>QLTV01003900.1:1488852-1505780 GCA_003457575.1 Thermophis baileyi | reverse complement strand
AGCGTCTCGGCTAGTTTGTATTTTTTGGGTCCGCAGTATGTGATGAAAATAGCTCTCTTCCTGTTGTCCGGCAAGTCTTTAAAATTTTTCGCTTCCAAAAACATGCTAAATCTGGACATATATGTGCGCCATTCTTCTGTTTGTGTATTGAAGAAGGCTGGTGGTGGAGAGTGCTGTTGTGCCATCCTGTTGTTTGGCCGGTGCAGGGCGGAACTTGCTAAGAGGGCCGATGGATGCCACGAGGTGCCTTTGTTCAGTCGTCTTCTCCCACTGCCTTCGTCGCCAGTGTTAGATAGGCGCGGGAATAACAGCCAAGACGAAAAGACCCGTTCAGCACTTTAATAGCGGTTAGCACTAACTACAGCAGACTGGCGGCTGGCGGCAGGGAAGCCGCCTTTATGGAGCTCCCCGCAGCCCGCTTGGCCAGTGACAACGCTTCAAACTCCCCGCCACTGATTTAACCCAATCAGCGGCGGGTATGCAAATACCTGCTTGTTAAGTCGGAACACAACAGAAAAAATGCTGAAAAGTTTGGGAGGTTTCATTTCATGAGAGATGTGTATGAAAATGCTCATCAAATGTTCTCAGGATTTGGCTTAGCATGAGTCCTGGCAAACATGACTTCTAGCTAATTAAATTAATCAATATTCTGATCCCTGGGATTATTCTGAGTCTCTCAACAAACACAACAGTTTGCAAAATTCTGACTAATGCATCTCAAGTGTATGATTTGAATTCCACTTTTGGAGTGCTGGCCATTGGTTTCTCTTATTAAGTTACAGCTCACTGCACTGGATATTTTCCCAAGAGCAAGAAGAAAGGACACTGTGGTTATGATGTTATTGTAACCTGAATTTGGGGTTGGGAACAAATCTTCTACAAAGCAACTTTTTTCATCTTCTGTTTCAGCCAGCACTGATCAGATAGCCAAGGACACTGTTTTTATACAGCAATTGTTAGTGCCATGGTCTCTTCAGAAATAAGCAATGCTGTCTTTGTAGGAGCCGCTTACAACACTTTTAGATGTCAGTTTCCAGAAAGGGTGGGGTTTTCTCCATCTCTTTTTCTAAAAAATATATATTTCCTATCCTCTAGAAAAGTCTGTGTTTCATTTCAGATCAGAACTCTTTAACAATATGGGGTGTGATTTTGATCTTTAATATCTGGATTGAATTCCTGGGATCTCTCATCTCCTGACTTCTTAGACAGTGGGGAAAGTGGGAATTAAGTTCATGTTACTTTCTAGAGCATTTTGATTTCCTCTTCTCTCAGTCCCAGCAAGTATGGCCAGTGGCAAGGGCTACTAAAAATTGTAATTCCAAATACATGGAGGTACCAAGGCCTATTCTAAACCTGGCTTAAACTGATGACCCTGCAACTAGTTCTGGACTTACTTAACTTTATTGCATGCACAACCTCTTGATCTTCTGGGATGTAAAGTTAGTTCACATTTTATCTTCAAACAGGGCAAGGAAAGTTAATGCAAGCAATATTAATTAGCTCCAGATTATCCAGTCTGCCCTAGGGCTGTGTGGAAACTTAAATCAGAGTCTCCTGGGCCCAGCCCAACCCTTCAAGGTCATTAGTTGGCAAGGAAAGGAAGTAAAGACATAAGAATCTCTTATATGTGAAACGTATGGCCTCCAAACCAGCTGGGGGAGGGCAAGAAATTCAAGATGGCACTCTGACTGCATAATCAAAGCCTGGCTTCCTTTTTATGTGCATCACACATAAAAACAGAGGCAAGGCTTTGATTATGTGGTTGTAGCCACCATCTTGACTTTTTTCAACTTCCTGGGTCACAGCAAAAATCATTTTCATATATTGGGTAAGATATATGCCTTAAAAAACAATTAGGTTTTTTTGCCACCAAAATCCTAAACTGTGAATCCAGAAACATTTCCTCTCCTTTTCCTCTTTCGATCCTTTTCTCTCAGCCTCATTTTTCTTTCTCCAAGGAACCAAGCTGTGTCTCTGCTGTTGCTTTTTTCACTGGCCAAGTTCTCAACTGTGAAAACAGATAACTTCCACAATTCTGCAAATATTTGTTTTTGTGTTGCTGAGGTGCACTTATATATCTCTTATTTCCATGCCTTCGGTGGCAGACATCTGACAGGAATTAACAACTGAAGAGTTGAGGAGCATGGAAGGAAATAATGCAAAAGGTAAGTATAAAAATATTATTCTGAATCAGGCTATGTATATCTCAAACTGGGCAAGACACCAGCAAGGACTTGGGCAGATACTCCACAATTTGCTTCTTGAACTTGAGGTGACCTTGTTTGAACTCAAAGCATAAAAAACATATGAGCCAGTTTGTTCTTATATGTGAAACGTATGGCCTCCAAACCAGCCGGGGGAGGGCAAGAAATTCAATATGGCACTCTGACTGCACCAGGCTAGAAACTAGGAGACAGTGAGTTCTAGTCAGGGGTGGGTTCCTCCCGGTTCGGACTGGTTCTCCTGAACCGGTAGCGGCCCGCTGGTGATGCCACGATGACATCACCGAACCAGATCGGTCGGTGCCGGTCCATGGGGGCCGCCATCTTTTTTTTTTAATTTTTTCAAATTTTTTTCAAAAAAATTTTTTTTTTACGTGGAGGCCGACATCTTTTTTTGGAATCTTTTTCCGGTTGCTGGCCGTCTTCTTTTTTTTTTCGGTTTTTTTTTTTTTGAATTTGTTTTGAATTTTTTTTGGATTTTTTTTTCCTTCTGAGCATGCCCACAAACCAACTTCCGGCACTATGCATGCAGTTGCCATCTTTTTTTTGGCTTTTTTTTAAAAAATTTTTTGAATATTTTTGGATTTTTTGTTATTGCGCATGCGTGCACGCGCGAGGAGGGAGCGAACTGGCAGTGAGGTAAGTTGGGACCCACCCCTGGTTCTAGTCCCGCCTTAGGTATGAAAGGCAGCTGGGTGACTTTGAGGAAATCATTCTGTCTCAACCCAACTTACCTCACATGGTTGTTGTGGGGAAAATAGAAGGAGGAAGGAATATTAGGTGTGTTCACTGCCTTGAGTTATTTATAAAGATAAAAAGGGATAATAAATAAATAAATAATTAAATAAAGTAAGTGCTGCACCATTAAACTATGAGCCCCCCCCTTTTTAAAAAAAATTACACTATACATCTATTATGTTGAATAGGGTTAATAGAAAATTTCCATGTACATCCTATTGTTAATTCAGATCTTCAGTTTTCTGATTACCAGTTTTAATTCTGAGATCACCTCTGTACTGAGAAGAAATCCAGGATTATCCCTACATAGCTCAGGGAGCTAATTTCAGGAGGAAAAAAGACAGTACATGATAAAGGAGTGAACATAGATAGTCTATAGATGGTTATTGAATGTGGGCCTCTCATGAGGAGGACCATATCCTGTTTCTTACCCAGAAGCTGAGGAGTCAACTCTAAAAGAATGTGAAAAAAGGGTGCTTGGACATCTGTCTGTAATCCTATATCAAACAGATTATATGCAGTATTTTCTTTTTTTATGGATAATTTTTATTAAAACAAGATTTTACAAAGATTAAAAAAAAAAACCTACAGAAGCATAGAAGAAGACATAGAAAAAGATGATAAACATAAGAGAAAAAGTGAAGAATAACCAAAAAAGCAAGAAAAAGAAATTATAAAGAAGCAAAGTCCAATCTTCTCGGCAACAGTTACAAGCATAGCAATTACCATTTTCACCCTCCCATATTGCATATTGCAGTTTCTTTCTTCCCACAAACAAATCTTTTTAATCAATAAACTTCCAAATCACCGATTCATTTTTATCCAATTTCAACAAAAAGTCTCTAAAGCAGGGGTGAAATGCAGCCGGCTCTATCCGGCTCGCGAGAGCGGGTAGGGCCGGCTGCCGTAGTTCGGAGAGCTGGTAGCGCCAGCGGCGGGAGGCTCCACCCCCCCAAACTGGGATGTTGTCACATTCCGGTTTTGACCCTCTGCGCATGCGCAGAAGGCTCTGCGCATGCGCAGATGACAGCGCGCATGGGGGCGGTGTGCACATATTAGCAAGCCGGTAGGACAGGTAAGTACATTTTTACCCCTGCTCTAAAGGGTTTCCAATTTTTAATAAAAGTAATTGCTAGTTGAACCATTTCTGCAAAACCTTCCCAATCCATTTCTTCATTACTGATGTCTCGGTACCCTTCCATCTTTGTGCATATAATAGCCTTGCTGCAGTTGTCCATGAGCTTGTGGTATTTCCTATCAAACTAGAGAAGAAAAGGTTCAGTGAAGATGCACTGCAAGATAAAATAGAATGGGAAATGGCTCAAGGTAGTAAAACCTAAAAGAAAGATGCAAGATGAAAATAGGAGTCTTTGGTGCTCTCTGAGCTTGCTTGTTTTCTTGTAGATGTTTCATTACCTAAACTAAGTAACATCATCAGTGCTAGTAAGGAGTGGGGTTTGCTCTCAGTTTATATTCTAGTATCTTGTCCTGTCAGTATTGGTGGGGGGATGGTCTTAGAGGTTCTTTGGTTGGACTGTTTGCTGTTGGCTTCCTTGGCAGTTTCTTGATTGGGGTATTGTTTACTTGATTGTTGGTCTGATGTTAATCTTGGAGTAAATCTATACTAATCTGGGTGCTGATTGCTAGTGGAGAGGTGCTTGGATCTTTTTGTTCCCTTTTTGGCTAATTGAAGATGAAAATACTATTGTCAAGGTTCCAAGTAATACATCACCTTCAATAAGAACTCCGAGGCAGGCATATTCCTCAAAGAACATTTTATTGGGACATATCAAATTGGCACAGACTTGGTGGAAAACTGGCTCTAAGTTCCCGCCGGTTTCACACCCAATTAAAAGTAGAACTTTGTCACTTCCCCCCAGAGTCTCCAGTCATATGGTCCAATTAGCATGTAGTCCAGTTTCTAGGTGACCTCAGTCTCCACCTTTCGAACACCTGCACAAACGTCCTTGATTCCCAAGGAAAGAATTTTATTTAGGCTACAAACCCCAGCTATCTCTACACCCCCCTCCCTGGCTCCTTAGCTCCAGGCTGTGTTAACTCTGAAGCAATGCAAAGAGAAACCTCCTTAGAGGAAAGCTACAAGAGAAAATGGCCACAGTTAGGCCAGCTTCAGGGTTGACAACTATCTTTAAAAATCCCTGCAAAGGACTACTGAATGGCATGTTTTGATGGAGCAGGTTGTAATGTCAGTCAGCCTGAGGTTGCTGTGGATTTTCAAAGTATCCTTGCAAGTGATGTTGCCAAATTTTCCTGGAAAAGAATGGATGGAGGGTGCTTCCCCATCTCCTGTCTGTAGTGAGATGGTTGAAAAAAGTCCAGATGGTGGCTACAGTCAGACCTTTCCTTTTTTCTCACATGCAGTGTAACACATATAAAATGGGATGTGGTTTTGATGGTATGGTTGTGGCTGTCATCTTTACTTTTTTGGATTCCCCAACCTGTGCTCTCATCTCATTATTATGGTTATAGTTATATTAGTTAATATTGCATTAATAGTAATAGCATTATACATTAATATTTTATTGTATGATACAGTAACACTTCTCATTGGTAAACCAGTGAAATGGAGGTGTTAATACTATTTCAAATTTCATTTTTTCCCCCTCATAAATTCTACTATGGACTTATAACGAAGTCAGAAAATATAGAAAATAGAACAGATGATTAATCCTTTGTTGACAATGCCTATGTGTGAATTTTGGTTGAAGGTTTTTTTTAATGAGAATAGGAGATTTTGTATCCAGACAATCCTTGATTTATGACCACAAATAGGATCGGAATTTTGGTTGCTAATTGATGCAGTCATTAAGCGAGTCATCACATGACTTGTCGCAATGTTACAACCATTTTCACTGAAGTTGTTAAGCAAATCACAGTTGTTACGCTACTCGTGCAGCTGTTAAGTGAATCCAGCTTCCCCAATTGACTGTGCTTGTTGGAAGCCGGCTGGGAAGGTGTTAAATCATAATCACGTGACCACAAGACAGTGCAACTGTTGTGAATGCTAGCTGGTTGCCAAGTGCCCGAATTGCAATTATATGACCCTGGGGGTGGTGGTGTGACAGTCACAACTTTGAGAATGGGTTGTAAGCAGGGGTGGGTTCTAACTTACCTCGCTGCTGGTTCGCTTCCTCCCACGCCACATGGCCACGCCTCGTGGGCGCGCACACATGCACAGTGCAAAAAAAAAGAGCCAAAAACAAGATGGCGATGCATGCGCAGTGCCGGAAACTCGGTTTCTGCGCATGCGCAGAAGAAAAAAAAATTCAAAAAAATTCAAAAAAAGATTTTAAAAGAAAATTCAAAAAAAAGATGGCACCGGACCAGCACCGACCGAACTGGGTCAGTGATGTCATCGTGACGTCACCAGCGGGTCACTACTGGTTTGGGAGAACTGGTCCGAACCGGGAGGAACCCACCTCTGGTTGTAAGTTAACTTTTTCTGAAGCTGTCGTAACTTTGAAGCATTGTTAAATCAATAATCGTAAGTCAAGCACTACCCATATTCACGTTTTCTTTTTGCCAACTGCATCTTTCTTTCTGACACACACCAACTTAAAAAACAACAACAACTGTAGTCAGGATTCATCTCAGAGTTAAAAATGAATGCCTCCTAGCTTAATTTCAACTCAGCAGAAAGAAATTAAACAGTGAGAAGAAATGTGAATTGCATCTCTTCCTGTCTGTAGTGCAAAGACAGTTTAGACAGGATTGCATCACTTTCCCAGAAGGGCAGTGATGAAACTCCTACAAAAACCTATTGCTTCTTGTGAAGCTTCCTGCTTTAATGAAGAGTAAGCAGAAAAGGGCTTTATCTTGCCTTACAAAGGACACTTGTTTTAGTAGAGCACATTTCCTGGAGATAAGTCTCATTGACCACAGTGAGGCTTCCTTCTTCTGAGTCAATGGGTTGTGTAATGCTACACTGCAGATGTTTTCATGTGACAAGATTTTTCTCTCTGTTTAACCAAACTAACAACTTTTAAAAAGGGATACACAATAGGGTAAGTTAGTTTTCATCGTGGAAACATAGATGGCCCTGCTAATGATTATATTTTAAAAGGTTGTATATGTGCCAGTCTATATATAAAACATAAATTTAACCATTTTTATTTCAGCTTTTCTGTAATTAATGGGGAGTGGCTTTATTTTTTTTCTTTCTTTTCAAACCAAAAAACTCCTGCACAGGCATAAGTTTTCATCAGAGGTTGTTTCTCCTTTACAAAACTTCCTGGTTTTGATTAGGTTGCCACAATGGGGGGTTGACTCATACATTCTCACAGAACACCTGAAGCCAAGGTAATTGGCTAAGAATCTACCATCCAGTTTGTGGAAACTCAAAGCAATGTCTAGTTTGAATACAAAATTATGGTGACTCCTGCATATTTTAATCATGCAAACGCTATCTGCCACATGACCCTTTGACAAGACTGCAGGTAAAGTACTCCACTGATGCTTTAAAGCACTTTGTTTTGCCTTCAGATCTGATGTGTTTCCCCGATAAAGTGAATCAGAAGTATTAACACCCATTTTGCCTCATGGCCAGATGGGCAACCAACAAAATGAATAATAAATAAAATGTACATTTCAGTTAATGAACAGTTCCTATCAACTCAAAAGCTTACAATATTTTTTTTGGTTAACTTTAAGTTGACCTAAAACCAGTATTGTCTCAAATGGAATTATAAATATCCTTTTGTTTCTGTTTCTTTACCATTGTTTCTGCTTAAAATGTTTTGCATTTTGCTGAAAACAAAATATAAAACTTGCAAAGTGCCTCTATCCAAAATTATAGTTATCAAAGATGAAGATGAGTGAAATCACCATCTTTCAAATTTCCTTTAACTGTAAAGGAAACTTTTTTCACACTTGTGTGCATTGGTGGGACTTCCAGGAAAGATATGGTGAATTGAAGCAGGTTCTGCAAAAATAGAGTTGGCGATCATGGCAAAGACAAAGGAATCAGTGAATACACTAGTTCCTAGGAACCTATCCAGCAAGGAGAAGATGGGAGATTGCCTCCATGTGTTTTGGATGGTTATTCCTCCTGAGAAGATACAAGATTGTGGTTTTCCATGAGTTTGAGTGCTGGAAGATGAGGGGATTTCCTATCTTGTTCACAACTGCAGCAGAGACTTTTAAAGGACACTAAGTTTGCAAACCTCACTTTCTAATCACTTTTGGAAATCACTCATTAAATACTTCTAAGATGTTAGAGATCTTCGGACCAAAAAGTTTGAAAATGCCTTCAATCCTGAATGAAAGAACATTTTAACCATAAACTTAAGAATTAAAAAAAATCTGAAATAAATAGCAAAAAGCTCTTATAAAGATAAATAGGGTCCAGATAAAATTAGAATATTTAAACTTTTGCAATAAAATATTGGAATTAGCTATAAAGAACAAACAGCTACTCATGGGAAATAGATTCTGTTTTGGTTTTTACAAGACGAAATGAAGTCAGGCAATTTAATGATTTCAAAAAATGGATACTAAACAGGACTAAATTTTTTAGGCAGAGGAAAAATTTACATATCTGTAAAATATTGCAAAATGTTATAATGATGAGAATACAGAAAGTGACTTTTGAATAATGGAATATGGAATCAGAAAATAGTAGCAACAATGTCAGCAATGATATCCACTTCTATGAACAGATTATGCCCAAAACATGTTACTGAAGAAATGACAGATATAGAAAATATTTTATCTGACAAGTACCCTGTTTCCCCAAAAATAAGACCTCTCCCAAAAATAAGCCCTAGCATGTTTTTTTACACATGTGCCTAATATAAGCCCTACCCCCAAAATAAGCCCTACTTAATTTTTTCCCCATGTACGGAAGGCCCATTTCTTCTTGTTCGTAGCGGGGCACGAGGCTACGCGGTGTGCCAGTGCCGCTGACATGAGGGGGGGGTGGAGATGCCCCACACGCCCTGCACCAGCTTACCTCAGGGCCCCCACAGCCAGGGCATCCATGCCCTGACAACTGCCTCGTGGCCACAGCACCGGCACATCGCTCAGCCTTCTACTCCATTGTGGCCGCAAGCAAGCAGAAGAAGTGGGCCAGCAGCCATGCAGGGTCCTGCTGGATGGGGCTGTTGGGTGGCCTGGCTTCAGGAGCCCTGAAGTAAACCAATGGAGGGTGCATGGGGCAGCTCAATCCCCCACCTCACGGTGGCGGCACTAACACACCATGCGCCCTCCTGCCCCGCCATGAGCAAGCAGAAGAAATGGGCCTCCTGTAAATGAAAAAAAAAAAAGACATCCCCTGAAAATAAGCCCTAGTGCTTATTTCGGAGCCCAAAAGAAAATAAGACTGGGTCTTATTTTCAGGGAAGCACAGATACTGATGGTATTGGAGGTTGATTTATAACTAAAAGACCAAGAGAATGATAGAAAAGGATTTCACTGGATTTAGAAAAGAAACAAGCTAAGTTTTTTAAAATTTAAAAGGGAAATGAAAAGGACAAAAAAAGAGTGCACTAATAATTATTTCCTACTGGGATTACAAAAAGAGGCTTGTTAAAGCCTTAAAGAACTCTTTGAGATGGGACAAAGAAGAAATGAAGGGAAATCAAATCCTATGACAATATTTGAATGAACTAATGATTAAGACTGTTAGAAGGAAAAGGAAGGAATAGAAAGTTTATTTGATCAAGGTTAAAACAATATAGGCTGTTACTTCTGGCAACTCTTTATGGACTTTCTGCTGACACCAGGATGGAAAAAATAATGATGTTTTATCGATTTGTTTACAGATAAGAGATGGGTTAGGGAATGAAGACACAAATGTTTGTAACCTTAGATGGGGTGAGGTATTGTTAAATTGGTGTATATTCTCGCACCTTTCACTCTTTCAATTTTCTTTCTCTAAGTTTAGTTTGAAACATATTTTATTTTATAGTCAAGTTTCATACATACATACAGATACACACACACACATGTACACACATACACATATTTATATAAAATCATATATGTCCCCCTTCCCCAACATATAAAACAAAAGACTAAGAGTATGCATTGACTTCATGATTCAAACTAATTTCACCTCTGAGCTGCTCACTTTGACATGAAGCTATTTTTTGTTCCAACAGAAGTTAGTAACAACACAATAATATTATAAGAAGATGAAGACTGTCCAATTTTGGAGAAAAGAAGTAATCCTTTGTTTCTAATCCCCTTTATGTTTTGGTAATACATGTATTTAGTGGCTGACTTTTTAAGAAAAATACTTGTAATTATAATTGTATTATAGGTAATTGAGCCCAAGAGCTGTGGTGGCGCAGTGGTTAGAATGCAGTATTGCAGGCTAATTCTGCTGACGGCTGATTGCCAGCCGTTTGGCAGTTTGATTCTCACCGACTCACGGTTGACTCAGCCTTCCATCCTTCCGAGGTCGGTAAAATGAGGACCCAGATTGTTGGGGGCAATATGCTGACTCTGTAAAACACTTAGAGAGGGCTATAAAGCACTGTAAAGTGGTATATAAGTCTAAGTGCTATTGCTATTGGCAGGCACTGTTGCCCCTTCAGTAGCAATACTTCCTCTCAAAGTTCATTGACTGACAGTTTGAGGAACGTTAGTAGAAAAGGAGCATTTACAAATTTGTGGAAAAGGATTCATTCCACATACCCCAACTCTTAGAGTTGGAAGGGCTGCAAGCATGGGAATGCAGCAGCAGGAGAACAAAAGGGTATGACAATAAGGGCAAAATCCTTGTGTGTCCAATCACACTTGGCCAATGTTCTGTTCTATTCTATTCTATTCTATTCTATTCTATTCTATTCTATTCTATTCTATTCTATTCTATTCTATTCTATTCTATTCTATTCTATTCTATTCTATTCTATTCCATTCCATTCCATTCCATTCCATTCCATTCCATATGGGGACAATTACCAATCTCTGTGGAGGACACAACTCTACCTTCTGAGTGGAAAAAACTAACCATTCCCTCTGATTCAGAGGTTGGTTTCAGCAGGTTCTGACCAGTTCTGGAGAACCGGTAGCGGAAATTTTGAGTAGTTCGGAGAACCGGTAAATACCACCTCTGACTGGCCCCGCCCCCATCTATTCTCTGCCTCCCGAGTCCCAGCTGATCGGGAGGAAATGGGGATTTTGCAGTAACCTTTCCCTGGAGTGGGGAGGGAACGGAGATTTTACAATATCCTTCCCCTGCCATGCCCACCAAGCCACGCCCACAGAACTGGTAGTAAAAAAATTTGAAACCCACCACTGCTCTGATTGTAAGAGAACTTGTACTTGTACTAGAACCTTCTTCCCATTCTACCAATCCTAGCATTTTAGAGAGAAATGCTCCCAACAACTGATGCACAATATTTGTCTCTCTGCAGTGTTATGTAGTATAGAATCACTTAGGAAATATGCTGTTCAGTTATTGAATGCTTTATAGGTGTTCTGTTTTTTTCTCATGGCCAGGAACCTGGACCAGTCAGCTTAGATCTCTGAAATCAGGGCAATTCTCTCTCTCAGCTGAGTGCCCAAAGCAGCTTTGCTTGCAATCTAACCTCAGTAGGGGGTGTGGAGGTGTGAATTAGATTGCACAATAGAGGGGAATAGTTCAGCTCTCTTCTCTGCCCATCCTGATTCATTCCCATCAGCAGCTATCTATGTTTTTTAATGATGTAAAATACCATACCTGGCCCTCGAATTGTTTTGTTGAGATTCTCTTTGTTGTGGCAATCTGTTCTCTAGAAAGAACCGTGGGACATTTCCAAATGGCAAGAATTTTAAAAATTCTTTGATTGTAGTGGATAATCAAAAGTATAATATAACTCTTTTGAAATGTTCCCATGTTGTAATCAATTAGTTGACAGTTTGGAGATGAGCATAATAATCTCTTGCTTTTCCTACACTTGCAACATATTGGATACTTTTAGCCAACATTTGGTACACTCCCACTCTTTGCAGTCCTTAATAGAGTTACGTTTTATAATCTTTCAAGGTTTACAACTCTGATAAACCCTTCAAGGATAAATCTGCGCTGCCCACTGATTGTTACTTCCTGCTTTATTTTTGCAGGCTGCATTCCACTGTCACCCCATTTATTTTCCGTGAGATTTTCTCATTGTAACGAGAATGCAATCCAAATTCAAGTGTGAGAAAACACTTAGTCTTTCAAGGCTAAGCTGAACTCCTGTTTTGTTCTGACTCGACTAGATTTCCTTCGGAAATTAAAACAATATCCTTTGTCCACAGGCTGAACACATCCTCCTTTGCTTTCTTGTCATATCAAATACTGGGCTGCTACTTCTCTTAAAGCTGAAATTTGGGATAGGATGGAATAACCTGTCACCTTCCTCAATCTGAATTACATCTGACACCATCCTTCACTGGCTGTAAACATTATTTGGGGAAATCATAAGTTCCCAACCTGTAACTTATGGACTTACTCTGAATTTAGCCTTCAGTTAGGACTGGGCTGTGAATTCATTTATCTTGCATTTCATTGCAGCCACTCGAGAATCATTCAAAGAATTCACTCCATATAACCATATAAACATTGCTGTTTATATTAAAATATTGGTAGACTACTGATTCGAAAGGGCAGTGCCTCAAGCTTTCTTTTGGGTTGGGGAAAGAGGGAGGCAGAAGAGATTTGCAGTGTATACTATGCCCCACTTATGAAAAACAATTCCCACTGAATTTAATAGGAATGTCAAGTAAACACATTAAAAAAAACCTAGAAAAATAAACCAGCAAAACAAAATGTTGGAAAGGAATGTGTCTGTGAAATGTTTTCTTCTCAGGCTATGGCATAAAGAAGCCTCCAGGAACACTGCAACAACACAAAAACAGAAGCACTCTTGGCTAGCTACAGGGGATGTTTTGAAGCTGGTATTTCTGTGAAGGGAGGTGTTACAAAGTACTGTTTGAAAGGGTACCCAGATTTCTGCACCTGCTGTATTTGCTGTTTTGTTATGTTGATTGTGTAAACAATTGCAGAGAAATAATAAGTAGGCATAGACATTTGCAGAAAGATGACATGTTAAACCATGAAGAGGTTGTGTCAGACACTGTTCACTTAGGGAGTCATTGTAACAGAAACTTTGACCAGGCATGTCTAAACTTCTGTCTTCAACTGGAGCAAAATGGAATCTCTGTTTATAAAGGCAGGACTATTTTTTCCTCTACTTTGTGCTCTGCTTTTGAGAATTCAGCATCACCTGGATTTTTATCTCATGTACGACCCATTTCTCTGTCATAGCCTGATCCCAGATGACAGTCTTGGGGCTGAGGAACAATTAATGAAAAAGTCTTTTGGTTTGTTATAGATCTCAGAATGGAGCTCAGGTCAAGAGAGAATTTCTATTTTGATGTGAATTTGCTTAATTATCTTTTTTTTTAAAACCTTCCACATAATTTGCAACACAATTTCTAATTCAAGACAAGTGCAGTATACTAGAAATCTATGGGCCTGAAATGAAAGGCACATATATATTCTAGTTGAGATCTGAACAAACCATCATATTTCAGAAGTTCAGAAGTTCAGAAACCATCATGTTTCAGAACTTCTGAAGTTGTTTGAATTGGCTCTAGCTCAGTGGGGGAAAAAAATCAGGAAATTTTTAGTTTTCCAGGTTTCTGATGAAATAAAATTCAGAGGGCGCCCTGGGTGATCCTGCCAAGATTTTATGAACTGAGTGGGGCAAGATTGGTGGGCACTCCTCCTTTCTCCTGTACTCTTCTTGACATCTTCTCTCATGGTATAGTGGAATCCACTGGAGTTCAGCAGCCAACAAATTTCAATAATAATAACTTTAAATAAAATTGTTAGTAAATAATGATATTCCACTCACCTGCCTGTTCCCCCACTATCTGATCCTGCTGCCACTCCTTCCCTCCCTCTCTTATCTCCTGCCACTTATGTACTGGCTTCTGCTTCTGTCCCTTATTGCAGTAGTCTATTGTACTGCTGTGGCAACTTTGGCAACTTCAAGGTATGTGGACTTCAACTCCTAGAATGCTGACTGGGGAATTCTGCGAGTTGAAGGCTGTTAAGGAATTGTGCAGAGTAACCTCTGGGCCCTGAAGGTTTGCACAGTTCACCGTAATGTTGCAGTAGATATGAGTAATGATTCAGTCAATACACAGATACGTTAAAGTGTATAAAAGTAGTTTACTTAAAGAAATAGCACAGTCCAAATAACAGTCCGAATCATACACGTTCTATCAGTCAGTATTCAGAAGTACAGCAGTCTTCTTACCAGCAAACAAAGATTCTCTACTATCACAGATAGCTAGCTACACACAGAGCTTACTTTCAGACACGAAGTCACTCAGCAATGAATCAGCTAAAGAGAGAGAACTAACCATGTTCTCTAGCTCCCTCTTATGGCCGTTACTGCCAGTCAGAATGCACCAATGCATTTAAAGCAATATTACATATATATATATAAACAGTGATTTGTGGCTTGTTTATATTAACCAACCCAACCGTTTGGACAGAGTCCTAATAAAGGCCACACATCTTGAAGTAACGATAGTTGAGAAACCCTTATCTATTTGTATGGAACCAGGTACTGACCTGCTAGATCCCACACCAATCTTCCAAGTACCTTCCCCTCTTCCCTTTCTTCCTGGTCCTCACCTCAGCCTTTATTCACCACCATTTTTTTTTTCAAAATTCCCCCCTGCTTGTCTCCATTGCTGCCTGGAACAACTATGTTTTTCTTGGTATCTAGAACAAAGCACAACCCAACCAACATTTCTGTGCATGAAATGGTAACAGTAGTAATCATGGCACTACTAAAATAAAGCCCAATGGAAGGAGTTCCTTCATAATGTATATCATGGGACTTGGGATTTTTCAAGTATTCCAAAGCACAACATGGCTGCTTAAAGTGCCTTCATTCTGAGTGTTCTGTTAATCCAAGCTCTGTGATTGGGTGGTTGTTTCCTGGCTTGTAAATGGTTGGTTTATTTCCAAACCCTTTCCAGCCTTTCTAGTAACAATGGAAGGAAGCAGACTGGTTGCTTGGTTGAGCTTGGCATCGTGGTGCATCATGTCTTGTTGCTGTGTTGTTATTTATGCAATGAAAAGGAACCAAAAGACAAAACACCCATGCCATTTTGAATTTTCAAGATTGGAACACAGGCAACTTGAAATGTTTGAGGGAGATATTTCTATTTTATGTACCCCTAATCCCTAAGCACTAATAGGTATATATTTGGGGAAATATGCAAAAATAGAGAAACTTTGTAAACCCCACTGTAGGTTAGGGAAAAATACATGAAAAACATATTATCTTAGGTGCAAAGCACATACATTAAGGAAAATATATATAAAAATCAATATGTTAGAAAAAAGTTGTTTCAATATAGTGTGTGTATGTGTGTACACTGTTTTCCCGAAAATAAGACCCAACCGGAAAATAAGCCCTAGCATGATTTTTCCGGATGCTCGTAATATAAGCCCTATTCCAAAAATAAGCCCTAGTTAAGATCGTCAGCCATACAGACACATTTTAGTACCATATTTCCCCCAGAATTAGACCTAATTGAAAATAAACCCTAATGCGTCTTTTGGAGCAAAACCTAATATAATATATTCCACAATATATTTGAGAACTGCAAATTAAAATATGCACAATATTTGTTTTTTTTTAAAATAGATTACAATAATATTTTGTGCCTTTTTAAAACAAAAACAAACCCTAAATTAAAAAAAAAACTGAGTGAAGCCAACCCCAAGGATTCAATCATTTTTGAGCCTATGTCTTCCATGCTTACATTCCATTGTGTATCCACAGGTCTCAAAGCTTTTATGAATCAAAAGCATAAAAACCAATAGTTACACATGAATTTCAATCTCTGTTACATATTTACATTACTTTTCTCTCCTCTAAGAGTCACATTTCTTAGAATTATTCTTAGAATAAATTCACATTTATTTTCATGCTGAGATAAGCAGAATGAACTCCTGTCAGAGAATTCTGATGTTGGAATCGCTGGGATTTGTGACATCTGGCCAGCAGCACGCTAGCAGGATAGCCTGAAGGCAGATTTTTTTTTTTTGCATCTTTCTTTCCTTTCTGGCAATTGCTTTTAAAATAGTTCTTTTTCTGCCATTGCAAATAGTGCTATGGGGGATGATCTAATTATTCTACGAGGAAACCTGGGGGTGTATGTTGAATTTATGGACCTTTTCAGGCTGCTCCTTCCATTTCCCCCTTTTAGCATCTCAAGAGCTGGAAAGAGTTAAGCTTCCATGAAGACAGGCAAGCAAATCTGGTGTTGAATTGTTTTTTCTGAGGATAGTATTCTTCCCTGGAGCTTGGAGGGGAAAAATCCGAGTAACCCTACAATCCTGAAACATTCTTCTTGAGTGTCTTTGTATTTAACATGCAAATAGCCTTCAAATGCAATTAATCTTCTTCTGATAATTAAAAGTAGGTCCAGAGTAGTCCAGAGTCTCAACTTTTGAAGAGATATTTTTCTTAACACAGCAACAAGGAGGAGGAGTTAAATTCTCTTTTTAATGTCTGGAGTGATTCTTCTAAGTATCTCTCTCCTCTACATACACAAAGCATCCCAGCCTATGATGTTCTTATCTGAGAAGATACATTTTCAATGAAAGATTCATTTATTGTCCCAGCACACTAGACTGCCCACTAGACGGTTAGTGGACTCTGCAATAGGGAGTGCTTTTCTTGAAAATATGTAAATGCCCAGAAATACAAATTTTTTATCGTTTACCCACTTCCAGTTAAAGGAATAACATTATAGCTTCTCATTTCCTCAAATACATGCAATGCCATTAAAAATCAACTCATTTGTTCAGCCAAATTTAATGTCCTTGACTGAACAAACACTTCATTGGCTTCATCATCTAAAGTAGTAGCCATAAAAGTCTTGGCAAGGGGTCTCTCTCTCTCTCTCTCTCTCTCTCTCTCTCTCTCTCTCTCTCTCTCTCTCTCT
>QLTV01003900.1:1474043-1488825 GCA_003457575.1 Thermophis baileyi | reverse complement strand
CAGAGTTATGCGGGAACACACACACACACACACACACACACACACACACACACACACACACACACACACACACACACACAGTGTTTGTCTGTATCACACTTCGTAAACTCTTATGGAATGAAGTTTCTAAAATTAGAAACTGCAGGAGAACTCCATTTCATTGTAGGGGAGAAGGCCAGGGTCTGCAACTTAATGGCAGGACTTTTTTTTAATGTCAGAACTGTCAACTGAAGTTAATGGCCCTAGATAGAGCTTTGTGTGGTTATACTCCTGAGAAAAGAACAGCTTTTTTGACATTCTGGAGTATTCAGAATGCAACGTGTTGGGAAGCTGAAACTAATTTGTGTCTAGGAAAATACTGTTATTATCATGCTAGCAATGCAAGTAATGGCTGATTTTGAAAAGGTAAACAAAGTTTGAGTTTGTTAGGATGTGGATGGGAGACCAACTGGCAACAGACTAAATTGATAAATTGAAAAAAAAATTGTAGGAAATCACGTCCATGTTGCTGCCATGAAAAGCACATATACCAGTCCACAAAGTGACAGAAGCTGAGTTCAAATTAAAGTTTTTATTGTCCTTGTGAACTTTTAAGGTTTTAAAAAGTAAGGGGTAAACCTCTATAGGCTACCCATGAAGCAATATTAGAATGCTTTAAATAGTCCCATTTGGAGCAGGTTGGGAACAGGTTGACTCCAGATCCATGAAATTTGCAAAACATTAATTCCATCTGAATATAAAAAAGGGAATGTATTCAAAGAGAGACTGACCCTCTGGGTAAAATATTGGGATTTTTAAGTCTTTTTCTGGGAACCACTGAGTAGAAAATTGGCTGCATTTCAGCAGCAGGAAAAAAATGTTAAAATCCTGAATCACTGTGAAACACAGAGACAGAGATATGCAAGTGAGAGGGGAGCAATACAATCGCACCCATTGATCTTCAAATTCTGTGTTCTCTCATAATGAGGTTCGTTAAATCATTTCTCTGTTTCTTCTCTTAGTCTTATGCAATGTATTAATCTTGTACGGTGAGGTAGGCATTCTGTGCTCTCTACCTGGTTTGGGGTTTCACTTTCCACAAGCCAGTATTGGTCTTACTGGCTTAGGGTGATGGAAACTGTAGCAATAGCAATAGCATTTAGATTTATATACCGCTTCATAGTGCTTTACAGCCTCCTCTAAGCAGTTTACAGAGTCAGCATATTGCTCCCAACAATCTGGGTCTTCATTTTACTGACCTCGGAAAGATCAGGAAGGCTGACTCAATCTTAAGGCGATCAGGATCGAACTCCTGGCAGTCAGCAGAATTAGCCTGCAATACTCCATTCTGACCACTGTGCCACCGCAGCTGTAGGCCCAAGTTACCCCTCTTTCCTCTGAGGTACCATGATTTTAGGGGTAGATGGGTCCTAGGACAACCTTTTGTTCTTTTGTAATGTTTTAAAACAAACTTTCTTTGTTCAATTTCACGTCAGGGCCAGCCCAACCACATGGGAAAAGGCTTTGTCCAACTTAGTTTCAGATTTTTGAGAAGAGTGACAAGTGCTGGTTGTACCCAGGGCCATCATTAAGCCAGGCACTGGAAAAGCTAACAGTGGCACCGATCCAGCAAAGATTATATTTGCAGAAACTAATCCCAGCATTTTCTCATTTGACAACTGAAAGCCTAGCTTAGTGTCTTTGTGCATTGCCATCCTCACAACTACATTCTTCACTGCCTCTGCAGGAAACCCTTGAAATATCAAAATCTCTGTATATGCATATGTGCACACATACTCCCTCCTCCTCCCGCTATACTTAGGTTGCAACCATGATTCTTTCAGAGATTCCACCAACAGATAAGTTGTTGTTGATGCAGACAAGGCAATTGCTGGCTGGTCGAATCATCTCGGTCACAGAGTCTGTGTATGAGATAAGGCAGAAATAATTCCACAGGAAGAGGTGAGAGCCAGCATCCTGGAGCCCTGCAATAGAAACATTGACATTTATGAACTCAGGCATTCATAAACAAAAAAGCTTGCAACTTTGGCAAAGAGAGAAAGAGGAAGAAAGAAGGAAGAACAATTGTGGCCTCTCTGGCAATCCTATATCAGAAACTGGAATCTTAAGGAATCTCATTAAATCAACGATTCTCTCACTTCTCTGAATCCTTATGCTGGGCTTTTAATTCCATTTGGAATCAACCCCGAGCCATCAAAGTAAAATGATAGTACTTGTGCTTGACCTTTTAGTCCATGCATTCTGTCACTATTTTACAATTTAATCCCACACTGGGGAATGTACTCATGGCATGAATGGAGCTTAGCAATCACCATTTTGACCTGGACACCATTTTCTCATCAGAAGTTTTGTGCCTTTGAGAAATTAAAGTCATTCTCCCTTGAATTTTAAAAGTCAGCGAGTCTTATGTTAGAGAAAAGTAGAGCAACCAGAAAGGCAAGGGAGAAAGGGACAAAAAAGTGCCAGCATTTATTTTATTTTTAACTGTCATGGTGCCTCAGCCTCATACTTTCAATATATAAAAATAGATGTCTATTCAGATTCTCAGTCATCCAGGTCATGGTTGTCCCAAAAGTGAAGACGTTTCGCTCAGGGGTGGTATTCACTTACCTTCCCTACCGGTTCGGAAATGTGAGCGCTCGCACGAGCGAAGCAAGAGCCTCGAATGCGCAGAGCCTCCAAAACGTGGATAAATGGGACGTCATTACGACCGGACGGGCCCAACCACAGTCAGCGCTACCGGTTTGCCTGAACCGGATAGAACCGGCTGAATACCACCTCTAGAAAGTGGGAGACCATGAGTTCTAGTCCTGTTTTAGGCATAAAAGCTGACTGGATGACTTTGGGCCAGTCATTCTACTCTCAACTTAACCCACCTCACAGGGCTGTTATTGTGGGAAATGTGATGACCCGGGGTGTGGCACGAAAGCAACACAGCCAGAGAACAGGTCTAACTCCCCTTTATTGCTCCAGCTTTGCCCCCAAACATCCCCACATTTAGTACAAGTCCTGGAGCAAAGCTCTCACACGCACCTTTAGCAGCCTCTGGCTGCGAGTAGTCCAGTATGCAAGGTTAGCCGAACAGTAACCAGCAGTCCAGTAAGCCAGGTTAGCCAAACAGTAACCAGAGCAAGAAGTTCAGTGAAGCAGGCAAACCAGGCAAGCCCCACAAGACAGAGCACAGTAATCTCCAGGTGTCAGCAAGTGCACACAAGGCTCCACAGATTCAAAGCTTATTCCGACAAATGCCCCTCCCACTGGCAACTCCTTACATACATCTCAGTCCCCAGGTGTGCCTTCTGAAGGGGAGCGGGGCACTCTCCTCCCTCGTAGCTGGCTAAGTCTGCATTGTTCTCG
Organism: Thermophis baileyi; assembly: GCA_003457575.1. Taxonomy (NCBI): domain Eukaryota; kingdom Metazoa; phylum Chordata; class Lepidosauria; order Squamata; family Dipsadidae; genus Thermophis; species Thermophis baileyi. Next base: position 1,485,468 of record QLTV01003900.1, on the reverse strand, counting down.
CCTTCTCTCTTCTCTGCATGCTCTAGGATCAGGAGGGGGTGGTCCTTGCTCTTCGCCTGAGTTCTGTCTCTCCTGCTCCTCCCTCTCTGCAAGCCTTTCTAATCCTTGCCTGGACTGACTCTGCCCTTCCCCAGTTTCCTCCAAGGCCAACGGAACCGCCCTCTCGATCTCTGTCGGCTCTTGTTCCAGCTCCTCTTCCCCCGCAGATTCAGACTCCGACGGGGGCATGACAGGAAACTAGAAGGATACGTTCATTGCTTTGAGTTATTTATAAAAATGATAAAGGTGGGATAAAAAAATTCTCTCCCCATGCTAATTATTTCTACTCTTCAATCATTAGAAAAAGTTGGTCAGAAGTCCAGAAGAAATTAATCAAGTTTACATCTCTTTGAAATCCATAGGAAGCCCTATTGTTCTACTAGTGACAGTACGTAAGAATGCAACATTCAGAGGCAAAACCATATACCTTGGGACAAATGAACCTGAACATTTTTGCTTGTACTTCTTCCCCATAAGGGAATTAGCCTGTGTTGGAAACAATATGGTAGATAAACTTGCTTTTCCTTAAGTCTCTCGGGCTCATCGTAGTGAGCATGAGTAGCCTGAATCATTGTTGGCAACAGGAGCTTTAGTGCAGTTAGTACCATGCCGAACATTTATTCTATACTTTTATAACATTCTCCTTATCTTGGATACAAGTGTTGTGACCCAGCACGGCAAGCCCCCAGGAAACGACACACACACACTGTTGTCCAAAATAAAGAAGGCTTTATCACTAATAAATGCTTAGTAATAAGTTAATTGCAGGGTTTCTCCCAAAGTGCTTGTTGCAAATCACAGAACATTTTGGCCGGGATTTCAAATACAAAAAAACACAAACAGATCATTAAGTCGTTAAATTCCTCACTTGCTGGAATTGGCCGAGAGCCCGGACTGGAGTTAGTCCAACTGATATCACCGAAAGTGTAAACAGTAGTCAGGTAAAATACGTTCGTTGTTTCCAGCAACAGTTTCCATTGTGATTCCACCTTATATAGTCTTAGAGCGTGGCCCCTCTGCCTGCAGGTTTACCTGTGAGGAGACCTCCTTCTACAGAGCCACTCTTGCCGGCTAGCTGCCCTGCGTGCCCTAGCATCACAGTCTCAGACTCAGGTGCCGGAGATACAGACTGATCTTGCCACCCCCTGGTCGGTTCTTGGTGTTCCAGATCCATGAGCAGCTGCGCAGGACTTGGGCAAGCCACAACAACAAGATGATACTGGGTTGTGTGTGGAGTGTCTTGTCCTTTATTGTATACAATCATTTTTCCATCAATTTGAAGCCTCCCTGCCTTCCCACATTTCAATTTAAACCCCAAAGGAAGACATGGAAACTCTTCCCATGGAGCTTCTTAAATTGGGAAATGAGATTGTCCAGGAATGCTGCAGAATCAGATATGTATGCAACAAAAGCAACAAAAAGTCATAGGGTTAAGCAAAACCCAAAATCAGCCCCCAAAGCAGAGGTGGGTTCCTGCAGGTTTGGACCGGTTCTTTAGAACTGGTAGTGGGAATTTCTCCCCGCTCGCCGAACCGGCAGTGATGGCTGGCTGGACACGCCCCCGAACTGGCTCTACGGCACCGCCATCTTGTTTTTCGCTTCTGCGCATGCGCAGAAGCTGGATTTTCAGCACTGCGCATGCGCGCACGCCCATGCGGCGTGGGAGGAAGCGAACCGGCAGCGAGGTAAGTTAGAACCCACCCCTGCCCCAAAATCATCCTCCTGTTTAAATATTATTGCTTTGAGTGGAGTTGGAAAGGGAGGGGGGGTCCTTTTGTTTTGTTTTTAGCCTTCCTGAATCTTAAAAGTTGACTCCAGCGGGGAATTGAGCCTTAAAAATGTTTGCACTACATTAAACTAGGTCAAAGGAAAGATTATGCATCTTCTTGGACTTTCAGTAACAACAAAGAAATTGATTCATGGATGTGAACTGGCCACCGCTCAAATAACTCTAATATGTTAATAGAATCTAAGTTCCTTTTCCCTCCTCTATAAACAATAGAAAAAATAAAATTAATATTAGATAAAAGATATGGCAATATTTTTTTTCTGGAAAGATTCTTTTATGATGTTAAAGAGTGACCAATTCTTAAATGTATTTCCAAACAAAAATCCAACAAAAACTTTACAGAAAGGATGGCTGGGACGTGCAATTTGCAGCTCACCCATGTACAGACTCTTAATCAAGGACCATTCTGGGTGTATCTGTTTGTGACTTTTGCAAAATCTATTCCCATTTTTTTTAACATTATGAAGTCTAAGTAGGAATCTAGAAATAGCAATAACAGTAGACTGCAGTCAACAGTAGAAGCTTCATGCATACCCAACTGAAAAGTAGTTAACTTAAAGTCCTTGGCTCAATACAGATAAATCAAAGATTTGTATTATTTCTGTACTACCGGTACTGTAATAAACCTACCTCAGCTTGAACCTCTAAGCAAAAACAATCCTTAACTCCATTCATTGAGAGGTCTGGCCCGTATTCTGCCATGAAGCTCTAGACATGGGTGAGGAAAATTCCCAGCTGTTTTGCCTCTCCATTGAACTTCACTTTCAACTCCAGTGGTCATTGATCATCTCATCTTCTGGGATGGCAAGGGCCAGTGGTGCTGCAGTGGCCAATGGTGCTGGAGTGGGTGATGCAGCAGCTGGCCTCAGTCTTCATTCAGGCGCTTTGTCCTGCTATTCTGGGAGTTTGTGAGCTATAAGTTTCCCAAATCTCTCTCTGATGAAATTGACCACTTGGTCAATTGCTGCAGCCTGGACCTCCTTTTTGGGCCATCCAAGATCGGGTCGCATCTCCTATCCTATCCTATCCTATCCTATCCTATCCTATCCTATCCTATCCTATCCTATCCTATCCTATCCTATCCTATCCTATCCTATCCTATCCTATCCTATCCTATCCTATCCTATCCTATCCTATCCTATCCTATCCTATCCTGCCTAAACTATATATCCTCCTCTTATAATCATTTGCACATCATATTACTATTATTCTGGTCCACATCTATAATAAAGATTCAATTTGATCCAATAGTACGACAATGCCAATAAGCCCCAAAGAGAAAGTCAGTCTATTAGACTCCAGCAAATATATACAATTTCCCACAAAGAATCTAGCAACTTATTTGGACTGAAATGTTTATTAGTATTTGATCTGCCAGATCAATTTCTAATATTGCTTCAGTTTCTAATTCTTCTGTTTAAATCGCTCTGGCTGTAGGGATGAATGAAAGAAAATATTATTAACAGCAAGAGAATTTATTTTAAGGACAAGAAAAGGCTGTGCATTTAGAAAAAAAAATGCAAACATAAGAAGATGAAAATCACAAAATTGATCACAAGTTGAAAGGAGATTTAGGCTCCTTCCATTATTATTACCAAAAAGAGTCTTAATTGGTCATTGTGTCAATCTATTTAACCTGGCAATGCATCTGACAACAATTCTAGTTTTATTCACTGCCTAGGCAGTTGCCTTTTTTCACCTTATCCCAACTCTTTCGATGAAATTGCTCAGATACGTAGCTGAATGGTGATGGATTAATGTCCAAATGCTTTCAGATTGCTTTAATAACTTAGATACAACATCATTTCAAAGATATGCTTTGTAAAATGAAGAAAATGGCTCTACTTGGTCATCATGAGGAATTGCTCAGCTCCAGATGATGGAGCCGGAGAAAAGTTGGATGTGCAGATGCACTAAATTGAAATCCTGGAGAGACAGGAGGAGGTTATGGTTGCTTCCTTGGATTCTGGACATGGCAACATTAACCCCAGATGCATCACTACCTCAGCAAGAAGGAATAATGAGCTGGGAATTAATGGTAGAACTTCAGTCACTGTCCAAACAGATGGACTGCTGATTTACAAGTTTGAAGAAGGGCATGTCTGGGATCCATGAAATATTTAAAACTATGGAAGTCTAAGAACAATTATGATTTTCCCGTGAAATCAGAATTAAGATTTCAGAAAACAGGAAGACTCTCATGATAAACTCATGGCAAATTTGCAAAATGAACTACTTAAAGCTGAAGGGCAGCTCACTCCAAACAACTTCAAAATAACGATTCTACCTTTGGCTGAAGAGCAGCAGAAGCCTTTGTTAATTTACAATTTATTCAGGAAATCTTCTCATTGCCAACTGATTTTAAACTCAAGATACTGGTGCTTACAGATGAAGAGTAAGAGGCAATCCTTCACAAAGATCTGCCCTTATAATTGTTACATTTCTGGTGTTCGGCACCACAGACCGTCTTCTACAGCTTTCAAAACAAATGACTGAATTGAAACATCATGGAAGTAAAATAATGATTTATCCAGGCTTTCCTTTGCAAGGTTTAAGTTTAAGAAGAGGCTTGGATTTGGGGTGTGCTGTGTACATCATCAAGGAACAAGAATGCCAAATATTTCTGTTCCTATCCAGCAATCTTTTGCCTTTCTCTTGGAGATGCAAAGATTTATGATCCCATCCAGTCCTATGAAATTTTAGAGACCTTGTGTTATCTGATGAGTAAGGAGCTTGCTTTTCGCATTTTCTTCACCTTTCCTTCAACTCCCATTACTAGGATAAGAGTATAGAAACCTATTTTTCTATGACTTTTATTCTGTGAGAGGTGGGTGGATAGGTGGGAGGGCTATGAACAAGCCACACCACAGGTCTAAAACAGATCCCCCCCCCAAATGTTAGTAAAGTTGCCATGGGTGTTTTCTTTTTTATCATCTTTTTTGTGTTAGGTTTATTTTATCTATTATTTTTAATTTAGGCCCATGTTCATTGCTTAAAAGTTCCTTTTTGGGGGCACAGTATTTGCTACTTATTAAACCTATGTCTTGTCTGCAATGTTCAGAAATCAATTAGATTTCCACCTAATCAGCTAGACCGAACTGCCCCAAGCATATATATTGGGTTTTAAATTAATAAATATTTGGCATTTTCTATTATCTAAAACAGGGGTGTCAAACTCAATTTCATTGAGGGCCACATCAGGGTTGTGATTGACTTTGGGAGGCCAGGGTGGGCGTGGCCACCTCAGTGTCACTCGTGTCAGGGGCGCCTGTGGTGGCCCAAGTGCTCTGCCAGTGAAAACGGGCTCTCAAGCTCCGTTTTCAGCTGCGATGGCTTTCTGCAACCCTCTGCCAGCAAAAATGGAGCTCAGGAGGGCCGCCCACAACTCTCCTCAGCTCCATTTTCACTGGCAGAGTCACCACGGGCCGGTCCTTTGCTGTTTCCAGGGTGGCCCCACGGGCCAGATCTAACCACCCCGCGGGCCAGATCTGGCTCTCAGGCCTTGCGTTTGACACCCCTGATCTAAAATGAGGAAATATATTTTATTTTCCCATGCACATCAGAACTGATTTAGATTAGATTTATTATTTTTTATTTCTCCTGCTTTGATGGATCAAGCTTTGCCACATGGTATCTGAATACCTTCCTCAAAGTAGACTCTTCTTTTATAGAAGCCGAGGTGGTGCAGTGGTTAGAGTGCAGTACTGCAGGCTACTTCAGCTGACTGCTAGCTGCAGTTCGGCGGTTCAAATCTCACCGGCTCAAGGTTGACTCAGCCTTCCATCCTTCTGAGGTAGGTAAAATGAGGACCCAGATTGTTGGGGGCAATATGCTGACTCTGTGAACCGCTTAGAGAGGGCTGTAAAGCACTATGAAGCAGTATATAAGTCTAAGTGCTATTGCTATTGCTATTTGGATTACTCAACTGAGTCACTTCCAGTCACAAATGATCATTTTGGAATTTAAAACTGTGAATTGCCACATGGTATCTGAATACCTTCCTCAAAGTAGACTCTTCTTTTATAGATTATATTAAGAATAAAACCTGCATTTTTGTAAATAAAAAAGGCAGGGGAGGGTTCTACAAAAGACTTAAACTTTGGGGGAGAGTTGAATTCATGGATCCACTATTTTCATTGCTTCAGGAGAAAAGAGACTTGGAGATTTTAATCTCATGCAGCTGGAAAGGCTGTTAAAGACTCATTTTTGCTTTATGTTAGAAATCCCACAGTTGAATTACACCACATGCTTTTAGCAAGTTAAGTTAAATTGGAGATACTACCTGAACAATCTTTGAAATGTATGATTCAAAACTATTGGGAATCAGGAAAACAATTTGCAACTTATTGACTGAATGGTTCAAACAAACAAACAAACAAACAAAAAAAAGGAAATCCAAGGAAATATCTATATTTAGGCAAGCAATGGTTAGTTATACTTAGAACTAATATTAATATATTAATTATGAAATCTTATATTTTTATACACTGTTATACAAATTGGAGATGTTTTGTAACTGAACAACAAATCATTAATTTGGGAGAAAATACTGAAATTACCGTACTTTTCGGAGTATAAGACACACTTCCCCCCCCAAAAGAGGGTGGAAATGTTGGTGTGTCTTATACACTGAATACAGCCATTTTTGGCCTCCCGAAACCCCGCCCCGCGCATCCGGTTTTTGCCAAAAACAGGCCCATTTTTTGCAAAAACGGGGCGCGCAGAGGGTTTGGGAGACCTGCAGTGCTCCTGGGGGCCGGGGAGGGCAAAAACACGACACTGGGGGGGTTGGGAGGTGAAAAACGGGCCTGTTTTTTGCAAAAATGGGACACGCAGAGGGTTTGGGAGGCCTGCAGAGTGCTCCTGGGGGCCGGGGAGGGCAAAAACTTTTTTTTTTTGTTTACCTCTTCGAAATCTTGGTGCGTCTTATACAGTACTCCAGTGCATCTTATAGTCCAAAAAAATACGGTAACTGTATCTGTCAATAAGTTTTTTTTAAAAAAACCAGACATAAGCATTGCTATTAAAAGAAATTACAGATAAAATTCACATTGTGAAATTGTGGAAAGCAATATATAGAATCTTTATAGACTTATTGGTTTACAAGAAATTGTCTAATTTTCTATAGTCCCTCCATTGTTTTATGAAGCCTTTTTTTACAGAAACATTAAAGCCTGAAAAAGATGCTACTAGATGTGCAAATAAGAGGCTTGTTTACCGTGGATACCAAACTATTAACTGCAGCACTATCCAGGTGGTTACAAAATGTAACACCATCCATAACTTACCTCAGCTTGGTTAAAAAAAAATAGACATGCATCTGAAAATAATAAATACCGCAATTGACATTTTGAACATCATTCCTGATAAATTAGAGCCATCTGATATAATCTCATTTAGACCCTGAAAGAGCTTTTGATGTTTCAGACTAAATTTGTGACGTATGCTGTAAGAAATATGGGGTTTCACCATCTTTTGTTTATTGGATTACAAGTTGTTATTTTTACCCTATGGCCAATGTCATTATGAATCCATTCTCAATCCATTAAGTCATATTCTCGCAGTCATCAAGGATGCTGTTTGTCTCCCTTAATTTTTCATCTGGTTCTTGACTTTTTAGCCTCTCACATTAGATAATTCCAAGATATTAATGGGTGTGATAGCAGTTAATACTGAAAATAAATTGTTTTTATATGCTGATAATATTATGGCTATTTTGGATAATAATTATTTACTATGGATTATTTAGTATCATTACCAAAGTTTGTTGAAGTTGTGCCACAATATAGTTTGTTTGGAATTTAATTCAATTTCAATTGGAAAAAGTCTAATTTGCTACCTTTGCAATATGTGATGACTACTATGAAACAAAATGTTAAAAAGTTATGATATTTATGTAGTTACTTACCAAGCATATCTAAATTTAATATAATTTCACAACTTTTGAGCACCCCTAATGTTTGGAAATTGAAAGAAATGTGCAAGAAATGTGCAAGAAATGTGGATTTACAGGCTCTATAAAATACTTGGGTTTATATGTTCTTAAAATATATCACATGTAGAATAAATATTTCTAAATCTATAGTTATGATTTTGGTTGCTATACCTCAATGATTAAAACTTCCACTGAATCTTGGGCATGTTTAATGCAATTAAAATTAATATTACATTGAGACTAACGTATACTGTATGTTAAAAAGAATTTCAAAATTAATCCCTATTATTTACCTTACAAAGACAAATTACAGGTAGCCCTCAGTGACCACAGTCGGCACCAGTAATTCTGCTGCCAAGTGCTGCAGTTGCTAAGCAGAAAATCATGTGACTACAATGAACTTGTGATGTCACTTCTCATTTGGTCATTAAGTGAATCACTGTTAAGTGAAACATAATTATAACTTATGATTTATTTCTTGGGTGAAGGTGCTTCCTTAAGGAACCTGGTCCTGTGCCATGTAGGTCTTTAAAGGTGATAATCAATAGGGAGACCTACTGGAAACCAGTACAACTTGCCAAAGAGCAGTGTTAAATGGGCATAGTGAGATGTACACATAACTCCCCACACTGCTCATTCAGGACTGATTGAAGCTTCCAGATGATCTCCAAGAGCAGTCCCGTATAGAGCATGTTGCAATAGTCCAATTGAGAGGTGATTAAGGTGTGAGTGACCAGGAGCAAATTTTATTATGTTATTTAGGGTGCCAGTGTATAACCCTTTCTGAAACTTTCACAAGTTTTAGGGTCCAAGTATATTAAAATAGGAATCTTTGTTTCCATCCTTTCACCATTTGTATATTAAGCAGCTAAGAATCAAATAAGAAACTGATGGTGTAGAATAATCTAAATATAGAAATGAGGATAGGTAGGGAAAAGATATTCTACTGGATTGTCTGGGCGAATCATGAGATAAATTCCTTAAATCAGTTGATATATTTTTTTTAATGGTTGAGAGATTATGTTCTCAACATGATTCCCCATAACATCTGCTGGTCACATATACAGTTGAAACACATACTGACAAAACAGTGTGGCTCAGACATTTAGCAGCTTGAGAGCTACCTGGAACCTTAAGAAATGAAGCGCTTGAAATGAAACGAACAATTTTATATTGAATTAAAACATAGCATGAAAGTTTGCATTAATTACAGTGCAAAACAAAAAATTGGAATATCCAATCTTGAAAAAGCAACAGATTCAGATTTTTAAGAAATGTAAAACATACTTATGATTTAAAAATGAAATGAATTCATCAGAAAATATTATTTTGTGTTATTTGGGCCTTTCAAATAATGTTTTAAAAAGTTGGACACCAGATTTTTGTGCTGGCATTGTAAGAAATTTGAGGGCGCTAACTCATTTGATTTGGTCTTATTCAACCAGAGCTTTGTTTTGATTTCAGATCATAGTAAATCTTAATAAAGTTTAGAAAAAAATATAATAAAGACATAAATGTGAAGTTAAATGTGTGTTCTGAAAATATAGAATTTGTCATTTTATGAAGATTATGGCTCTACTGAGCTTGGGATTCAGCAAAACATTACTAATCCTCTTGATATTAAGGAAAGAATTCAGGATATAAGCTCATATTTGAATTTGTTATGAATCTGTTATTTATTTTGGAAAAGTCTGTTATTCATGTATGTCTTTTGTATTTTTTCATTTTGTAATATTTCCAATCTTTCCTGTAAAACATGTTAAGAAATAAATATTAATAGTTAACTATTAAAACATGTGAATGTTTTATTTTAAATATAGTTGGGGGTTTTTTTTCCCCTTTCTTTTTTAAATTGTTTTTATATGTTTTATTTTTTATGATGTAAGCCGCCCAGAGTCCTTCGGGAGTTGGGCGGCATATAAATTTTATAAAATAAATAAATAAATAAATAAATAAATAAATAAATAAAAATAAAGCAATTTTATCACTTTTTAACAAGTTTTTTTTATTTAAAAAATGAAAAGATGAAAAAAAATATTGCTTGATTTAATGACAAGTGACGGACTGAATTAATTCCATGTTGACAGTAATTGGATTTTTTTCATTCTCTCCCCCCTGTTGTTTTCTATTTAATAACTATAATGTATGAAGGTTTATTTTTTTAATTGTATACTTACCACTGCATTTGTTATTGTTGTTTGTATATCATTATTTTAAAAATAGTATTAAAAATTGTTATATATTGAATGTACATAGTTTACTGTCAGGTCCTCCATTCTGGTGGGAAAATGGAGAGCCCTGATTGGTTGATCTCACTGACAGCTCGGTATATAAAGCCGGCTGTCAGAATGCCCTGTGCTGGAGTCTTGAGACACTCACAATAAAGAGCTGTTGTACCCAACCTGTCTCAAGCGTCTTCTGTGCCAGAATCCAACACTGGCGATGAAGGTGGGATCACAGAAGAGCTGAAGACATCGAAGACCCAGCCCGGTGGCAAACGATCAGCGGCCATTTTTCGGCGGTAAATTCGAACCGCAAGTGGCGCCAGAATGTCAGTGTTCCACCCGCAGACTCCTTTCGACTCCACCAAGGAGAATTGGGGGTCCTACATGACCCGTTTTCGCTGCTTCCTAGAGGCCAACGACCTTACCGGCCTTACCGACAATAGGAAGCGAGCATTATTCCTCAGCCATTGCGGCCATGAGGTCTTCGATACGGCTGAATCACTGGCAGAGCCAACCCCCGTCGAGACAATCCTGTGGCCAACGCTGCAGAACCTGCTCCAGACGCATTATGCCCCGGTTCCCTCTAAGGTGGTCCGGAGGCATGAATTCCGCCAGAGGCTGCAGCAGGACGGGGAATCCATAAACCAATATATGGCAGCGCTTCGTAAGGCTGCTACACATTGTGAGTTCTGGGATCTCGACGACATACTCCTGGACCAGCTAATCTGTGGGGTCCAGGACCTGAGGTTGCAACGGCGTCTGCTGGCCAAGGCGAACCTAACCCTTCAGACTGCCCTAGACGAGGCCCGGGCTACCGAAGCGTCGAATAAGGGAGCTGCCACCCTACACCGACGCCAGGCTCCACAAGTGCAACCGAAGCCACCAGCTCCGGTGCACGAAAATCGGTGCCTTGAATACCTGTCCGAGGAAAGTGAGGAAGAGGAGGTTTTCTGGACGGAGCAGCACCGCGGTTTGGAGCAGCCCAAACACCAGCCATGCTCCAGTTGTGTTGGGCAACACCAGCGAGCCTCCTGTAAATACAGGTACGCTGTCTGCCGCCGCTGTGGCCGAACCGGGCACCTCGCCAGGGTCTGCCAGGCCAGCCAACCATTGGGAGGACAGGCCCCTACCGAATACAAGAAGGCCAACGCACGGCAAGCATCCAAGTTGCCATGGCAGCCTAAACGCCAGCCAGAAGGGAACTGCCACCCTGAGGCTAACCAAACCCGGGTCGGGCAGGCGAGCACCCCCCTTCACAAGAAGATCCATGTCACCGTAAGGATCGAAGGGTGCCCCTGCGATATGGAGATCGATACAGGATCCTCCATATCAATCATCTCTTGGGCTGTCATCAAAAGGGCCGTTCCGGCGCTCCGTCACCAACACCTGAAGAACCAGCCGTTGAGGCTTAACGACTACCAGGGCAACAGAATACCA
>QLTV01003900.1:1445643-1473225 GCA_003457575.1 Thermophis baileyi | reverse complement strand
AGGCTGCTGGCCAAGCAAGCTACCTGGGTGTGGGAGCATAAGGAGGCCGCCGCTTTCACAGCTGTCAAGCGCCTCCTATCTGAAGACAGCTTTCTCATCCAGTTTAACAAGACTCTGCCAGTTGTGCTTGTGTGCGACGCCTCTCCTTTCGGGGTCGGGGCTGTGCTCAGCCACCGCCTGCCCGATGGGAGGGAGGCTCCGGTCACATACTTTTCACGGATGCTCTCCAGTGCCAAACGCAACTACAGCCAGCTGGACCGCGAAGCTCTGGCTGCGGTTGCTGGCATTAAACGTTTTCACGAGTACCTTTTCGGCAGAGACTTTGAGCTGGTCACTGACCACAAGCCCTTGTTAGGGCTGATTGCTGGGGATCGCCCCACGCCGAACTACCTGTCACCGCGTTTCACCAGATGGACTATTTTTTTGTCGGCATACTCCTACCGCCTCGTCCATCGGCCAGGGCAGACTCTTGGACATGCTGATGCCCTCAGCCGTTTTCGGCAGATACTTTGAGCTGGTCACTGACTACAAGCCCTTGTTAGGGCTGATTGCTGGGGATCGCCCCACGCCGAACTACCTGTCACCGCGTTTCACCAGATGGACTATTTTTTTGTCGGCATACTCCTACCGCCTCGTCCATCGGCCAGGGCAGACTCTTGGACATGCTGATGCCCTCAGCCGCTGCCCCTTGCCGGACCTCGTAGACGACCCCACTCCGGGCGTCCCGGTCCTGTTGATTGACTGTCTGGACTCGGGCCTTGTCACCTCGGCTGAGGTGGCCGCCCACTCTGCCAAGGACCCGGTTTTCCGTCAACTTTTAAGCTGGGTGGGGAGGGGGTGGCCACAAGGGCCAGTAAACTCTGAATTCAGGCCTTATGTCTCTAGACAGCATGAAATCTCGGCGCAAGGAGGAGTGTTGTTATGGGGGGATAGAGTCCTCGCGCCTCTGTCGCTTCGAGAGGCAATTCTAAGGGCATTGCATGAGGGGCACCCCAGGGTGGTACGAATGAAGGCTCTGGCCCGGAGCTACGTCTGATGGCCAAAAATGGACGAACAAATCGAACAGTGGGTAGCGGGTTGCACCCCCTGTCAAGAGTCGAGAGCCGCTCCACCCAAAGCTCCGGCTCAAGAGTGGGACAAACCCCGAGCTCCCTGGTCCCGGGTTCACATAGACTACGCAGGCCCCTTCCATGGGCAAACCTTCCTGGTAGTCATAGATGCGTACTCAAAGTGACTAGAAATTGTACTAATGGGGTCCACTACTGCTGAAGCCACAATCAAAGCCCTCCGCGGCTTCGGTCTAAGCTCGATAGGCTGCACCCGAGCTACTCACAGCAGGAACCGGAGTGGTCTAGCGGCAAGACTAGCACCTTCAAGGTCGGGGACCTAGTCTTCGCCAAAAACTTCGCGGAGGGTGCTCAATGGGTTCCTGGGGAAATCACAGAAATCACTGGTGTTAGGTCCTATGTAGTTGCAATTCCGGACGGAAGAAAATGGCGGCGCCATATCGACCAACTGCGCAGCTGCCAACTTCCCAATGCCGATTACAACAAATTAAAAAACAATTCCTATTCATTCCCCGCAGCTGAAGACGACCCGAGGGAGGCGGAGTACTTACCTGGGGAACCGGAGGTCCAGCGCTGTCCCAGTCACAAACCGGTTCCGGGTAATCCCAAGGCCATGCCCGAAAGCTTCTCGGAGCTTCCACAGGCGGAGCTAGAGAGGGAACAAAACCCATCCTCTCCGCTCGACGCCAGCTCCCCGAATGAGCTGTGCAGGTCCACTAGGACTCCTAAACGCCCCGCCTACCTACGGGACTACATATGCTAAGTGGTTGGACTAAACCAAGAGGGGAGGGGTGTTATATATTGAATGTACATAGTTTACTGTCAGGTCCTCCATTCTGGCGGGAGAATGGAGAGCCCTGATTGGTTGATCTCACTGACAGCTCAGTATATAAAGCCGGCTGTCAGAATGCCCTATGCTGGAGTCTTGAGACACTCACAATAAAGAGCTGTTGTACCCAACCTGTCTCAAGCGTCTTCTGTGCCAGAATCCAACAAAAATAGCAATGAAGCTTGAGAAAAGGATATCTACTAGTCTGGTGGCTTGCCGTGGTGGGGCAGTGGTTAGAATGCAGTACTGCAGGGCTAACTCTGCCCATTCACCAGGAATTTGATCCTGACCAGCTCAAAGTTAACTCAGTCTTCTATCCTTCTAAGGTTGGTAAAATGAGGACCCAGATTGTTGGGGGCAACATGCTGACTCTGTTAACCACTTAGAGAGGGCTGTAAAGCACTGTGAAGTGGTATATAAGTGCTATTGCTATTGCTATTACTTAGGTAACCTTTATTTCCTATCGCTGAGTCAGGGGTTGATGTATAGGGATCTTCTAAAACCATCCCATTATACTACCAGACTGGAATTCTCTGCCAGCTAACCAAACAGGGTTACTCATCTTCTTCTAGGGCATAAGGGGTGCCAGTTTGCTGCAAACAGATTTCTGGTTTATTAAGATTTTGCAAACCATGAGCTAGTTAAGTCTATAAATTAGGGGGAAAAGATAAAGGAGTCCCTGCAGATTTTACTCCACTAGTCATTACTGACTATAGGGAATGGTGCTCATCTCTATTTCCAGGGTCACTGAGCCACTGCTATCCAAAGACATTTCCACGGTCATATAACCAGCATGATGTCATAGAGTGCTGTTATCTTTCCACCAAAGTAGTACCTATTTATCTACTCACTTATTTGCATGCTTTTGAACTGCTAGGTTGGCAGGAGCCGAGGTGAGGATGGGAGCTCACCCCGTTGCATGGAACTCAAGTCTTGAATCTGGGCTGTTGGCTTTCCAGACAACAAGCCCAGCGTGTTAACCAATGAGCCTCTACACTGCAAAAATTAGGAAGGGGATAGCCAATTACATAACACACTAAACCTCTGCATAGTTCTTCATGTTGAATGGGGCAGAACTCTTTTCCCATTCTGCAGCGTAAGAAGGACAAAGGAGAAAGAGATATGCAGGATACGACTACAGTTCACTAACAGTAATTCCTTATTGAAAGTTGGATTTCCAAGATCCAGGTAAATTTCAATGAAATTTGTCCATTTCTCTAATGCAAATGGAGTTTGGCCAATACCCCATGAATCTTGTAAGGTGGAAGGATCTGTAACAGCCCGTCTCAGAATGACCAGGCCAGGATGGCATATTTTATTTTGTCACAATGTTGCCAGACATATCCCAATGTTTATTTATTTATTTATCATTTAAATTTCTATGCCGCCCAACTCCCGAGGGACTCTGGGCGGCTTACAACAAAAATATTAAAAAAAATTAAAAAACATTATAAAAACATTAAAAAAACAATTTAAAAACTCATGCATACCATTCACGGCCGGATCTCGCAGGATTACAACAGCGAGATCAACGGCCCCAGGCCTGCCGGAAAAGCCAGGTCTTCACCACTTTCCGGAAGGCCAATAGGGTGGGGGCAGTCCGGATCTCAGGAGGTAACTGGTTTCAGAGGGCTGGGGCAGCCACAGAGAAGGCCCTCCCCTGCGGGCCCACCAGCCGACACTGTTTAGCTGACGGGACCTGAAGGAGCCCAACCCTGTGGGATCTTACCGGTCGCTGGGAGCTATGTGGCAGGAGGCGGTCTCGAAGATAGCCTGGTCCTGAGCCATATAGGGCTTTAAAGGTAATAACCAACACCTTGAATTGTGCCCGGAGACCAATAGGGAGCCAGTGCAGCTCGCGGAGAATTGGTGTAATATGGGTGTACCTAGGTGTACCCATAACAGCTCGCGCAGCTGCATTCTGGACCAACTGTAGTCTCCGAACACTCTTCAAGGGTAGCCCCATGTAGAGCACATTGCAATAATTTAACTGTGAGGTGACAAGGGCATGAGTGACTGTGAGGAGAGCCTCTTGATCCAAGTAGGGTCGCAATTGGTGCACCAAGCGAACCTGTGCAACGGACCCCCTAGCTACAGCTGTCAAATGTTGCTCTAATCTTAGCTGTGAGTCTTGGAGGACACCCAAATTGCGAATCCGCTCCGAGGGGGACAATTTCTCCCCCCCAGAACCAAGGATGGACAGTCGACATAGTCTTTAGGAGGCAATACCCACAGCCACTTGGTCTTGTCTGGGTTAAGTCTGAGCCTGTTGACTCCCATCCAGACCCTCACAGCCTCCAGGCACCGGCACATCACATCCACCGCTTCACTGAACTGACGCGGGGTGGAGATATACAGCTGGGTATCATCAGCATATTGCTGATACCTCACCCCGTATCGTCGGATGATCTCACCCAGTGGTTTCATGTAGATGTTAAATAGGAGGGGAGAGAGGACCGAGCCCTGAGGCACCCCGCAAACGAGGGGTCTAGGGGTCAACCTCTGTCCTCCTGCCAACACCGACTGTGGCCGACCAGAGAGATAGGAGGAGAACCACCGTAACACAGTGCCTCCCACTCCCAACTCCCTTTGTACCACAAAGGGACTTAAAGGTGATAACCAACACTTTGACTTGGACTTGGAAACAACCAAGGCAGTGGTTTCAGAATAGGTGTTCTTCTTGCCTTCTATAGTTGACCTGTTATGAACCCAGCCACCAGATTTTGACCCAACTGCGATTTCTGGGTCATCTCCAAAGGCAGCCCTATGTACAACATATTGCTGTGGACCAAATTGTGTGGGGATCAGTTCATTATCGTTAGAGCATCTTGCTCCAAGTAGGGTAATAACTAGTTTTCTGGCCAAAGCTGGGCAAAGATTCCCTTACCTGAAACTTCTAACTGATGTCTTACCAAGAGCCATAAGTTCAGGAAAACTTCCAAGTCAGGAACCAATACCTTCAGAGGAAAGGTGACAGCGTGACGTCATCCAGATGATTACCAGAGCAGATGTTATATAAGATTGCCACAAGGTCTATTGATGACAAGCAACTGTGTTATTGTGATAGAATTTTAATCTGAGTTTTTTCTGCCTCATCTAGATCCTCAAAGTCTAGACTGAGACCAAGATGCCTGACAGTCTTACCTACTGGGTCCAGGTCTGGGGCAAATGGTTAGATGGGACCTGCGTGTTCCTCTTCTCCAGAAATGACTGTCCAGTATACCCTGCTATACATTCCCCTGACCATCAAAATCCCACTGTAGAACCCAGTTACACCATCCTTGGGGATCAATCCTAGTTACATGCTCATATATTTCCCAGCATGTTTCAGTTCACCATTCATTAGACTAGCATTAGCTGCCACATGCAGGGGGACCCTTTCTGTAGGCTCAGCCAAGTGACATTCATTCACAGTATTTGATTACCTACCTGATCTTTCCTAATTAAACTCTGAATTAGCTGCACCCTCCTGCAAGGATTTGGTGGTGATGTCCCCAAACTTATCTCTGACTTCTGACCCTCCTCACATTCCAAGATCAGGAATCTTTCATGAGCAGCTCCCAGATGGCAGATCTCAAATAGGTTTTTCAGAGCTCTAATATGCAAATCCTTCCAATCACCACCTTTCTTTGGTTACCAAGTTCAAGAACGGTGCCCTTTAAACAATCTCTCTGTTGTTCTTGTTGTCATCTGTGCCATATTTTGCTATACTGAACTTTGTTTTTCCTATCCTTCCTTTTCATTTTCTTAAACATTTTATTTGGCAATTTCTTCTACACTAATTAACATTTGCTCTTGTCAAAGCAAAACCTGCTGTACCATTTTACAAAGTAATCCTGGAGCTAACTAATAACATAGAATTAAACCTAGGTGTCATCTTCATATGGAGAGTTTTAATCTTAAAAGGATTAAAAAGAATGCATCAATAGTTGTGTGCTGACCTTCCAGTTACACTGACGATATTAAGGCATCATATCTGCCTGAGAAATTCCAGTGTTCATGTTCTAATAACTCAGGATAATTTATTTTCCTACTAAAGAGAGTAAACTACTTTTTCTACTAAGAGTAAACAACTTGAATTTCACACAAAATACTGTTTTCTGTAGTTCTTTGATTCAGAGCAGATGATAAATTTAGACAGAGCCTTTTCATAGGCAAAAATCACACTTTAGAAATATTTTCTAAGGAAGGCTCATCTTGTGCCAGTATTTATGTATAGTATTTCTGGTGCCAGATGAAAATTTATATTTGCTGTCTTTGCATTATATTTTGTGAGGAGGAGGTAAATGGTTTAATGTTAAAAGGACTGTATAGCACACCTTATCAGTGTTTTTCTCAGTTTTGTGGGGAAGGATTCCACAGCCAAGATAGACTCCTGGTGCATAATTTATTTAGTGACCCAAGGAGAGTCTCTGTGAGAAAGACTCCCTTTGTGTTCCTGAGGTTCAGAGGTTGAAATAATTTTCATAGTTATCCATTGCTGCTAATTCTGAAGGTCAAACTGAGCAACAGCTATGCCTAATGTTTTGGAAATATTGTTTTCTAAGCTTTAGATACATTCAGTATACTATTTCTGAGAATTAAAGAAAGCAGAATTTTGTTTGTTTTGCAAAGTGACAAATGAGAAACTATTTTTTTCCCTTGAACTAATCAGACATGGCGGTCAATTTGGAATTTGCTTATTTTTATTTCTTTGAAAAATATTTAAAATCCTCCGCACTTCAATGGATCACGAGGTACATGCCTGGAAAACAAACTGCAAATATAATATTTAAAAGACAAAACCACTTAAACACGAGGCTCTACAATCAAGGATAAACAGAATATGAATTAAGACCAAGCTATGGTTACTAAGATTCTCAAACTTGGGTGAATAGCTAATTCTTTTTCACCTAGAACTGAAATGTTGGAACTAGCTTCGTTTCTATGGGGATGAATCTTGTAACTTGGGGTGCTATTTAACTAAGTAGTTTAATTATTTGGATATGGCCCCTAAGGGACAAAGTAATTCCTTGACTTTATTTCAGTTTCCATTTTATTTGTTAGTAATTGTTAGTTATGTCTAGGAAGAGGCCCAATGAAGCTTGTCTTGGATCTCATAAACTTTTCACATCCCCTTCTATTACATGTTTGTTGAACCATTCCAAAGAAGATTGTGGTTATGTGAAGCACCAGACCACACAAGATTTAAAACCATGTCTTTGAACCACTAGGGGATTGAATCTCTGCAGACACTTCTGGCTGTGTATCTACTTGATTGCAACTATATACAGCTGCATATGCTGACCAATTTATGAGTTTGGCCAGCTAACAGGATGGAGTTTCTTATATAGATCTGGTGGCTGTAGGTCTTGGTTACTTGGAGTGTTGGAAAGAAGTTAGGGAAGTCAGGAAGTCTTGCTCAAAGACTTTACTGTTTTTCATGATGCCATCTTACAGGAAATAAGAACTTGTTTATTTCAACCACACATGGGATTTTTCTTTTCCATTTCTGTTCTACTCTTCTAGAGTTCCTTCTAGGTTTGAACTCCATCTAGGTTTGGATTCAATTCTTCAGAAATTTATTAGACAATTGTCTCATTCTGAGTATTTTCTTTAGAAGGCCCTACCTCTAAGTGTTAAACTCAATTTGTATATATTATTTTTGTAATAAATTGAGGCCTTCCACAGCTCGTATCGTGTTGGAACTGAACACACATAGATGTTAAAAACAGGCACTGGACACATATAGGAAATGTAACCTGAAACTATAGTTCTCAAATACATTTTAAAAATAATACACAAGGCTAATGGCATAGAAATAATCAATTTCTTAACACTGAATAATTACAATCTGCAAGTTGCATGCTAACATAGATATCTTCAACACTTCTAAGGAAAATTAAATCATTCAAATCATTGAAAGAAAGATAAAGAGTGAGGTCAGAGAAAGGCAAAGGAAATGGGATTTAACATTAAGGCTTCTTGCTGCAGCAAATAAAGCCAATAGTTTAAAAATGTAACACCTGAACCTGAGACTATGTCACCTCTTCTACTTCTCCAAACCTGTTTAGATATAAATCTAACCAAGATGGGCAAGGGTGAAGATATAAACTGTTCTTATGTTTGAATGAATGGCTATTATATGTAAGCAACCTGAAGAAGAATGGATCATGAGAAAGCAAGAAGGGAGTTGAGAAAAGATTTCCATGCCCCATGCAAGCCCTACTATCCCAAATTCCCTGGATGTGGAGAAGGTAAGCTTGGTTGGCAGCGTTTTTCCCCTTACAGAATAGAAGAGCTCTTATAGAAGAGTTGTCCCCACACTTTGTTTCTTAGGATAGCTGAGCAAAAATCCATCCTTTCCATTCTAAGGAGAATATTGTTAGTACAAGAGGCAAGAGCTACTTTGAGCATTTCAAGGTCTGACTAATGGCTGTGCTTTTTTTTTTTTTTTGCCATAAGAGGATGTTTACCACATCAGTTTTATGTGAGGAAGCTTTAATTTGAATAGGGCCTGGCTGTATTCACCTTAAATATTTTCCGTATGACTATTCTGGCAAAACCACACGCTGTTTCCCTCACAGTAAAAATATTACTGTCATTCGGCTTAATTCTTCCGCGGCACTGTACATGCAGAATTTTAAACCTGGAGTAGGAGAAACGCTTTCTGTTATTTTCTGTTATCCAATAAGTTGGAGCCCCCTTCTCCTGCAATGGCCAGACCCACAGTGCCCAACACAACTGTCACCTTTCATTGTCCATTGCTATAGAAATACTGCCCCCCACCACCCACATTCTCACATTCCATAATTCTTCCACTACAAAAATCTGACTAGAGAAATCTACAATAATCAACTCATTCATATCACAAGCTAAAGGGTAGTACCAGAATGAAGCCTCCTGCAATGACAAAGACACCTTCCCTCTTAGCATACTGTTCTTGTTGCAGCCTAAAACAATCCAGAGACTCTCCTTCAATGTTGTCTGATCAGTCTGATAGTTTTCCTGTTTTTCTGTCATTTCACTAGCCCTCAAAGATTGTGTCACACCAGCCATTTTTTTCTTATACCACCCTACTTCATTCTACTTCACCCTCCCTTTGAAAATCCCAAAGGTGCTTTTTTCAAGAGGCAACTGGGCTTTCTGGTTTTTCTTGGAAGATGTTTCGTTTCTCATCCAAGAAGCTTCTTCAGTTCCGACTGGATGGTGAAGAGAGCTGAAGAAGCTTCTTGGATGAGAAGCAAAACGTCTTCCAAGAAAAACCAGAAAGTCCATTTGCCTCTTGAAAAAAGCACCTTTGGGACAACCATGACCTGGATGACTGAGAATCTCCATAGGCTCCCTTTGAAAACTAATTCTCTTTCAACCTCTCTCGCATGCAGATAGCTCACCATCATCTCAAAATCACACACAATCTTTTCATCCCAGAAAAATAATTTCTCCAGTATATAAACTCTCAAATGACATAATTCAGGAGAATCTTCTAGATATGCCAGAAAAACTTGTGTGACACGTGAGCCAAGCTATGGGACCTTCAACCTGGGCAAAGAGAAAGTAATATCCTGCAATGTACTGTGTCAATCAACTATAAGCACATATCATACGTGCAAAGAGATATGGCTCATAAATCATCTCAAGGAATGGAAGGAACCAAAATCTGATCCACAATCTAGTATGCTGATCCACCAAGTACTTGCATCACAAGATGTGCAAGCTGAGATATGCCCAATCCCTAGGCCTTTTATACTACAGAAAACCTACAGCAACAACAGTAAGTGAGTGCTAAGAATCATTTTAAGAAGCTGTTTATCAGTGAGCTTGTGAAAGTTTAACTTGTCACCCACAAAATCATTTAAGGACTCCAATCCAGTCACATCAATATCAAATCCCTGCATGTTCATGGAAGATAGTGGAGGAAGAAATACAACATATAGGCCAGGAGGACTGAGGACTCAGTCTTCAAGCAGCAAATAATCCAATTGCCTTGAGCAAGAAAGATGAAAGGTAAGACTCTGTGTAACTGTAGAGAGCAAGGAAGATGATTTTGATGGAGATCATTTTGTGTGCTGCTAGAACCTCAGCATTATCAATATGCTCTATTTCCCTTCTGGCCAGGGGACCTATGGCAGATCCTAGTTGTAGTGGTGGTTATTATTCAGAACTGTAGTGTGATTCCAAAAATCTAGGGAGATTTCTAAAGGGTCTATTGGTTTTGGTCTAGTAATGAAGGCATCAGGCTAGAAACCAGGACATTGTGAGTTCTAGTCTCGCTTTAGGCATGAGAGCCAGCCAGTCACTCTCTCTCAGCCCAACCCACCTCACAAGTTGTTCTTGTGGGGAAAATTGGAAGAGAAGGGAGTATTAGATCTGTTTGGTACCTTGAGTTATTTATAAAAATAATAAAAGCGGAAAAATAAATAATTATTTTAAAAAGTCAGTCTGGCATAGTATGTTTGTGATAAATCTATGCTGGTTCCTATTAAGTGAAAGATACTCATTCATTTCATAGAACTTATGCCAGTTAAAAATATGTTTTTCTGTTTTGCATTTCATACACAGTAATTAAAAAGGTGACAATACAAAATCCTATGGACTAAAAACAAACATTTAACAGCAGAATGGTTCTCAAGTTGCTAATTTTACTTGGTTTTGCATGTCAAATCTGCAACATTAAAGGAAGTTACTATTAAATTACAGAGACACCTCCTCCTCCTCCAGTGTAATTGACAGGCTACCATATATTAGAGATTAATAGTGTAAGCATATATATAAAATTATCTAAATAATTTAACTTGGTTTGTTTGCCCACCCACCAGAATCTTGAGAGTATATTCTTGCTCGTAGGGAAAACAATTCAAAAACAGTTTCTTTTCCATTAATCTGAAGAAGTACGTATAACGAAAAAGTGCAGGTAAAAAATAATAATCAACATACATGTACCACTATTTCTGAAAGCATCCTAATGCCTGTTAAAAGCATCAGGCTTTCAGAAGGATCAAGAGCTTTCTCCCCTTTACTGTAACAGCAGCAGATCCAACCATTAACAGGGTGTATGTACCATGGTTTCTATTTTATTTGGGCTCTGAATAAAATTGAGATTACACAAACTCAGATTGTGCGAGTTCAGAAGGTTGCTCCTTTACAAACAAACTATTGACCCAATGGAAGATATTATTTCACCAATTGTTCAGTTGCTCTCTCACAGCAGGTTAAGCAGTGAGCCATGCTTTATCTTCTCTGTTACAGTGTTACTTTTGGTCACAGTCCATAAAAAGAGAAGGATAGTGTGCCATAGCAGCAGGCTGGCATTTTGAACGCTGCCCAACATTCTGCTGGAATGGAATGTTTGTTGTCTTAATGTGAAGACATTGGTACATTTATGAAACCAAATGGTTTCTAGTGTCTTCCTTCTAAAACATTTTATTTAATTTTATTTGGCTATTTATTTATATACTAGCTGATACCCGTGCTTCACTACGAAACTATGTGATGGGGCTTGATAAATGGACACTTAAAGCTTGAAAATAAATGAGTAGTTAAAAAAGGGACTGTATTATTTCATTAGAGATGGTAAGATAAGTTTCTGTTACAGTTGAAGACATTATTTACATAACATAGACTTTAAATTCATCCCTCAGATGAATTGCTCAGAACCTCCCTGTAAACAACATTCCTGGTTTTGCTCTTTGCTGTGTGAGCAAGAAGGAGACAGGAAGGAGTCTGTGCGTGGGTTAGCTCAACTGTTCTGTAGTAAAGATGCTTGCTGCTGTGAAAGCAAAAGCGAAACTGAAACTCCTCTGCTTGTGTTTTGCATTTGGATCAGATTTCTTTTCAGGTGGGGAGGGGGGAGTAGAACTCCTTAGCATCAGAGCTTGTTAATATTAATATAAGAAATACTCATGCTGCAATAGTCATTTTGAAAAATCCTTTCTTAGTGAGCACCTAGAAGCCAAGAGGAACATACGTGGCAAATTTCAAGTTTGTAGGGTTTACGGTTCTGGAGATTTCGTGATTAATGCGTGAGTGGTTTTCACTTTTATATATATATAGATATATAGATATCTACTACTGTGTGCCTTCACCTTAAAAAGATGATCAGAAAAGGAGGGCTGCTGTCTGGAATCACACCATATTAGTAAAGCAGCCCAAGACAAGGCAGAAAAAACCCATGATGATAACAAATATTGTTATAAGATTATAGTATTAGTGGATCTAGAGTGAGAGTGCCTTAATGGCCCTACAGGATGGACAAATATTGACTTTGGAAATGCCAGAATAATAGTCAGTAAGATAAATGCAACAATAGAATATAATAAATTGTTAATGATTGACAAATGGGCTCATTTTCATAATTTGTCATCTTATGCTTTACACTTGACTCATGCTGTTCCACCTATCAAATGGTACAGCTAGTTTCCAAAATGTACCGTATGCAATCTTTAGATATTATCTTTTTATTTTCTCTCTCTAAGAAATTAATTGGTATTAATTTTTAGAAAGATTGAAAAAGCAGCAGATAGCTCATTATGTCTCATAAAGAGATGGGGCCTTTTCCTTGAATAATAATGGATTTGGTCTCTTGGTTGCCTAGAGCCATGTGCTTTCAAATCTGAATGTTTAGAACAGCTTTCCTCACCCAGATGTCTTCCTAATGAGTTGGGTAGCCATTCCCAAAATGTAGAGCCATCATTGGTTGAAAATTTTAGGAGCTGAAGTCCAACACATTTAGAAGTTGCCAGATTTGGGCAGGATATTTTAGTTATTTTTTTTTAAAAAAAGCAGCTGGTATTAGTTGAGTAATAATCATGTTTTATTTTTTAAAATCTTTATAATTGAATTTGTGGGTTTGTTTTGCAAATGAGAAAGCTCTGTGCTTGCTAGGAAACAGATTCCAATGTGTGTGGGCTCATCTGGACGGCGTATGATTTGCACAAAATGTAATGAAATTCATGTAGAAAATATCAACCGGAGACACCTTGTATAGGACTAAATTTGTACCGGCTCCTCTCATGAAGTTTTATAAAGTGTTCAACCACAACCCGCAAGGCAATTATGAAGCATGGTGGTGAAGCAATTCATTGTTCATTGAATTAAAACGAAAACAATCAAATGACTGGATGATTGAGTATAAAATTCCAGAATGACTTCAAAATAGCTCCTCCATACTTATTCTCTTGAAGTTGGCTTTTTGGGAATACAGTTTAGAAAATTGAATTCTTTAATCATATAGAACACAGGTGTCAAACTTGCGGTGTCATGTTGCAATCACATGACGTTTCACGATGTTTTTCCCCTTCGTGGAGCTGGGGTGGGCGTGGCCTGTGCATGACGCATCCGGCCTGTGGGCCACCAGTTTGACACCCCTGATATAGAATATATTTTAAAATGTAAAACTAATTAACTTGGAACCTGGTATAGTGCAAAATGAGGCAGGCTCCAATATTAAATTCCAAGAACGACTCTAGTCTTATATGGGCCCTAGGTATATATATTTTAGAAAAAAGCAGTGGTGTGATATTTTTTAGTTTAGTTTGTAAGATAAGGTGGGAAATAAAAGGCTTTCTCTGAAGGTTTGCAGGCTGTCAAGGAATATCCTTATCATTATGCCTGCTTGGAATGAATATTTGGGTTCTGTGGTATGTGAAAATGCTAGTGACATGATATGCCCATCTGGTAAGAACATCTCAAGAAGGCTACTAAGAATTCTTTATCACCACCACACTAGCAACAGATCATGGAACATGGGTGAAACAGTAGACTTTTTCTGTTGTCTCTTTCACAATTTGGACCTCCCTAACACCAGATGTTTTCATAGTCCCAATTCTTATAGTATTTCAGAACACCATTAAAACAGACTTATTTCATCTATTCTAACTTTAGTTGACTGCTAGAGGCATCCATCCTGTGGGATGTATTTCGGGTTCATATGCTGGTTTTCATGTGTGTATGTGTGTATCTGATATACTGTAAGTTGCTTAGGTCTTCTGATTGGGTGGAATTATCAAAACTATAAATAAACATATAAAGTGCCAGATGTGGCCACAAGCTTCCAAATGCCACGACTTCTGTTGAAAATATGTCACTGGACAAATTAAAAACAAAACACATTTGAGCTATAACTAGAGAATAGATGTCAAGACAATGTCAATGTTTCTAAAACCATTGACTTGATTCCAATATAAACATCTAGCCAAGTCTGGTGGAAACTGCTGAAAGCAATTTTCTCAAGTCTTATCAAAGGCAGCTGCAGGACCAGCCCAAAACATTTTTTTTTTGCCAAAGGCAAACAATATGATGCCTTCCTCTTATCCTATATGTAGAAACTAACTCAATTGGCAGCTGAACCTTTCTCTCACATGACATGGTGACAGGACAGCTTTTTTTCACGGCAACTAAGTGCTAATTCAAGAGAATAGATATATGGACAAGACTTGCAAACCTTCCCAAGCACCTAACATCTGCACAGCTGCTTCATTTGACTTAGAGAATGGCCTTTGGCAGCTCTAGGGGATAAATCAGAAGCCAGAAGGTGAGCCATAAAATTAGGAACGAGTCTAAGATGAAGCTGACCTAGAATCACCCTCAAGGACACTACTTAAAAGCAAAGGTTCTTAGAAATTCCTGTACAAACTTTGGCAGCTATCACAAATGTAATTTGCAGCATCAATCAGAACCTATACAAAATCAATTACTCAGTAATTGTTTAAATAAATGTCTAGATGTGAGAGGTTGTGGGGAAAAGGGTTTTAAAGAAATCCCGCTTTAATTAACGCACAAGAACATTGGCTAGGAACTTACTTTTACATTTTTCAAGCTTCTGTTTTTACCCTAGACTAGCATTAATAATATCTTCCTGAAATCTGATTCCTGCTTCCTTGGTTTTTCAGATACATGGGATTTGACACTATTTTAAGATACTGTGAGTTTAAGACTCCTCTTTACAACTCACAGCTTTCACAACCTACAAATCAAATCATGGTACAAAGCTGATTCCTTTTAAAAAGCTGTAACTTCACACCAAGACTTGGCTTTATCAAATCCCACTCTAGTAAATCAGCAGGAGATATATTATAATTCTCTGCCACGTTTTGTAGGGTTTTCATCTATGGGCTAAAAAAAATCTGAAAGACCACTAGGCTAGATTACAGCAATGAGTTAGTTATTTTCTATTTGCTTTCATTTGGTGGTAATCCAGATTTTTGCAGCTCAGGGTTTGAGAGCTGTAATTTTTATTTATACACACCATTCAATTTTCGCACGATGAAACTATATTGGGTCCTACAACTTCAAATCAACAAATCAATACTTGGTTATTTATTAGTGTTGGAATTCATAAATACAATGACATCTTAACTCCTAAATCTTTGTAGGAGAAAAAAAAATCCAATTAATTACAAAGCTATATGGCTGAAGAATTTTGCATTGTGCTGTATGAGTGCAGGATCTTTTTTATTTCTGCTCTCATATATTCCACAGCCATCAGCAAGATGGATTTCTTTGTGATAAGGAAATGATAAGGAAAAAAAAAAAACCACTGGCTGCATTGGCTTGTAGAGGTCATCTTGATAACTTGGCCAACATGAGGAAGTAGTAAAGTTAGCTCTCCCAGATAAAAATAGGACTGAACTCCTTATCCTCACTTATTGCTGATGTCTTTCCTTTTCCTCTGATGTAATCTAGTCAATATTGCATGAACTGTCTAAAAATAAAATTCCTATTTATCTAAAATCAAGTGTGATGCTCATGGTCCCTTAGCAACCTGGGGAGAGGTTGCCAGAAACTCAAATTAACAACTCTGCTTCAATGGAATAGGAGTTTCAAGCTGTAAACAACTCAGCAAAGGAAAATGTAATTAATTAGTAGGACTGTGTGAAGCTCCAAATGAGTAATTTGATTCAAAGTTCAGACTAAATGTTGCAAATGATTCGATATCCCAAATCACATCCCTTCAAATTTTGTAGAGTATGTAGGTACTTTGTTAGATTTTTAAGCAAAGTTTCAACTTCCTTTCCATATATAGATAAAGTTGGAAGGGGCACAGATTGAATGTGTATGTGTTCTAATATTGATATATTGATATTGACAAATCTACAGCCAATGGATTTCATTATTTTTGTAAGCCCTTCCTATCAAAATACTTGAAGGGCTGTTGCTCTGCTGTTTCCCTCTCTCATTCTTCTACTCAAATAGGCAGGTTTGTTTGGGGAGAGGAGAAGCAGAATGAGAGGGACTCAGATCAATTCATTGCAAAAACCAATCAGTAGTGTACATTATACAGGGTATTTATTTCCACTGTAGTATATCATAATTGCAGTGTCTCAAGGGTGCTTTTTCAAAAGGCAATTAACCGGACTGTTGTTTTCGTTGAGGAAGAAGAACAAAACGTTTTGTTTCTCATTCAAGAAACTTCATCAGTTGTAATGGCAGAGTGGTGGTGATAGAAGGCTAGGTACTGACAGTTGAGATTGAATGATGGGGGGATGGAAGGAGTGGGGGTGGGGACTGGATGGTGAGCTCCAGTTCCAGTCAGAACCTATCCTTCCATCCCCCCACCATCCAGTCTCAACTGCCAGGATCTATCCTTCTATTCCCTCTGCCATCACAACTGAAGTTTCTTGGATGAGAAACAAAACATTTTGTTCTTCTTTTTCAAGGAAGAAAAACAGTCCAGTTGCCTTTTGAAAAAGCACCTTTGAGACAACTGTGACCTGGATGACTGAGAATCTCCACAGATATAAATGCAATGCTAAAAGCAATCCCGGGAGGGAACCTCAGTGGAACGAAGAGCAGGCGAGTAGATGGGCTCTTCATAATTCTTCTCCAGACAAGGAGAGGACTTGAGATTGCCCACAGGTGCTCCAGACAAAGGGTCTCCAACCTTGGCAACTTTAAGACTTGTGGACTTCAACACCCAGAATTCCTCAGCCAGCGGGAGTTGAAGTCCACAAGTCTTAAAGTTGCCAAGGTTGGAGACCCCTGCTCCAAAGAGTCTTCCTTGATGGGAAATATAGCCTATAGCCATATACGTATAAGACAGAACTATGATCATTCCCTTGAGAGTCACCATCTCAGATATCAGATAACCGCAGAGACAGATTAAGTCACATCTGCAAAAGTTGTCCGGTTGGCATCTAGTTCTGAGCTGACCTCAATGGTTTTAACCTCCAATTGTCTGGAAAATTCAACACAGTGATTATGTAATTGTTTAGCTACCTCACCATTCTCCAGCAACAGTCTAGGTCCCAAACACAGAGTGGAGAAATATTGATATTTTGCCGCTCTTCCTGTAATGGAATAGGCTCAGATATGAGCTGTTATCCATGTTTGTTTTCCAGCAGCAACACTCTAGGACAGGGGTCTCCAACCTTGGCAACTTTAAGACTTGTGGACTTCAACACCCAGAATTCCTCAGCCAGCGGGAGTTGAAGTCCACAAGTCTTAAAGTTGCCAAGGTTGGAGACCCCTGCTCCAGACAGTTGCTGCTTATGAGAAAACTGCAAGACAGCAGTTGCTGGTAGGTTTATAGCTCTGAAAGATGAGGGAATAGCCATCTTGCTCAAACCATGGTTGACACCTTCAAAAAGACACTGGGTTCGCATACTTCCATTTCTAATCACTTTTGGAAATTGCTTGTTAACTTTTTCTTAGCTATTAGGAACCTTTGAATCAACAAGACTGAAGACACCAGGTCGATTTTCTTCTCTTTCACACCCAAGGAATAAATATCAAAGGAGTGATTAGAACTTTAATCAGGAATGATGCGCAGGGTACCCAAGAGGTGCCTTGTGAGTTGAGGCAATTGCACAGAGGAGGATGGATCTGGTTGGGAAGGGTGCATGGGGAGTGCGGGTGTTCGTTCAATAACTGGCGCTCTTTTCATCCCATTTTGCCTGAAACAGTGGCAAGTGTTCTGATATTTTTCTGCTAGAGACAATAGGCAAATTCTTTTATTGAACTGAATCCCAGTTCAATTTGAACTGAATCTGATTGTTTTCAAACCTCTAAGCACAGATCCACATAGAATCATGCAATTCAAATTTTAATCAGACTCTGGCTGATTTGTTCTTTCGCCATTTAAAGCAAGTGCACAAGTTTATTCGCTTACTATATTGAAATACACATGCACATTTTTCCAACCTCTAATATGAATGTTGTTTGAGAAGTCAAAGGAACTAAATGTGAGTTATTTTAAGTAATAGATGCTTCCCCTTACAATGAGAAAGAATGGCCATTTAAAATATTTTATTTCATTCTGTATTACAGTAATACTTTGGCTCTAAAAGAAAGAAGCAAGGGCTTATACTCCTTACCAATTAAAATAGCAACCTTCACTAATCTACAGATTATGTCTGCAGTTCAGCACAGAGTATCTGGAACTTTGTCTCATTATATACAGTAGAGCACATTCTGAGACTGGGCTGTAGACTGTAGTCAAAGCCAATCAGTTCTGTGACACATGAACAATGGGCTTGTGCTGCGTCATCCACTGTGATGACAGAAAGCGAAGCTGCACTGGCCTCGGAATAATCCTACACTCTTATGTGATTTTTGTTTTTCTCTCTGCAGAGCTTTAGATTAAGATTTATTTTGAAGGAACCTTGGAGATTTTCCAATCTGGTTTTCCTGCTTTGACCAGAAGATTGAACTATAGATGGCCTACAAATTCCCTCTGGTCTGTGAGTCATGCATATTGGTTGAGTATTTTCAACTATACCATATAATTTCATTTATATATACTGCTTTCCCACCTTTTCTCTGTGTTCTCCCTTGTCTTCGCAACAACCTCTTGTAGCCAATTACACTGAGAAGTGTCTTCAGATTTTCTGCAGACTATGAGAGACAGAGAAGCATAGAAGTGTGCAGGGTTGAGCATGATGGACCCACTCTCTGTGTTTGACCACCTGCCCTTCTATCCCAGACTTCTAACAGGACTGAAAATGAATTGTAATTCACATTTGCTTAAAAGAGAGTTTGATGTCCTGTGCATTAAGATAATATATTTTACAATCGTGCTGATCCTTGTGGTCTTTTCCCCCTCCACAATCCTATGTTTCCATGATATTCACATCCAGATTTCCTTCAGACTGCTTTGTTCAGATGGTGAAGGGATAAAATAGGATTTGAAAGAATATGAACATCCAGAAGGGTTAATTTAACATGCACTAACCCATCCTTCTATAGATATTTCAGCCTTACTACAGGCTGATTTGGCAGTAAGCAGCAATAGCCTGAGCCCAAGGCCACTGAAGATCTGATGATCAGGCATTGGGGATGTACCAGGGAGTTAGAATTGATATAGGACCGTGATGGCGAACCTATGGCATGTGTGCCCAAAGTGGCACGCGAAACCATGTCGCCCGGCACGCGCGGCCTTGCCTGTTTGTCTTCTGGGTTTCTGGCGCGCATGCATGTGTGACGATCAGCTGTCCTTCGCGTGCGTGGCAGTGCCAAAAACTGGTGTGTGCATGCGCGCCGGCCAGCTGATTGTCGGGTGCACATGCGTGCCAGAACCCAGAAGTTCGGCTTATCTAGAGCGCAATCCCTTCGCGTGTGCGGCAGTGCCGAAAACCGGCATACGCGCCGGCCAGGTGATTTTGGGGTGCGCATGTGTGCCAGAACCCGGAAGTTCGGCTTTTCCGGGGTGCGGCCCCGATGAGTGCGCGCACACGCAATGTTTCTACATAAACTTTTCGGCACTCGGTGCCAAAAAGGTTCGCCATCACTGATATAGGATATTAAGTACATTTTCCCTGAGAGCAGTTCACCCCCTGCATCCTGTTATATCTCCTTATTCTTGACATCAGCAAGATGTTACTATCTGGCTCATAACACACCAACCTTGCTAGCTTTCTCCCAGGTCTTAAAATCACATCCAATTCCCAGATGCAAGTTAACCATCCCGGGGCCAGCTAGCATTTCAGAATCTCTGACTTATTTTTGTTCACATGCTCAGTGAAGCCTCAGATCCAAGCAAGCCAACTCTGCCTCAGAATAACAGAGTTGGAAGGGACCTTGGAGGTTTTCTAGTCCAACCCCCTGCACAAGCAGAAGACCCTTATTCCAGACAAGTGAATTAGATCACATGCAATAAAGTTAAAAAGCAATTATAGTAAACTAGTGAAACCTCTCTCTTTAGCAAAAGATTCTAATGAACATCATAATATGTTATTTTTAAAAAGCTGAAATAACATCCCCTATTTTTTTCATTTGACCAAAAGCTACCATGAACCTTAGACAATATACTTAAAAGGCACCCTATGCTATGACATTACAGTTGTAACAAACTGAATTTTATTCAGCAGCAATGAATCAATGAGATTTTTTTCTCTCTACTGAATTAGCAAAATGTGGAAAATAATTGCAATTAAACTAATAATATTTTATCTGTTTTACTGAAGCCACTAGATACAATTAATAAGTGCTTAACAGCAAACAACATACACCCCAACCAATCCTCTTTAGCCACAAATTAGGGATCTAAGACTACATCACAGATACTTACTGTCTGATGCAAACATATCTCTTTCTAATCTTTTAATTTATTCTTCAAAAGGATACTATCCTCCTATCATGCATGCCAGAATATCCATACCACACTTGGTTTTAAAACTACTGTCAGAAGGACTAATCTGGGATAAAAAAAGTCTTATGAATATCACTTCAAACTGGCAGGATGCTAGAGGATACTACCACCCCACATCTCAACCTCAGAAACAAGGCAAATAGCAATAGCAATAGCACTTAGACTTATATACCGCTTTACAGTGCTTTACAGCCCTCTCTAAGCGGTTCACAGAGTCAGCATAT
Organism: Thermophis baileyi; assembly: GCA_003457575.1. NCBI lineage: Eukaryota > Metazoa > Chordata > Lepidosauria > Squamata > Dipsadidae > Thermophis > Thermophis baileyi. Next base: position 1,452,540 of record QLTV01003900.1, on the reverse strand, counting down.
TGCCCCCCAACAATCTGGGTCCTCATTTTACCCACCTCGGAAGGATGGAAGGCTGAGTCAACCTTGAGCCGGTGAGATTTGAACCGCCAAACTGCATCTAGCAGTCAGCTGAAGTAGCCTGCAGTACTGCACTCTAACCACTGCGCCACCTCGGCTCTTATAAATGCCCTTTGGGTCAATCAAACCCAGTCTGAAAAAAACCATCCAGCATCTTTTAAAACCCCAGATCAAAGGTCCCAATTGTCTCATTCTCTGCTGTCACGAATATATAGATTTGAAAACAAATCATCCAGTTTCTTGTGGTTCCAGTAATACCACATGAAGTAAGAAAGGTGGCTGTTTCTCCAAATGGTGGACTCTGCAGAAATCACAGGACTTAGGTCTGTCCTCTGTTTGCTGGTATGGCCCCATTTCTGCTCATTTCCAGCACACTGACCCTAGCTGCACTGTCTTGCTGGCACAATCATAATCAATCAGTGAAGAAAGAAAGCTACAGCAGCCATACATAGATATCTGCAATTGTCACACAAGTACTCAGTTCCTAACTTTTGAGTATTGGTGCTTTCAGGCTAGCGCTCAACACTTCACAATAGTTGATTTCTCCTGCTGTTTAGCTGCAGTTGAACAACCACATAATCTCCAGGGTCTTCTTTGGTGACTTCTCCAGGTCTTAAACTATTTTGATGGCCCCAACTGCATCTAAGAGCCTGCTTTCCCTAAAGCTGCTAATTGCTGGCTGCTCTGAAGGTTCTGATCACTCCAACCCCCATCATTATTGCAGGTAATATTTGTAAAGCCCAATTCCCATACCAATGGCACCACAAGACAGTCCAAACTTTTTGTAATCCATATCTTCACCCACTGACCCTTTTAAATATACTAAACCACCCAAAATCTAAGCCTTCACAGACCTCCATCTTGTCTTCGCACCATTACAAACACACACACAGACACACCCAGACACATACCTTTTTGGCAATGGCCAACCAGAAGTCTTTGGGAGTAGGAACAGGTATTGCATGGCATTATATCCAAGTAAATTTATGTATGTACTGTATGTATGTATGTATGTATGTATGTATGTATGTATGTATGTATGTATGTAAAATGTATTTATTTATTTATTTAATTTATTGGTTGCCCATCTTACCACAGGGTAGCTCTTGGCAGCTTATAATATTAAAAAGATAAAACTATATAAATAAAATACTATAAAAGATCCATTTACTCAGCCCTCACTAAAAGATGGGGAGGGAGTAGGGTGAGTGGGGGGTGAAGTAGGATTTGTTATTAATCTATCAACTACCCCCATTGTGAAACCCCTCCTTTGGAGCCCCAGGCCAACTGACAGAGCTAGGTCTTTAAGCTCTTGTGAAAGATCAGGAGGGTTGGAGCCAACCTCACTCTGGGGAGAAAGAGGTTCCAAAGGATAGGCACAATGACAGAGAAGGCCCTTTTCCTGGACCCAGCCAGCTGGAATACACTGGCTGATGGGGCCCACAGCATGCCTCCTCTGCCAGCACAAGTGGGATGAACCAATCCCAGTGGGATGAGACAGTCCCTCAAGTTTTGAATGTTTAACAGCTGTCCTCTCTCCATTTATCCAGTTGCCATTTAAAACTATCCAGGGTGGTGTTCACTTAAATAGACCATTGTGTAGCTATAATGCAACACGGTTCATAATTCAAAACATGTACAGTATGCTTTCCTCCTTCATGGCCATCCTTTTATTCCTCGCCCCAAATGAAAATGCCACAAGAAAATGAGGATGGAGATGGACAGTAGAATGCCAATGAGTCTGCTCCCTTGCTAGCCAGGTGGATGGACCATTTTTCCTTCCTTTTCTGATCCACTTATCTACCCCAAAGAGTAACCATGAAGACCCTCACTCAGTTGCAAGAAAAGCACAGCTGCATGTAAGAGGAGTGAGCATAATGGTGGAGAAATGCCCTTATTGCTTTGAATGCTATGGTGGGATCTGCATTCCCCCAAAATGGGCATTCCTTTAAATTTAATTGCAGGCAATACATATCCTAACTTCCCTCATCTTTAAAAAAAAATTCCCCTTCTGTCTCGATCTATCAGTAATATATGCAAGGAACTGATCAGATTTGGCCTGAATCATGTGGATTTAATTGTTGGCTTAGTTTCTTACAAAAGAAGAGGGGGGGGGGGGGGAGACAATAGCAATACATGAGATGCTGCCTTGCAATGTTCTTGTCAACACAAATGAATTATTATTTATTTATTAAATTTATTTATTAAATTTGTATGCCGCCCAACTCCCAAGGGACTCTGGGCAGCTGGAATTAAGACATTCAACAATATGGTGGGATCAGGGGTGGGTTCCAACTTACTTTGCTGCCGTTCGCTCCCTCCCGTGCCGCGTGAACGTGCCTCGTGGGCGCGTGTGCATGCGCAGTAACAAAAAATCCAGAAAAAAACAAAGCCAAAAAAAAGATGGCGACCACATGCATAGTGCCGGAAGTCGGCTTCTGCGCATGCTCAGAAGGAAATTTTTTTTAAAAAAAAATTAAAAAATTAAATAAATTTTTTTTGAAAAAAATTCGAAAAAAAGATGGCGGCCCCCATGGACCGGCACCGACTGATCCAGTTCGGTGACATCATTGTGATGTCACCAGCAGGCTGCTAGAGGTTTGGGAGAACCGGTCCGAATCGGGAGGAACCCACCCCTGGGTGGGATGAATGATGGGACTGGTGAATGATTGGAAATCTCTGTCTCTCCTTAATATTTGTGAAAAGAAAAACAAAAACAAAGGAAAGGACAAATATATATTTTTAAAAAATCATTTTTAAAGTTCAGCATTAAACTTTGTACAGTGTATAATAATATTGAGCAGTTTCTCCATTTTGTCAGACCCAGTTCATAACTGAGAATGAATTCATGCATTTAAAATCATAAATCTGGGAAGGTGGTTTTCAATCATTATTGTATATAGGTTTGTGTTTTGTAAACATCTTTGTTTAAAAAGCCATCATTCTCCATATAAATTTTGGTTACACATCCCATCACTTTTGCATCCTTCAACTATTTCACGGTCCCTAAAACCCCATTAACCTATAATTATGGATATTAAAGCAAATGCAAATACTCTGAGCTGAAAATCAACAATTCTCCCTATATTTTCTTGTGGTTCAAATATTAAAAGTGCTTTGGATTTCTTCCAACAGAACACTTAAACTGCTTTGAGTTTTGTTCCATTGGAAGACAGTCTGGTTGAAATATTCTGCAAAATTTTGTGTGGCCTGCTTTGGTTTTGTTGTTTGTTTCATTCATACCTCTAGTGTCAAAGCATGTGTGTGAAGAGCTTGCATTGCACGGTCATTTCTCCAGTGGTCATCTGGCTTTCCCTGCCTTCATCATTGGCAGATATTCAATTCAGGCAGATATTCTTAGAACACCTTGTGACTATATCCTCTGTGAAATGTGCAGGTTAGATGATTTTGTCTGCAGATCACAGCCACATATATAGACACACAGAAGATAAGAAGTTTGTATCTCCAAAGTAGCTAAATTATTTCTGAAGACCCTTGTTAGCTGCCCTGTTGAACTGTCTTCACTTTTGTAGAACTAGAGCTTGAGATGATCATTATGACATAGCACCCCAGAAGGATAGTCACTTAGATGTCATAATGGCTGGGCTGTGGACACAAGAAATTTTCAAGACAAGTTAGAGGCAGATTGACACCACCAACCAAGCCAGCTATCTGACTCCACCTGGAGCAGAAATCTACCACACCTATGTAAGATAAAAACATGTCAAGATTCCGCCGATATCATAGACATCGCAGCAAAAAATGTGGCAATCGTAAAGGGAAAGCACGTGGGAAAAAGAAAGGCCGGAAAAAAAGAAATGGACCCCGACACACAAAAAAAGGAGGTGATGATTTAATAATAATGTTAATTTTTCACTCCCTGAATGTATAGGGAAATACATTTGCCTTCCATGTGTTTGCCTTCTAGAAAGCAAACACATGGAAATGAATTGTGTTAAAGGCTAAACAATCCCTTGCAATAGAGCAGGGTTTTTTTAACTGAGTCCTAGAAATAATCTCTATTAATAAATAGGCATAGGTGCAAATGCATGCAATGTGTGCTAATTGTGGCCTTGATAGAATTCCTGACTTTTAGGCAGTTAATGCATAATTCAGCCATAGAATGCAGTAGTTAAAAGCTCCACTGTTGTTTTCAAAATGGTCCTTTAGAATGTTTCATCCTATGAGGTAGTCATAGATTCCTCTGGATACTGATGTTATCACATGAATTATTGCATCCATTAAGAGAAGAACCAGCAAGCAGGAAGACATACTGAAAGTTGTATTGTTATTTTCAAAGCCCTTGGAAACTTCTGCCAAATTAGGGATGGATGAAGCTTAAACTATTGCACGCTCTCTCTTTGTCTATATCAGAGGAAAAAAGAGAGTGAGTGAGCATAGATGGACAGGCTGGTTATGAATTATGGAAGCTGAAATCTATACACTTGGAGGACATCCAGGTTAGAGAAAGCTGGATTAGGTAGATAGATGGCAGGAAGCAAGGAAAGGAAGATTGTGTGTGCTACACATGTGTGAATAGATGGATGGTTGATGAAGAAAGAGAAAGATGGGGAGAGGGAGAGGGAAATAGAGACTGAACAAGAGAAAGAAGAAGTGTTCCTTGCTAGGAATATAAAATAAAATCCTCATAGATCTCAGTAGAGCAAAATGGAATGATCTATTCAATTGTCCCATTGTGGCATAGATAGACTAGGATTATTAATTATGGAATACATAATCACTCTCATCAAAAATTCATACTAATAAATCGATACTAGAAAATGTGCCTACATTTCTGTTGTCCAAAGGGAGTTGCATGCCAAACTATGGATGCATAGAAAAGCTTTTAAACCACAATGAATATATATTTTTTTTTGCTTTTTTAAAAAAGAAATCACACAAAATCAAAATATAAATGAAATTTGGACTGGATTAAGGCTGAACTACAAATACTTAGTTTTCCCCCATGTCGCTCTTTGTTCCCATCATCTTTTGGATTTACCCTTGGATCACTATTTCCTCAAAAGAATGCAGCTTTATTTACACTTGTGTGTTTTCATGTGAACAAAGCAGAGTATTCTAAACTATTCATATTGCCTCATTGTGTTAATTTCATGAAAGCAAATAATAGATGCTGCCGTTTCATATTCACTGCCATTTAACTGGATAAATTTAGCTGCACATATATCTGTTATCTTGAAATTGAGTTATGCTTTCTTTCCACATTGGTGGATGTTTACTTTGATTTGGGCCCAATGCACTAACCATGTATTTGTTCTAGTGTATAATGAATACATCTGTGCTATATAGTATAAGAGTTGCAATTGTACTTTATTTTCAATTTGGCTAGATTGAGAAGTGCTGGATATTGGAGACAAAGCTGCTGGTGATGGAAGTAGAATCAGAAACTGTAGCAGTGGTTGAGATGCTTCTGGATTCTAGAACATTTTTTTTTTTTTTGGACAAGTAGAATTCCCAAATTATGGGCTGCTATTTTGGAATCCAGCACTGGAACCAAACAGAAAATGGAAGCAGTTTTAAATCTCTGCTAAACATTCAAAACAAAAACCTGTTGCTAAGCAAAAGTTTTTAAAAGCTTTTGCAATAAAGATTAAATGCCATGAGATTACATAAGAAAAATATTTAAAGGTAAACGATCTGTTAAAATCATGATGTGGTAAATTTTGAACTACCAGATGTGAGCTTGCAAAGATTGGGACAAGCATGAGGTAGCAGCTAAGGAAAGGAGAAAAGTTTCTCTGGGGCTGTTGAGTACTTGTCTTCATTTTCACAGCACAACTCTAATAGCTCTACTAAATCTGAAACCTCTCGGACACTTTAATCTAGCTTTCTGGTTTAGACTTAAATTCTGAGACTAATTCTGTGCTGCCCTGGGAAGGCAGCTGTGGGTCACTTCATTCTGCAGAAAGTTTGCCCCTTATTTTAGTCATCTTCATTCTTCTCAGAGTTAGAACAAGATGTTGGTGGCAGAATTTACTTTCAGACTTGGAAGTATCTACAGTGAAATCGAATTAGCTCATTTGCCACGTTTCCTATTTGGTCTACCTGGTAAGGCTGAGCAGGGGGTCAAAAATGTCTGAGCAGGGCATCAAAAATGTCAAGATGGAAGTACCACCTCTTATATGTGCAAGCTTTGATGGCCACTATCTGGACCTTGTTGACCCCACCTTATGAAGGCTTCTAGACCCACTACTTCCTAATTATCCTAAGTTCCTCCCATCTTGATTCTGTATCTCTGTTGAGGTCTTCCCATCCTTTGAAGATTGTCTAGCTGTAGGAGATGTTTTTCCAATATTTAATTATACCTTTGCTGTTTGTAGCAATCCCTCTAACTCCCTTGATTTCTAGGCCCCCTCAGTTTATTATGGATCCAAGGATTTGTTTGTATAATTCATCTAATTTATTTGATAGAGGAATGTGTATTTTTGTTTCTTGATGGACTATTCTATAAATAGTAATAATGAAGTAGTAGTAATGAAAAAGTGGAAGACAAAGCAGGCAGGCAAGATGTATAATGGAGTCCGAAATTTCTTAGACATTTCAATATATAGGAAGATAGAATAATTTCCTTCCTTCCTTAGCAATAGCAATAGCAGTTAGACTTATATACCGCTTCATAGTGCTTTACAGCCCTCTCTAAGCGGTTTACAGAGTTAGCATATTGCCCCCAACAATCTGGGTCCTCATTTTACCCACCTCAGAAGGATGGAAGGCTGAGTCAACCTTGAGCCTGGTGAGATTTGAACCGCCGAACTGCAGCTAGCAGTCAGCTGAAGTAGCCTGCAGTGCTGCACTCTAACCACTGCGCCACCTCGGCTC
>QLTV01003900.1:1431417-1445635 GCA_003457575.1 Thermophis baileyi | reverse complement strand
CTTTCCTTTCCTTTCCTTTCCTTTCCTTTCCTTTCCTTTCCTTTCCTTTCCTTTCCTTTCCTTTCCTTTCCTTTCTCCATAAAAATAGATGAGGAAGATTATTAATGCACCAATATGATTCATTTTCCTCTCCTTCAAGGTCGTCATCACTATAGGAGGTGTGTACTATATTAATCTGGAACTGTGAAGACCTGGTGAGAAGAAATTATTGCATGATCCGAACAGACACCTTTCTCCAGACATAACATCGCCATTAAAAAAAAAAATCAGGAAATGATGTAGATCATTTCCAAATAAAGCCTTCTTGAAATGTTTGTGTTATCTTTGCTATCTTTTTATTATAATCTTCCACACTTTCTTAATATTATCTTCCATACTTACTATATTCCTGTCTCCCATACAGTATTATATTTTAACAGTGTTAGTATCCGTTACCCCTACCCAAGTAGAGGGAGGCAGAATAATGTTGGTGAAGGAATGCAAGACCATTAGCAGATAAAGGGGATAGTAAATGAAATCTCAGTCCTGGGAATGTAATAAGTATAAGAAATAGATTTAAAGTAACTCTGCTTTGATTCTGAATGGTATCACAGAAGACAGAAATTCTGGCAGGCTTTCAAAACTAATATCAGTCCTTCAAGGTAGGCTAGATGAGGACTACTGAAATTACTTTATTGTTTTAGCATATGATAATAGACCTCTGAAAGCTCAACAGAATCAAGGTGGGGTTATTTTAAGTCTATTACGGTATGTTTACTATGTTCTCAGGCTGAGATTTCATTTACTATCCCTTTTATCTGCTAATGATCTTGCATTCCTTCACCATTCTTTCCTCTCCCTCTACACCCTCCACCCGAATTTTATTGTGCAGTTACTTCATTTAAATTCAAGTTAATAATCCTGGATTATTTCTCAGATCTCCTCTTTGAAGCCAGAGAGAAGCTCCTTCAATTGAGGGAAAGATTTAATCTGCCAATCCTTGCAGACTCAACCACAGCTTTTTCTTCTTGGATTTTTAATTCCAACATCAGGAAGAGAAAAAGGAGATGGTTGACAATCACTGGACCTGCATGGATAGACTGAAAAATACTGAAGATTCACAGGATCCAATGTTCTCATATTCTTCTACTGTTGAAGCAGGGTTAGAGAAGAAGAACTTATATACTTATATACCCCTCAATATGGGCTAAAATGAGAACAAGAGAAAATAAAGGCAAGAGAAGATAGCTTCTCCTTCTTCATATCCATCCAACCAACAGGAGGCTGGATATGATGGGACCCTAAAAGGGGATTAAATCTGATAAGGGAGGTGGGATTGTTCTGCTACAAACTGATTGTTTAAGTTGACACAATGACAAAATTATTCCATAGATGGCCATAAGTAAAGCTTCATAAGTGACTTATGGTCACAGTTAGCAGAATGGTTTTTAGGAGACACTAGATTTTATCACCATCTCTGTATTGCTGTCTACACTGGGACACTGTTGTGTTTGATGTATTAATATATACTATTTGCATTTATGTAAAGCTCATTGGATATGTGATGGAATCATATTGTGATTAGTCATAACAGAATGGCACTGAAAATAATGAGTTTACCAGCAAGTATGTTCCTTCTATTCACATTGGAGATGGAATTATGACTGGCTGGCCTTGGTAACCCTGGGCAGTTAAGGCTATGAGTTCTTCTTCAGAAATTATCTGGAAGTAGGCTAGCATGGTTTATATGAATTTATGTATTTAGTAAGATCCCTAGTTTTCATCTTAGATGTTTACTGTTCAAAGGTTGCAAATTAAGACTGTTTTTCATTAACCAGACTGGTGCAGAATGATACACTGCTTTTGTTAATGTTATCTGCCTATTTTACATAATCTTTTAGTGAGCCAGTTAAGCAATTTTATAAACCATGTATAAAAACAACAGCAACACAGACCAGTAAGAACATCAGCTTGTACTTTGTGCCACCATTTTTAAGAATTGCCAGCAAGGGTTGAGGGAGCTAAGGAATAGCGTCAGGAACTATTCCCAACCAGCTTGACTTAATGGTATGTGTGTGTGTCAGGATTAGGATTGATTTGGGAAACCTTTCCACAATTCCTAAAGAAGGTTGGGTACATGAAGAAAGAGCTAGCTTTACTCTGGCTTCAATCATTTTGATTAAAATAAAACATTTCTATTTTACATTATAGGCCATCTTGAGGGTTCAGTTAATACTGAAAGGCTTCAAACAAACTCATAATCTCATTAGACTTTCCTTATTTTAAAGCAAAGCTAAACAAGGCTACTCCTATGATATTAGGATCTTGTTGCAGATCTTGTGATGATAAAGCTCTGCCTCTAGATAACTCAATGCCAAATGTTCTATGGTTGAACTACTACTGGGTTGTTTTTAGTCACAACCCATGTTAGATAAATTGCATATCCTGTCCTAATTGGAACATTTCCTAGTTTTATTGCTCTGAGTACCTCCTTAGATAGGTAACAACTAGTAGCCTTCCCATAATTTCCCCAGCAAAACGGTCCGGTTGTTTGGGCAACTCTTTCACAATTTCTTTCATCTTTGTCTTTATCAATGCTTTTTATCTTCTGCTTATTCGCTTTGGTAGGCCTGATTTTAAAAGCACTTATCTATACATGGATCTTCACAAAAGAAAACCATGTTCAATTTCATTATTATAATTAAGCCTACCTCCCCCCTCCCCCAATCCCACTCAATTTCTGAAAAGGCTGATTTTATCTGTATAGAACTATATTTTCCCCAATCTGCTTCTTTTTTGCTTTAAAAATGGATAAAGCAGATAGAATGCTCTTAGTCTTAAAATAACTCTCCTAGTAATTGGAAGGTGAAGGATATATAAGACTTAAAATGTGACACATGTCAAATCTTGATTTAAAAAAGCAACGTATCACAGCTATATTACAAGATGGGTTAATGTTAATATTTGGTAATATAAATGTATAGAGTACACATTGCTCACGATTTTTTTCTTTCCCTCTTCATTTGCTTAATTATACAGGTAGTCCTCAATATATGACTGCAATTGAGCCCAACATTTCTGTTGTTAAGCGAGACAGTTTTTAAGTGAATTTTGCCCATTTTACAACCTTTCTTGCCAGTTGTTAAATGAATCGCTGCATTTGTTAAGTTAGTAACACGGTTGTTAAGTGAATCTGACATCCCCATTGACTTTGCTTGTCAGAAAGTCACAGACAGATCATGTGACCCTGGGATTCTGTGACCATGATAAATATGAGCCAAGAGTCCAAATTTTGATCATGTGACCAGGGGGATGCTGTAACAGTGTGAAAAACAGTCATAAGTCGCTTTTTTCAGTGCCATTGTAACTGAGTGATCACTAAATGAACTATTGTAAGTCAAGGACTATCTCTATCTTAGTCCCTAAAAATAAGAAAAACCACTTAGAATTACTCTAGTGATTGAAGCAGCAAGTCTAGTGGTTAAGATACCAGGCAAGTCCCACCTTAGCCATGAAAGCTGGGTGACCTTGGGCCACTCAACCCATCCCGCAGGGTGGTGGTTGTGGGGAAAATAAGAGGAGAAAGTGGTGTTGGATATGTTCATTACCTTGAGTTATCTGTAAAAATATTAAAAGCAGGATATAAAAAATAAATAATATCTTTGTTTTTCAATGTTTATTTTATATACGTTTATTTATACTAACTACATACTGCAGAACTGCTCCCCGAATAGCTAGCAAGATTGTAAAATAAATTTCAGGACTGGCAATGTGTATGTACGTCTATGCATGAAATAGCATATGACATAGTATAGTATTTTCTTAGTGAATATTACTATGGAAATAATGTGAAATCAGATGCTGATTTCATATCAGCATCAAACATCATATGAAATATAAAGTTCTAAAGCTATGACTTCACCCCAAAAGGAACTGTGTATACATAGACACACTAAAGACTAAGATCTGCTATTAAATAAGGTATGTGTGTGTGAGAGAGAAAGTCTATTTGAAGAACAGCATTTTCCTTAATTTTCATCAGGTATTAGAAAAAGAGTATAGCAATATGCCAAGCTGTGTGACAGCACCTTACTAGCCTTTGCTGAACTCAAAAAATTCACTACCTGACTCTGTGGTTTCTTCCCCAAACCCAAAAAACTTTAACCTTAGACTGTCTACTGTCGACCTCACCCCATTCCTAAGAGGTCTGTAAGGGGCGTGCATAAGCGCACCAGTGTGCCTACCGTCCCTGTCCTACTGTCCTATTGTCCTCATCTATCTGTATTCACTTTGATTATGTTTATGTTTATACCTATACCTGCTATCTTGTACATGTTTGACAAACAAATAAATAAAATAAATAAAAAAGCTAATTAGATCTTGAATGGGAGATCTCCCAAGTCTATAGGCCAAAAACATACCAGAAGATGATGATGATGCCAATTTGATGTGGAAATTAAATCAATATCATCTCTTCTAGACTTTGGGAAAACTTTGAAGATCCAGTTCGACTTAAACAACAAACAGCAAACAACAAACAGCAAAAATTGATTGGAAGGTAGAATTTAGTTGATTGTTATTTGATTGGAAGATGGAATCATATTGGTTGATATTTAATTAATTGATTAATTTTGCCTGTATAGGACAGCTAATTTCTATACTCTAGTATAGTATATCTATACTCAACTCTAGTAGTTGAGTTGCTTGACTACAAGCGAGGCATGGGGAAATCTGAGTTCCAGTGCCTGGATGCCTAAGGCAGCATTGGAACTCAGGTCTCCCCACTCCAGGAATAAAACTGCCAGCAGTTCAATCCTGCCTGGCTCAAGGTTGACTCAGCCTTCCATCTTTCCAAGGTCAGTAAAATGAGGACCCAGATTGTTGGGGGCAATATGCTGACTCTATAAACTGCTTAGAGAGGAATGTAAAACACTATGAAGTGGTATATAAGTCTAAGTGCTATTGCTATTACTAATTAATCTTGAAAGTTTTTGATAGTGAACCATTCAAGCTGTTATGAAAATGTTTGCAATACTTAATTCTCATTCTTTCTTCCTTCTCATCCAAACTTAAATGTTCCTTTTTGCTGCACAACAGCGGTGGTGCTAATGGTAGTAGTATTTTTATTTAGCATCTGCTTATAAGTAAGAACAGTCCAAGTAAATAAAAACATGTAATATAAACCAATATCACAATAAGGCAATATAATAATTAATGTAAGGCATTTCATTTATGCAGAAGGTATAATTTTGTAGGAAGTTTCACAAAAAGAAGTGTTTTAAAGGACTTTTTAAACTTTGGGACATCATACTTCAGGCATAACTCAAGGGGGTATCAGTGATAGAGAGGAAGAACTGAATGGGAAAAGGTCCTAACATGAAAAAGAAACCTAATTAACTTTGATGACATGATTCAGCCAAATACACTGGAACTTGGACTATAATTGAATTATTCAAATAATTAGCTGTTCCTGTACACATAGCCAAGAATTTAATTTGATAACATTCTCAAACACCCAACCAATTGGGTGTTTGTTAACAATTAACAAAAGACAGTGGTATCAAAGCTGTATAGTAAGCATCCCCTAATTTCAAACTTGTTCCTTCCTGGAAGTAATTGAAACTGATTAATATTTGCATATTCATTTTTAACTTTGTTCTCACAATGATTTATTCCAGAACTCTATACTGATGGGGTTTTCCTGACCAAAATGACTGCATTTTGGCTTGCATTTAGACCAACACCTATTATGTCAATTACTGAATCCACAGGTTCTATATAGCAGGAGTGGGGCCGTTCACAAGAAACATAACATTTTGGCAACTACCTGACTATCCCCAGATCAAAAATATCCGTTTCTGACTTCAACTTTTCCTTTTACAGAAAATAATGGGCAAAATAGGTGTGTTAAATCTTCATAAAGCTGAAAGTAATTATTTTGCCTTTTAATTCTCTCTAATTCCCAACCCCAAAAAGGGCCTTGCCCACATCATGATGACATTTGTACTAGCTGCATACACTCTGACCTTTGAAGACCAGAAGCAATTTTGGCAAGCTTCTCAGTTGCATAATACTCTACCAGCCTTCCTGTATAGTACAGTGTCTCTAAACAGCTCCTCCTCCATCCCAAAACAGATGAATTGCCATAGCCATCTTCCAAAGAGTGAACCTTATCAGACTCAATAGAACTTACTTTAAATATATATATGCATTAGATTGCATTGCAATGCAATAGCAAGCCTGCTTTTGCTAGATTTGAAGAAACATAATACTTCTCAACAGATGGATTTTGCCTGTATGGCCTGCCTTCATAGAAGCTTCCCCAGACAAATCAAATGTACAATTAATTATTTTGTGTTATTCTTTTCTCTCTCTACCTCCCTACCAAGCATAGGGTATAGACCCATTTTCCCTCCAACTTCTTTTCACTTCATCACCCCCTTGAATATTTCTCCAGGTCTTCCTGTTTGTCAGATTTCTGGAATCAGGTTTACAAAATGTTTCCTTTCATAAGTTCCCTCTCAGATGAGTCCCGGTGGATCAGTTCTCTGAAATGTTCCGTTAACTTCCTGTCATGAAGTTCAACAAGTGATTTTGTAGATGAGAGTTTGATTCCCTTGGCTCAAACTGCCAAACCATTTTGAGTAGGAAAAAAAAAATAAAAAAACCTAAACCAGGAAATAACTTTTCTAATTGCAGCACCATTTCCTTAAGGCGGCTGATCCTGGCACTGGACTCATAGCATTTTCTGCTTCTTTATTTATTTTTTCATTATCAATGAATAAATATAGAATTTCCTGCATTAGTTGAATTTTTATTTCAACTAAAATGAAAAGAGGATCTCCTTGTTCTATTGGACATTACTTACTTTATTTCTGGATGTGAATAAAATCAGTAGTTTTTGTAGAATAATTTCCTTTATCTTTGGTACTTGTATAAGCAGCAGCTGAAAATCCTTCAGTACTATGCTTTTAAACATTAAAAAAATTAAATTTAGTAGAAAAATTGTAAAGTTAACCATGTTAGTTTGGAAGAATCTTGTAGTAGCTTAAGGACCAACTAGTTTTTACAGCACAGAGTCTACATGGATAACAGATTCCACATCCAAAATAATCCTATCTCTTTTAGAATGGGATGGGATGGGATGGGGTGGGGTGGGATGGGATGGGATGGGATGGGATGGGATGGAATGGAATGGGATGGAATGGAATGGAATATACAATACAATACAATACAATACAATACAATACAATACAATACAATACAATACAATACAATACAATACAATACAATACTTTATTAGCCAAGTGTGACTGGACACACAAAGAATTTGTCTCCGGTGCATAAACTTTCAGGGTACACATAAACAACAAAGTAATATAATCATAAGATACCAATAGGAGAAGATAGTAGAAGGTCTCTCTCTTTCACCAATTTTACCACTGTGCAAGTAAAATGATCAGCCCTCAGATCCTATTCTATAAATCTGATGCAATCGATAAAATCACAAATTGTACCTTTGCAAGGCTTCACAGCAAAATGTTACTGTGGTTGGAGCAACACTCATTGCTTGAAACAAGGATTTCTTGTTTGAAGGAATGCTCAGAAGGAGAAAGCCAGATCTTAGTGCAATAATAAGCCCCCCAAATATGGCATCCTTTGATTATGAGAGGTCCTATTTAGTCTGCCAAAATATCTAAACCCAATCTGGAAGTACCTTTAGTCAACACAGTCAATAGGGAGGGATGCTGGGAATTAGAGGACAGGTTTTCCATTCCAATTTATAGTCCATTTGAATCATATTAGATGACTCTAGATTGAAAGTTTTTCCTACTCTATAATGAAGCTATGTTGTGCACATGCTCAGTTTAACTCTGAAGTTTGAATGTTGCCAATGCAATCATCTTTGCTAAAGTGTTTCATGTTGTGCAGGAAACAAGTAGATTCTACTATAAATTTGGTATCTATTTCTTTAGTGAGATTGCATATTTTTAAGGATGATATTATTTCAATTTTTAAAAATGCCCCTTGTTCTAAAAAGAAATTACCAGACTGCACTAGAGAAAATTAGATTAGAATAAATTTACAGCATAGTAAGAGACCAATATTTTGTATCCAGAAAATCTGCTTGTATTCTTCTCATATTCCATTGGAAGGTTCCAGCAATAAGTAAAAGAAAAAAATCTCAGTGTGACAATATGAAAAGCTCTTCTCAGACAGACTGAAGTAGACCAGCATTTCTTAATGTGGGATTTGAGGACTCTTGGGGGTCCCCCAAGACCTTCTCAGCAGTCCATGAAATCAAAATTATTTGCCAGGTATTAAATATATTTGCCAGAATTTAAAATAATTTCACTATTTATTTAAAAATAAAACATGTTTATTTGTTAATAGTTAACAGGCTGAATGCTGTTATTTTTATATGATTCAGCAATATTCTATGAATGGATCAGTTTTAATTTTAATACAGTAAATATTAATAAAAATAACCCATACAAATAAAACCTCTTTTGGGGTCCTCCATAATTTTTAAAAGTGGAAAGGGATCCTGAAAGCAAAAAAAAAAAAAAAAAAAAAAAAAAATGAAGTTATTTTAAAAAATAGAAAAAAAAAAAAAAAAAAAAAAAAAAAAAAAAAAAGGAAATATTGAGGTAGAAAATGCGAGTTGTCTGGTTTATTATATACTAGATTCATATGTTCAGTCATAGAAGGGGTATAGCTTGATTTTTGACCTCCACAAAATGATTTCTGGGAAGCTGGAAAACTAAAATATTGTGATAAACTAAAATATTTATTTATTTATTTATTATTATTTATTTATATTGTGATAGTCCAACTTATGGAGGCTAGACAGAGGAACTAAGTCCATTATCATGAATGTTACAAGAACAGTCAAAAACAGAACTTCAGAACAGAATTAGTGAGTTGGAATAAGAACCAACTTCACTGGAATGAGCAAAATCACAGGAGCCTAAAATATGAATCAAGAGCTGCATTCTTGTGGCTGACAGAAAGAATGATTCCTAATGAATCTGTGAGGTTCATTTCTACTGTTTTAAATACAAAGAATGCTGTAAGCTTTTCCCCATGGTGTGAAGTAAACTTACTGTCCTCCAAGGGAATGTATGAAATGGCAGAATGAAAGCTATTGAATGTTACGTGTGGGTAACATGGCCTCACAGCTGGGAATTGTTTCCACGGTCTTAGGCGAGGAATGCAGATCTTACTGTCAAACAATTCTATAGCATATATTCCTCTTTCTTGGAAAAAAAAAATCATGGTGTTCCCAGTAACAACTGTGCAACACAACTGAGGGTACATAATTTGGACTGGAGAGAGTGCATCAGATGATCTTATCATGGAGAAGTTCCCCTCTTGGTAGCCTCTATATAATTCCATAAAAACGACTAGGCTGAACAAAAAGTGACCAACTTGTTTCAAGCAATTAACCCTTCATTTTGTTTTCCAATTGTAAGTCACTCTTCTACTTTGCTCAGTCAGCTTTAACATCTCTTTTCTTGGCTCATTTATCTTCTCATTACAAATATGCATGAAAAGAAAAGGGTGAAAAAGGCCATAAATGAAAAAAAAAATTAATTGCATGCCTTACTTAGCAAAACCTAGCTTTTCAGTGAAGTTATTAATAGTCAGAGGAGCTTAAAAAGCATAGACAATTAAGCATATAATTGTATACAATTTTTTATGTAGCTTCCAAACAAAACTCTTGATGGTAGAAGGTATATTCCAGAATAAAAAGAAAAGCAAGATTGTCACAAAGTTGTATCATTGACAGAGAATGAACATCCTTTAAGCTGTGTAATATTAGTCCCAAAATCTTTTAAGTGTAAAATTCAAGAGATTAGCTACTGAGCAATTAACTGCCTTAGGGCTATAATGGCTCAGAGAAACATTTACATCCAGAGTGAGGTACTTATTTACAGCAAACTCTGTAAACTGCCAATTAAAAGCCTGTTTTCAATTACAGCAACTAATACTGAAATACTGTGACACAACAATTGGGAAATTCCAAAAATAGAGGCCAATTAAAATAGAAGATTAACAGGGCAAATGGAATGCTTGGGAAAATGGACGCTTCTTTGCATTTTCCAGAAGGTGGTTAATAGAGAAATGAGATAGGACTCCCTTGAAGGGAGTTTCCAAGCCACCTCACAACTATCAAAAAGTCCCTCTTTTAAACTCCAATTGGACACATTTCTAGAACTTACAGGGAAAAGCTTCCCATGCATGGGAGTTGCCCTATATTGGAAAGAGAAAGCTGTGGGGAAATTTTATAAATACTAAGACTAGTTTACATTATACAATTAAAATGAGTTCTAATTTGCAGATGCGGAAAGTCCTGTGAGGTATCTGTTGAACTTTTCTGAAAAAGCCATCACAGTTACCTCAGCTATACACTTGTTTATGTTTGAACTCAGGGGTGGGTTCTGACTTACCTCGCTGCCAGTTTGCTTCCTCATGCACCGCGTGGACGCGCGCACATGCGCAGTGCTAAAAACCAAGCTTCTGCACATGCACAGAAGCAAACAACAGCTTCTGCACATGTGCAGAAGCAAAAAACAAGATGGCGGTGCCTATGGCGCCGTCGAGAGAGCCAGTTTGGGGGCGTGTCCAGCCAGCCATCGCTGCTGGTTCGGCGAGCAGGGGGAAATTCCCGCTACCGGTTCTATAGAGCCGGTCTGAACTGACAGGAACCCACCTCTGTTTGAATTGTATGGTTTTATTATGTCTGAATTGAAACCCAACTGTCAGTACACCTTATGGTCTGCAAAGATTGCTTTTAGGACCATCCCTATCGGAATCTGTAATGGTAAACTGAAGACATTTCCAAGACAGCATGTGGAACATTGGCAGTTTGGAGAGACTAATAGCAAAAAATGTTTGCAAATCTGGGTTAGGCTGACCTATAGTTCTGGTCTTCTGAAATGCCAGAGGGGATCAGAAAATAAATCCATAATAATTAGGGTACAACTGAACTTTGAAAAGTGATCAAGGGAATCCACTAATGGTCCCCAGCAGGTAATAGTACTTTCACACCCACAAACCCATCCTGCATTTCTATAAAATCATAGGTTTTGTTGATTCCTGAAAATTACAGTCAAATTATCTGCATCTAGAAACCTCAATGTTTTAAAATACCACTGACAAAACTAGCATCTCCAGATATCTCCATAAAACTTCAGTCCCCTTTTTTTGATTTACAGACTCTTCCTTTTTGCCTTTAATTTGAATTACAAACTTTTCAGTATTCAGTTTTTATAGTGGGATGTACTATGCCAGAAAGAGAAATGCCAGATCTAAATATACTCTCTTCTAATATCCAATATCGACTCATTTCCTGCTATTCCTTTTGTTTCTAATTTCCTTTACTGTATTCATATTCTGATTCAGAAAAACATTTCCATGCATTTTCAGGGTGTGTGAAGACTGTTATTCTGTGATGAATGTTTTGGAATCTGACATAAGACATGAACTCAGCAGTGAGGAAGGTACTCAACACATCACTAAGAAGTCTGTACTGAGAACTTGTATCAGATTGCAGACATTTAAAAAAAACAAATAATTTATCCCTTCTGACAATGGCTAATATGAAAATGTAGCAGTATGAAAGGTGGTTATTACAGAAGAGTGGAGAAATCTATATTATAAAAAAAAATAGTGAACGATTATTGAACTAGATTCTGCTGAACTCTTGAAAATGTGCACAAGGCTAGGAAATTGCTATCTGTAATTTTCCCCTTATATTTCCTCTCTGGTATACAGATGATTATTATGATCATTACCACAGTAACGTTATAGTTTCAAAAATTGTAATATATATATATTTGGAAAAATTTTCAACCAATAAATGACAACCAAATTATTCCATAAGAGTGAAAAATAGGCTGTTAATTTCATTCCTGTCAATTCCTGTCACATGTCTCTAGTATCTTAAACCACTTACAATAACTTTCAGTGATGCATATTTTTACCCTCCAGCTTTTCTTGAACTACTATATGTTTATGCAGAAAACAGGCAGGCTAAACTGTTTATAATTCTACTTCTTCCTTCCTTCTGCTGCCGACCTAAATCTGCTGCTATATTTTTATAGTCTGCAGCAGGGGTGAAATCCAGCAGGTTCTGACAGGTTCTGGAGAACCGGTAGCAGAAATTTTGAGTAGTTCGGAGAACCGGTAGCGGAAATTTTGAGTAGTTCAGAGAACTGGCAAATACCACCTCTGGCTGGCCCCAGAGTGGGGTGGGAATGGAGATTTTGCAATATCCTTCCCCCAGGACTGGGGAGGGAATGGTGATTTTGCAGTATCCTTCCCCTGGAGTGGGGTGGGAATGGAGATTTTGCAGTATCCTTCCCCTGCCACGCCCACCAAGCCACGCCCACCAAGCCATGCCCACAGAACAGGTAGTAAAAAAAATTGGATTTCACCACTGGTCTGCAGAGAAGTATAGGTTCCATGGAATAAAATGTAATGGAGAAGTATCCTAACCTCTCCAATGTAGTTAATTGTAGGGATATTTACTCCTATTGCCAAGGACTGGTTGTGGTATAACCAAACCTGTTTTGCATTTGCTGGAGACATGTGCATTCAGATATTATAGTCCACCAATTTTTGCACTCCCCAAGTGTTCAGATGCAAGTCCTGACAAAGACTGCATTTTAAAAATATCATTACCATTTACTTTGATGAGAAAGAAATCAGGTTGCCACTCCAACATCTTGAAAAAATTCCCATAATATTTTGGGAAGAATATCCAGCTTCCCTTTGGGAGGGACAACGAAAATATATTTACGTACTGCAGGAAGGCATTGTTAAATAGCTGGACATTCAAGATTTACAATTAGTTGAAATTTAGGGAAACCATGGGGATCTTTTTTTTCATCTTTTTGTCTACTTCTTGCAATCAACACAAAAATGCCAATAGAGAATTGGACAAAGATTGTCCAGTTCTGGCATCATTTTTCAAATTTACTGTGCAGGCCTATGAGGGATTATAAACACGTTGAGATTTTCTGCCTGTGCTTAGACACCCTTAATGATGATAATAAATCATTGCATTTGACTTTTAAGCAGTTCTTTCTCTGCTTATAACTTAGTGTGGAAAGCCAGAATAATCCTAGAGGTATAAAGGAAGCACTTAACTCGAAGAACCTGCTGTACTGAAATCTGATTAGTCAAATGTTTTCTTTATGATATAACTCAGAGTTGAGCAGGCTTTTCAGGGCCCAAAGTCTCTGCTCTGGCCTCTAATCCCCCAAAATCTTTGAAACTATCAAACCTCAAAACTTTTGATAATTTCAGTCCAGGATCTTTTACGTTCTCGGGCATAAATCACTGAAAAGTCATTATTTGGGACATATTAAAATTTTGAAATATGTTGAACTCTTGTTTTGATTTCTCTTGCTCCCCTGCCTGATTATACAGGTTGTGTTCAACTTACAACCATCCATTTAGTGACCATTCAAAGTTACAATGGCCCTGAAAAAAAGTGAGTATATGACTGTTTTTCACATTTATGACTGTTGTAGCACCCCCATGGTCACATGATCAAAATTCGGGCACTTGGCAACTGGTATGTGTTTATGATGGTTGCCCTGTCCTGGGGTCACATGATCACCATTTGTAACCTTTCCAGCCAGCTTCCAACAAGGAAAATCAATGGGAGAATCCAGAATTGCATAACGACTGCGTGATTCACTTAACAACTGCAGTGATTCACTTAATAATTCACAAAATGTTGTAGAATGGGGCAAAACTCCCTTAAAAGCTTCCTTGCTTAGCAACAGGAATTTTGGGCTCAGTTGTGGTCATAAGTCAAGGACTATTTATTTATTTATTTATTTATTTATTTATTTAATTTTATAAAATTTATATGCCGCCCAACTCCCGAAGGACTCTGGGCGGCTTACATCATAAAAAAATAAAACATATAAAAACAATTTTAAAAAACCATCTATATTTAAAATAAAACATTCACACAACCATGCATGGGCCAATCAGAACAACTATTGGCCCCAGGCCTGCCGGAAAAGCCAGGTCTTAACGGCTTTACGGAAGGCCAGTAAGGTGGGGGTAGTACGGATCTTGGGGGGAAGTTGGTTCCACAGAGTCGGAGCGGCTACAGAGAAGGCCCTCCCCCGCGGTCCCGCCAGCCGGCACTGTCTGGCCGACGGGACCTGAAGAAGGCCAACCCTGTGCGACCTCACTGGTCGATGGGAGGAAT
>QLTV01003900.1:1416736-1431303 GCA_003457575.1 Thermophis baileyi | reverse complement strand
AAGCCGTGAGGTGATAAGGGCATGAGTGACCGTGAGCAGAGGCTCCTGATCTAAATAGGGCCGCAATTGGTGCACAAGACGTACCTGTGCAAAGGTCCCCCTGGCCACTGCTGTCAAGTGTTGATCTAATCTCAGCTGTGAGTCCAGGAGGAGACCCAAATTGCGAACCCGTTCTGCGGGGATTAAATTTTTTCCCCCAAGAACAACAGAAGGCCGATCAAGCTGGTCCTTCGGAGGTAATATCCACATCCACTCAGTCTTATCTGGGTTTAGCTTGAGTCTGTTAACTCCCATCCAGACCCTTACATCGTCCAGGCACCGGTCTATTACGTCCACCGCTTCACTGAATTGACGAGGGGTGGAAATGTACAGCTGGGTGTCATCAGCGTATTGTTGAAACCTCACCCCATGCCGTCGGATGATCTCACCCAGTGGTTTCAAGTAGATGTTAAATAAAAGGGGAGAGATGACCGAACCCTGAGGCACCCCGCACTCAAGGGGCTTAGGGGGCGACCTTTGCCCCCCTGCCAACTCCGACTGTGAACGATCAGAGAGATAGGAGGAGAACCACCGCAAAACTGTGCCACCCACTCCCAGCTCCCTTAATCGACACAGAAGGATACCGTGGTCGACGGTATCGAAAGCAGCTGAGAGGTCAAGCAGCACCAGGATGGAGGAAAAACCTCCATCTCTGGCTCGCCAGAGATCATCCATCAGTGCGACCAAAGCAGTTTCTGTACTATAACCAGGCCTGAAACCCGATTGGAAAGGATCCAGATAATCCGTTTCATCCAATAGCCATTGGAGTTGGAGCGCCACCACTTTCTCAACAACCTTCCCCACAAAGGGGACTACCTATACTTCTATCAACTATTCCAACTTTTAGAACTGTTCCAACATTTTATTTAGCCAGAGGTAAATAGCAAGATGGAACTGTTCCCTTTTATGTACAGATGCCAACTAGATGAAAAGCTAGTCAATTAAGATTACTACATTGCTACACATTAGATCATTTAGAAGATCTGAGTTATATGTACAGTTCTGCACTCCAGGAGTCATTGGAAATTTGTAGGGTGCAAACCAGGGGTGGATTCTAACTTACCTCGTTGCCAATTCACTTCCTCCCGCGCCGCATGGCCGCGCCTCATGGGCACGCGCACGAAATTAAAAAAAAGCCAAAAACAAGATGGCGACGCATGCGCAGTGCTGGAAACTCGGCTTCTGCACATGCGCAGAAGAAAAAAAACCCGGGAAAAAAATTCAAAAGAAAAAGATGGCGGCGCCCACGGACCGGCACCGACCGAACCGGATCCATGATGTCATTGTGACATCACCAGTGGGTCGCTACCAGTTCGGGCGATCCGGTCCAAACCGGGAGGAACCCACCTCTGGTGCAAACTGAATTAAATAAATGACCAATTAAGAATGCCTTGAAGGATGGAAAATATTTGACGGGAAGTACCATAATTTGTTACAAAATCTCTGAACTGAGATGATCATCACACTTTCCTTGATGCTAGCACCATTTCTACTCTTGCTTTGGATGTTGGAACATCTGTCTTTTCCATATTAGTGCTATCCAAATGGAATGGATTACAGTTCCCGTTATTGCCAGCTAACATGACCCAATTTGTAGTACTGATGGAGTTAGAGACCAGTCATTGCAGGATGCCAAGATGTCTGACTGCCTTCGCAGTGTTTATTGCTTATATACAGTTTTACAAGCAGCAAAAGGTAACAAAGAGCAACAGCATTTTCATTGGTGAATTCTCCTTGCCAATCCTTAAGAACATCCTATATCCTGTTAATACAACCTAGATGAGATCACGTACCAGCCAGAGATAGTGCCCTGCTTCATCCAGGCAATATGAACGGGGTGAAATCATGGGAACTGGGTGAGATCATGTAGGTACTTGAGGCCCTTCTGAGGTAGGCAGTTTGCTGCACATAACCTCCAAATGACCTCCATCTCTACATAGTACCACATTTCACTAAGGAACAGTGAAATACAAAGAGTAAAGAATGATGTCCTAACCAAAAATTTACAAAAATTATCTCTAATATCGGCACCTTTTGAAAAATCCTTCTTTCATATTTAAAAGTTTTTCTTCATTTTCAAATATAAATCAAGTTCAGGGAGTCTTCAGTTTACGATCATAATTAGGACTGGAACTTCCATTGCTAAGCGATGAAATAGTCAAGTAAGTCACGCCTGATTTTTATGACTTTTTTTGCTCTGGTCATTAAGTAAATCACTGAAGTCATTAAGCAAATCTGGCTTCTCCCATTGACTTTACTTGCTGGAAACCTCCTTGGGAAGTCATGAATGGTGATCACGTGACCCTGGGATACTGCAACTATCATACAGTCATGCTGGTTGCTAAGTGTCAAATTTTGATCATGTGACCATGGTGATGCTGTGAAAGTTGTAAGTGTGAGGACCTCTTGTAAGTCACTTTTTTCAGCCCCATCATAACTTCAGCACTGTCATTAAAGGAATGGCCATTAGTCAAAGACTACCTGTATATGTTTGTTTTAAATTCTGTAACAGATATCATGAAACATGAAACTCTTTTTTTTTCTGTTGCCAAGATTGATATATAAATTCAGATGTAAATTCAGACTTACAGGAGCAGAATGTTTTATTTATCCTGGCAATTTATTATTTAAATGTTATTTAATAAAATCTGGATCAAAAACATCATACTGCATTATAAGATTCATAAACTTACTAGAGTAAACTACAATTTATTTGAGAGAGAAATATTTTTTAACATTTTAAAGGGACTGCAGAAATACAGGTAAAAGCCTTCTAAAATCATATGCTAGATCAGTGATGGTGAACCTTTTTTTGCTCGGGTTCTAAAAGGGCGTGCGCGATAGCGCGTGTGTGCGTGCCCACACCCATAATACAGTGCCCTCCCCCGTGCATGCACACACAACCCCTTCGCACTGCCCTCCTGTGCATGAGCGCAGGCCTCACTGAAGCCTCCGGACTTCCGGTATCCCAAATCATCTAGCACCGTGATGGCGAACCTATGGCACGCATGCCACAGGTGGCACGTGGAGCCATACCTGAGGGCACGCGAGGCATTGCCCTATGCCAGCTGATTTTTGGTCTTCCGGAGGGCGGGGGAGGCCGCTTTCACCCTCCCCAGGCTTCAGGAAAGCCTCCTGAAGCCTGGAGTGGGATCCGTTTTTTGCCATCCACAGGCTCCAGAGGCTTTCCTGAAGCCTGGGGAGGGTGAAACCGGCCTCCCCCGCCCTCCGGAAGACCAAAAATCAGCTGGCATAGGGCAATGCCTCGCGTGCCCTCAGGTATGGCTCCACGTGCCACCTGTGGCATGCGTGCCATAGGTTCGCCATCACGGTGCTAGATGATTTGGGAGAACACGTATCAGATGTAGTGCATTATGTATTTATTTATTATATAGGAGTAAGTTCAGTCATATTTACTTCCAAGTAAATATGCACACTAAAGCAGATGAGTACTGCTTTATTGTCACAATATAGTGTAGAACATCATGAAAAATAACCGTAAAATACTGAGTTATGATTTATTATTGGAACTTGTTCTACTTGATATTTCTTAATGACAAACATTCTAAAGAATATGTTAAGAAAAAGATGAATTGTTAACCTATCAAGGAAAAGCCACATTGTCAGAAATATCTTTAGGGAGGAACTGTAAATCATAGAAAATATTTTGTATTAAGTAAATGAGATGACTTGATTATACCTCAAGAAGGATTTTCATATAGTACTGTGGGGATGTGACTCTCCTTGTGGAGGTTAGCATGCAATGCAGTGTTCCTTAAAGAGGCCCTTTGTCTTAAAGTCTTGATGGGAGTTCTAATATCCAGAAGAAAATGCACACACAGAGCTCATGAATACAAGCTTCTTCTGTTTATGGCATCTGCTAGTTGAGCTCTACGAAGTGGGAGTTGAGCTGTGATCCTTCACAAAGGAACTCTAAATGAGTGCTCTGCTTGAAGCAGCAACTTTAGTACTATGTTAGGGAACTTCAGCTGGTGTGTTTCCTTTTTTAAAAAAAAGTGAATTCACCAACAAAAATAATGGTCAGAAAGAGAGAACTATATTTCATTAAAACCAAATTAAAACTTTAAAAACATTTAAAGTTTTAATTAATTTTGATCATTTAGTCCAGGGGTGTCAAACTCAATTTCATTGAGGGCCTCATCAGGGTTGTGTTTGACCTTGGGGGGGGCGTGGCCAGGGGGCGTGGCCAGCTTGACATCACTCGAGTCGGGCATCTGTGGTGGCCCGAGTGCTCTGCCAGTGAAAATGGGCTCCCGAGCTCTGTTTTCAGCTGCGACGGCCTCTTGCCACCCTCTGCCAGTGAAAATGGAGCTTGGAGAGGGCGTGTGAACCCCCCCCGAGTTCTGTTTTCACTGGCAGAGGGAGGTAGGAGGCTGTTGCAGCTGAAAATGAAGCCTGGGAGGGCCACACGTGGCCCTCCCGAGCTCTGCTTTTGCTGGTAGAGGTACCGTGGGCCAATCCTTTGCTGTTTCTAGGGTGACCCTGGGGGCCAGATCTAAGCACCCCACAGGCTGGATCCCCTGGGCCTTGAATTTGACACCCCTGATTTAGGCTTTTACTTCACATATATTTTGTTCAGAGATTCTCTCACTTTTTAGCATTTGATTCTAGCACCTACTGTTTCTTGAGGAGGCTCAAAAAACGGAATTTCTTTTTATGTATTCATCTGGTACCTGCCCCCTTAAACCCCAAGTGTGGGATAAGAAAAAGATAAAGAAGATCATTTTATCAGCAAATAACAATCAATATTAGGAATAGCAATAGCACTTAGACTTATATACCGCTTTAGAGTGCTTTACAGCCCTCTCTAAGCGGTTCACAGAGTCAGCATATTGCCCCCAACAATCTGGGTCCTCATTTTACCCACCTCAGAAGGATGGTAAGCTGAGTCAACCTTGAGCCTGGTGAGATTTGAACTGCCAAATTGCAGGCAGCCTGTAGTCAGCAGGAGAAGCCTGCAGTACTGCACTCTAACCACTGCGCTACCATGGCTCAATTATCATTAATTATCAACAATGGAAATTATCAATGATCAACAATGAAAAACAGTCTCTAGCACCAATACCTGTGGCCTGTGGGTAGTCCCTTCTTTTGGGATTTGGATGAAAAGCACAAGCTATTCTTCAAAATCAACCTAATTAAAAATAAGAAAAAGGACAATATAAAACTTCCTTTTAACTTTAAGAAAGTCATATTTAAAAATACCTCTTGGTAAAGAAGATAGGATTCAAAATAATGGATTGTTTGGATGGATCCTAGTACTGGCTTCTTAACTACTCTCCGCCGTGCAAGCTGCCAATGGGTGACTTTGGGCCAGTGACTCTCTCTCAACCAAACCTGCTATGCAGGGTTGTTGTGGTAAAAATAGGAAGAGAAAGCTCTGTGTAGACCACCCTGAGATCCTGAATGAATAACAGAATGTAAATTTAATAAACAGATACAGTAATCAACACACAGAACAGCTATAAAAAGATATCTGGTCCAAAGAATCTCTTACATAGAGGTAACCAGGAAAATATAAGATCCTGGGCAGATCTTAAGATGATCAAGATCTGGAAGACACTTAAGGAACTTTGCTCCACCAATTTCCCCCATTGATCATCCTAAACTGGCATAAAGACAGTGGATTCCAGAGTCCATAAAACAAATTCCAATACATTAAAATATAAACTTAGTACAATGCTGACTTAGTACAACGCTGACCAGACTGCCAAAGTCTACTCAGGTTACAATTTCATGAATCATAAATTAGCAATTAAGATAAAGTATTGGTAGCCGTATTTGATTAACCTATCCCCCCCCCCAAATACTCGCAATCATCAAACTGGTGATTATACTACCATATATTTGAAATATTTGTTGCAGTTTTCTGTACTGAAAGTTCAGATTTTTTTAAAAAAAATTATTTTGTTAATGTTTAAAAATGATTTTAGATATTTATTGTTTTAGTTTTGTTATATGCCATCCAGAGTCCCTTGCATGTGAACTGGGCAGCTATATAAATTAGATAAATCAATAAAGTTTGATCAAAGAGGAACCTTAACCCTCTTTGTAAGTTGTAAGTTGTCAAAGTGGACACATTAGAATTTTATTATGCTCATTATGCTTTTTTAAAAAAAAAATCTGGTTACATGGATATTTACTTTTATTTAGATTTTTTCTATGAAATATGTGCTTCTTAAAAGGATATCAAACAACCACTAAATTTGCAGAATGCCTGTCTATAGAAAGATTATGCTTGCTTATTCCCAACCTGATTTTGCAGTTTATTTTCATGCAAAATTTAAATGAATAATGATCATTTGAATGTAAAGGGTTTACCCTCCAATAATAAAAAAAAACCCACAGACATTAAGATCATAATTAGAATGGTAATAAAATCAATAATCTTAATGGAAGGACTGTCTGGTTCACCTGGATTTACAAAGTATTTAAAATTCATCTGAAACTCAACCACTGGAGTTTAGATCAGATAGTCTCAGGTTTACATCATCAAGTTTTTCTTGTATCAGTTTCCCTTTGCCTTTGATTTGGGTCTTCCCTTCAAGTTGTATAATTCCGTGGGTCACCAAATTTCATGAGCCACCAGCCCTTAGGAGCTTATTCTCATCACAGCAGAAGCAACTTCCAAGAGGCAAGGTCTCACAAAACATCAAATAAATATGGAGCCACAGCACTAAGTCAGAATGTAGAGCTTGTCTGTTTGCTTTTGCAAACAAAAGACATTTGAACAGCTGCTGGATGGAGCCTATCTTGGCTTCTGTAAACACAGAGGGCCAGGGAAGAAAAAAATCTTTCTTTTCGACAGTAGGACAATTAGGCACAAAAAGAATTTCTGAAGGGTGCTAACCAGCAGAATAAATAATGAAAACTCCTCAGCCTATGTTTGAAAAACTGTAACTATTCCAAGGGCAACAATGTAGAATTTGAAAGCTCAACAGTAAGTGTTAAAGTGAACCCATCTAAGTATACGTTTGCACAGAGCCAACCATGAGAGCCTGTGTATCACTGGCGTAACTGCATGGTGAAGATAAAAGAAAGAGGTAAATAAGCATTCCTAAAATAAAATCAGATTAAAAAGAATATTTAATAGCAGAATTAAAAAAAAAAGACTAAAGTACATCAACTTGGAGTTCTTGATCATGCAAAGCAATGCAAATGTATTTATCATGCTAGTTAAGAGCTGTGGTGGCGCAGTGGTTACAATGCAGTATTGCCGGCTAATTCTGCTGACAGCCGATTGCCAGAAGTTTGGCAGTTCGAATGTCACTGGCTCAAGGTTGACTCAGCCTTCCATCCTTCTGAGGTCAGTAAAATGAGGACCCAGATTGCTGGGGGAAATATGCTGATTCTGTAAACCACTTAGAGAGGGCTGTAAAGCACTGTGAAGTGGTATATAAGTCTAAGTGCTATTGCTAGTTACAAGTTTGATATTGAGCTTCACTTATGAATATAGACTAATTGATAAATCTTTTCCTAGTCAGCATCCTAGAAAAAAAAATAGCCTGAATATGACCAGACCTCTTGGAACAAATAAAGGACAAACTAAAAAAAAAAAAAAGAGGAAATCTGAAAGAAGTTCATAAACATATTTTTTTCTTCCTCAGGATAAATTTTTTTAAAATGTTTATAACATTGCTTTACAAAGGAAAAATCAAGAGAAAAATTTAAAAAATGTTATAAACATTCATATTCTAATAAAAGTATATAAAATCACACAGACTATGTACATTTATTTTAAAAAGACAATTCAGTTTCCATATTTTTCACATGAATGTGAAAGACTGTGTATTAAGTGATACCATTCCCCTAAACAATGAGATGGGCAGTTTATAAATTTGCAGGATCCAATCTGGGTTAGTCACCAGGATCAGAGATTTAGTCTTCCATTCTGGTGAGAGAGAATTTAATAGACCGTAACAGAATAACAGAGTTAGAAGGGACCTTGGTGTTCTTCTATTCCAACCCCCTGCACAACCAGGAGACCCTATATACCAGTGATGGCGAACCTATGGCACGTGTGCCAGAGGTGGCATGCAGCGCCCTCTCTGTGGGCACGCAAGCTGTCGCCGCAGCTCAGCTCCGCCACACATGCGTGTGCGCCTCCCGCTGCATGCCTCCAGCCGGCCAGCTGGTCTTCGGGTCTCTGCCACGCATGCATGGGGGCGGGGCGCATGCGTGGGGCCCGCATGTGCATGCATGGGGTGGGGTGCATGCGGGGGGCATGTGCACATGCACAGGGGGTGGGCACATGCGGGGCCCACACACACATGTGCAGGGGTAGGGTGCATGCGGGGACGTGAACACATGCATGGGGAAGGGGACATGCGGGGGGCCACATGCAGATGCACAGGGGGTGGGGCGCATGCACGGGTCCCCCTTGCATGTTGCATTTTGGGGGTTCGCACGCGCTTTGGGCACTTGGTTTGGAAAAGGTTATCCATCACTGCTATATACCATTTCAGACAAATGTCTAGTCTCTTTTTAAAAGCCTCCAGTGATGGAGCACCCACAACTTCTGAAGGCAAGCTGCTCCAACAATAATATACAATAATGTATATTATTGTTCTCACCATTAGGAAATTTCTCCTTAGTTTCTAGGTTGCTTCCCTCCTTGTTTAGTTTCCATATATTGCTTCTTGTCTTTCCTTCTGGTGCTTTCGAAAATAGGTTGACCCCTCCTCTTTGTAGGAGCCCCTCAAATATTGGAACATTACTATCATGTCACCCCTAGTCCTTCTTTTCACTAGACTAGAAAAACTCAATTCCTGCAACCATTCTTCATATGTTTTAGCCTCCAGCCCCCAATCATCTTTTTGTCTCTTTAGTCTTCTCAAACTTACATGCCCACAAGTGGCAAAATACTGTGGCAGCCTGAGTTCTCTGAGGATGGATACAGCATGAGTCTGAAAGCTCAGAAGACTAATCCTCTGGTCCCAGTGACCAACCCGGATTGGATCTTGCAACATTATCCTGGGACATGTATATTTGCCTTCATTCAGTATATAAATTTAATAATAAATAAATAAATGACAAAAGTGAGTTATGACAAATAAATCTAAAGAACAGCTGTTGAAACAAAGGACTTTTTTTAAAATAATGAAGAACATATGACCGCTGTACTCTAAAGACAAATTTAATGGACATTTTATTAAGAAAGCCATACTGTATGCCCTAATTAAAAGCTTGCATTTCTGCATTATTTTATCTACGTCAGAGGTGGGGAAGTATGACCCTTTTATGACTTGTGGACTTCAACTCCCAGAATTCCTGAGCCTGCCATGCTGGCTCAGGAATTCTGGGAGTTGAAGTCCACAAGTCATAAAGGGGCCATAGTTCCCCACCTGATCTACGTGGTGAGGAAAAGGCAAAGGCATATTCTGCTCTTCCTGTAAGATGTGGATAGCTTAAAATTTTAAGTGTTTTCAAATCAAGGGAAAGGAGAACACTGATAAAGAAAGGAACAAAAATGGAAGGCCTTGCATGGTATCTCTATCCTAAATTCCCCTGGTGGTAAGTCGACTTTCCTTCTTCCAGTGTCTTCTAGCCATCCCTGAGTCAGCAGAAACTCTGGCTGCATGAAATTTGCTGCCCCATTGCTAATTCCTGTCCGGTCTCTATTGCTTCTGTTCTCTGTCACTGCAATGGCAGGATTTCCCTCAAAGATAATGAATGACAAAACCTAATAGATTTAATATATCTGGAGGTTGCCCTTGGACCATGTCTGGATAAAGGAAACACCTCTAATCCCATGTTAGCACTTGGATTGTCAGAAGGTTATTAAGAAGAGATTGGACAAGTATTTGTCTGAAATGGTATAGGATATCCTGCTTGAGCAGGGGGTTGGACTAGAAGACCTCCAAGGTCCCTTCCAATTCTGTTATTCTGTTATATTGTCTCAAACCAAGAATGACATGTGGTGATTCTTTCAAACTGTGTTCTTTATTATTTCCATACCTATAGACAAAAACTTAACAGACTGAGGACTCTGCTACCTGCATTTACAATATACTCTGTGAACTATTAGGGAGGGACTGTCTTCACTGTCGTTCTCTCATATGTAACATCTGGACTGAGTTGCCTCTTACTCCTCTGGAATGCACCCCCTCTTTCCTGGGGAGCCACCTCCTTCATACATCACAGGTACAGTTAAGGACATTGTAAAGAGGAGCAGCTGGCCCTTCAAATCACAAACCAGGCTTAAGTGCCCAGAGGGAGGGACCTGACCCCTGTCAGCCAATAAAGGAAAAGAAGGGAGTTCTGTCATGTTTGGGGTAGGAAGAATTTTGGGGCGTTTGGTGAGGAAGTTGGTTGGAATCCTGGATTGGGGGGAGGGAACCTCAGAGAAGGTAAGAAATTGCTTGTATAGTTTAGTTAAAATATGGCTCCAGTAATACAGTGGAGGGGAACCTGTGTTATCTCCTCTGGATTATGAAGACAGCTATGTTGAAGATTAACGTGAATTGGAAGACCAAAGAAATAGAATAAGAGGCCAAATTGCAGGAAAACAAAACAAAACAATATCTTCAACACAAACAGCATCGTTAACAAACAAAACAGAACTGTGTAGAAAAACTTGTGTGTGTGTGTGTGTGTACTTTTGAGGCATTGTTGACTCCTGGTGATTCAGTGGACCAGTCTCTGCAGTTTTCCTGGTAATATTTTGCAAGTGGTTTGCCTTCCTAGGGCTGAGATAGAGTGATTGGCCCAAGATCACCCAGCTGGCAGGATTATAACTCCCAATCTCCAGTTTCTAGCCTGATGACTTAACCACTATATCAAACAATAACAATGGCAACAACAACAATAACAACAGCAGCAGCAGCAGCACAGGAAAAAAGCTGGGGAGGATAATAAATATCTTAATTACCAACGAGAAGCTTGGTAAGGGTAGGCTGAAGCAATTTCTGAAGTAAGCTTAGAGTTCTATCAACCTCAGTTAAACAACCCCTGCAAAAAGTAAGCAATTCTACATCATGAAAATCCCATTGATGTGCCTGCCATTACAACTGGTTGCTATCCCTTCCTGGGATGGTTTGTTCCACGGCACAATCAAAAGCACCTTATCTTAGGTTGGAATCTTGGCATCTGCAGTGGCTTTTCTTGGTTATATTATGCACAGGTATAGTATGGGTGGTACCTGGCTCAACAGTAGTAACTGTGAGAGGGATTTTGGAGTCCTAGTGGACAATCACTTAAATATGAGCCAGAAGTGTGCTGCAGCTGCCAAAAAAGCCAACACAGTTCTAGGCTGCATAAACAGAGGGATAGAATCAAGATCATGTGAAGTTTATAATGCTTTGCAGGGGTGGATTCTAACTTACCTCGCTGCCAGTTCGCTTCCTCCCATGCCGTGTGGCCACGCCTTGTGGGCGTGCGCGTGCATGCACAATGCAAAAAAATAAAAACAAATAAAAAAATTAAAAAGCCAAAAACAAGATGGCGATGCATACGCAGTGCCGGAAACTCTGCTTCTGCGCATGCGCAGAAGAATTTTTTTTTTTAAAAAAAATATTTAAAAAAATTCAAAAAAAATTCAGAAAAAGAGATGGCGGCGCCCATGGACTGGCACCGACCGAACCGGATCCGTGACATCATCGTGACGTCACCAGCGGGTCGCTACCGGTTTGGGTGAACCGGTCCGAACTGGGAGGAACCCACCTCTGATGCCTTGGTAAGAACACACTTGGAACACTGCATTCAGTTTTGGTCTCCACGATCTAACAAAGATGTTGAGACACTAGAAAGAGTGGAGAGAAGAGCAACAAAGATGATTAGGGGTCTGTAGGCTAAAACATGTAAAGAACGGTTGCTGGAATTGGGTATGTCTAGTTTAATGAAAAGAAGGACTAAGGGAGACATGATAGCAGTGTTCCAATATTTCAGGGGTTGCCACAAAGAAGAGGGAGTCAGGCTATTCTCCAAAGCACTTGAAGGCAGGACAAGAAGCAATGGAGGAAGCTAGTCAAGGAGAGAAGCAACCTAGAACTAAGGAGAAATTTCCCGACAGAACAATTAATCAGTGGAACAATTTGCCTCCAGAAGTTGTGAATGCTCCAACACTGGAAGTTTTTAAGAAGAGATTGGACAACCATTTGTCTGGAATGGTATAGGGTTTCCTGCCTGAGCAGGGGGTTGGACTAGAAGACCTCCGAGGTCCCTTCCTCTCTGTTATTCTATTCTGTTCTGTTCTGCTTAGAGAAGAAGCAGCCTGTTTACTGGAACTGATCTGCCCTTGGCCACCATCTCCTGGCTCATTCAGGAAACTGGTGGGAGAATTTGGGAAAGTGGGAAAATGGATGTTTCTCTTTTCTTTTTTTCTTGTTAGTATCCCCCGTCATCCCTATTTGTTATGGGGCTTTTGTTTTATATCAGACAACAGTCACTGACCTCGTTTCTCACTCCCATCTCCACCCCCAGTTCAGGCCCTGCTGTGAGGGCTGGAGTGGTGGGGTGTCATCTTTCCCAGAAGCATTGCCAAGATGATTCCAAGAAGTTGCCGGTGCAACTTTGTAACCGAATCTCCTGGGAATGGTTCTCATTAGATATTATCCTCTCCCATATCCTTGACCTATTCAGAATCCTCTTTTTTTTTTAACATGATCAAAACTTGTTTTCAGGGGGGCAGTCATAACAGGATTTGTAATTTGTGTTGTTGGCAAACTCATCAGAGAGAAGAATTCAAACTCCTCCTGCTTATTTCTTTATCGGTGTGAGTTTTTCCCTACACGTTCCCATGCTTTGCAATGCCGTAGTGTCTAAAACAAAAATTTGCCACCTTCTTAACAAGTCATTGAACTTGAGATTCATGCATTGATATTCTAGACTCAGAGCTAGCTTGGCAGGCTCTGACCGGGGCTTTCTTTTCTCCATATGTGTTGAGGAAACTTATTTAGATTAGCTGCTGGCCTTTTTTCCTTGTATTCTTTTATGCTTAAAGCCTCCCAATTGCTTTTATATATTGTTTCACATCCGTAAATCTGTGGCCGTGTTTGCTTAATAGCAGCGACAGATTTTGGCCTGAATTAAAACGCCATCTTAGCCACTTCAGTTCTGGTATTTGAGCCATGTTGTAGTTCCCAGGGTTTCAAACTGCTTAGATTTGTAGCTATTCAGACAACATGTTTCTTTTATTTTGAGTACATCCATTTACCTCAGTGAATAGGTGTTCCAGACATCTTTATAAAAGACCTGCATTTATAAAAGACTATGCAACTTGCGTCCAACCAATCCAAGTTTAGTTTATTAACCATCTATTGTGATGCATCAGTTGCTTGATGCTGCTTTCATTTTCATTGTCCCAGGGAGGCAGAAGAACGGAGAGATTGTCACAGTTATATAGAACTGAAAAGCTACATTCACTTTTGTGGGTCCCAATTTATGGAGGCCTGCTTTTGAGGAATACTACTTGATAATTCTTCCAGAAAAGGAACTTAGTTTGTCTCTGTGCAACTGCAGAGAAATTACACCCCCCAGCATGAACTTCTTACATATAGATTCTGTGACATTCATGGAACTATTAAAAGCCATTTCCAAAGATGGACAACATTAAGGTTCCATTGGTCCCTCAGCCACCATCAGTAAAATATTGCTTTGTGTATTAAGACAGAATAAAAACCGATAGACAAATAACTTCCCCCTCAGGTGCTTCTCAACATGCTTTAAAAAAAGCCCTGTGTAACAATATGTCTAGGTTTGTCAAGTGTCCAGTATCTTAAAGCCTGAACTGAAAGACAGAGTTCAGAGGTATAAAGGGATTATCAGGAAAAGTAAATCCTCTAATTAAAGGAGAGTGGATTTTCCTCAATTTGCCTGTAATAATTTTTTAAAAAAATTAAAGCTGACAAATTAAAAACCCTTTATTGCTTTTTCAAATGCTTTAAAATGACATTGTAACTCTACAACATTTGCTACATCATCAATCTTTAGATAATCAGGACTATATTATTTTCTTAAAAAATATTAGACTTTCATCCCACTCTTATTATTTTTTTATAAAAAACTCAAAGCAGTACACATACTTAATACTCTTTTCTCTTCATTTTTTCCCCACAACAACAACCCTGTGAGGTGGGTTGGAACTGAGAGAGAGTGACTGGCCCAAAATCACCCAGTTTTTCATGCCTATGATGAGCTTACAGTTTCCTTGTTTCTAGCCTGGTGCCTTAATTACTAACATGCAGAATACAGGTAGTCCTTGACTTACAACAGTTCATTTAGTGACTGTTCAAAGTTACAACAACACTGAAAAAAATGACTTATGATCATTTTTCAGAGTTACAACCTTTGTAGCATCCCCATGATCTTGTGATCAAAATTCAGATGCTTGGCAACTGGTTCATACTTATTTTATTATTTTATTATTTTATTTTATTTTATTATTTTATTTTATTTTATTTTATTTTATTATTTTATTTTATTATTTTATTTTATTATTATTAATTTATTATTTTATTATTATTTTATTTTATTTTTTTGTTAAGCAACAAATTTCAAAAATTAGGTTC
>QLTV01003900.1:1389043-1405682 GCA_003457575.1 Thermophis baileyi | reverse complement strand
AGACGCCACCATCCGGGCGCTGAGGAAGGTGTTTGCAACCCAAGGTTTACCAGATGTTTTGGTCTCGGACAACGGACCTCAACTGACACCCCGACAGATGGAGGAATCCCTAGCCAACTTAGGGCTCAGGCATGCCCTCATCTCGCCTTTCTGTCCAGCCAGTAATGGACAAGCGGAGAGGATGGTGAGAATGACAAAAGAAACACTCACCAGGATGGGGCCTGGGAACTGGCAGGAACGGATTGACCAGTTCCTCTTAGCCCAACACATAACACCGAATGCGGCAACCAACCGGAGCCCTGCAGAGCTGTTAATGGGACAGCGACTGAGGTCCCAACTGGACAGATTAAATCCAACGTACAACCTGGAGAACCCTTTGGGATCCAGCAAGCCCACCAGAACGCTAGCCATAGACGACCTAGTGTTCGCACAGAACTATACCGGGGACCCCAAGTGGGTAAAAGCGATTGTCATAGATGTCACTGGGCCCAAGTCATACAAGGTCAAGCTGGACGATGGCCGAGTGTGGAAGCGACACATCGATCAGCTAAGACACAGAATGGGAGACTCGTGGTTGCGTCAACCCAAAGCCGAGCCACCATAGCGGAGTCAAACAGATGCTTCCCCAAAATGCGGGTCTCCGCCCCGCCGAACATACAGTCACCGCGAACCAGACGATAGCGAAAGAGACCTAGCTACATGACTCCACAGACCACTTATCTCAACCCGAGAAGGCGAGCGGAGGCACCTACCAGGAACTAGGGAGCTCGAACGAAGCCGACCGGGACCAGAGGACTGTGAGATCGAATCTTCAGCCGCCACGCCTGGAGGCCGGTTCCAGATTTTTCCACAGGGCGAGGACGGAGCAACACAAGCCATGTCCACGCCGAGCAAAGACTCCAAAAGACTCCAGAGAGAATGAATTGCGCAGGCCCAGTAGGACCTTATGGCGGCCCGCCTACTTGCGCGACTACGTCACCCACACTAATACTGGATTGGACAATTGCTGAACTAAGAGGGGAGGGGTGTTGTGTACCGACTTAACGAGCAGGTATTTGCATACCCGCCGCTGATTGGGTTAAATCAGTGGCGGGGAGTTTGAAGCGTTGTCACTGGCCAAGCTGGCTGCGGGGAACTCCATAAAGGCGGCTTCCCTGCCACCAGCCGCCAGTCTGCTGTAGTTAGTGCTAGCCGTTAATAAAGTGCTGAACGGGTCTTCGTCTTGGCTGTTATTCCCGCGCCTATCTAACAGCTGGCACCTAAATCTATCTATTTAACTTACAGTTAAAAGTGTCTGGGTTGATGTGAGGCAATATGGAAATTCTCTAGTATTATAATCAGGGTGATATCCCACTGACATAAAATGTAGATTATCCCCATTCAAATATATAAAATATAAAGTATTGGGTGTATATGTGTAAATTAAGATACACATAAGAAGGCTATTACACAGCTTCAAGAATTATTTTTTTAGGGATTATATCCCCATTTCTAAAAAGCAGTAGAAGGAGGGGATTTTAAAAATCAAGTTGCTAACACTCATGTTTTTTTTTTAAAAAAAAACTTATATTTTTTAATATAAGGTAATGTAATTATATTTTTCTAGGTGAGTTATATACACATGTTTCCAAATAGTCTAGTGGCATGGGCAGTTGTAAAAAAAAAAACCTTCATCAGAAATCCTTGTTTCGTGTTATGCCTTGTGATTCTTCATTTTGATATTGACATAACTTTTGATCTCTAGCTACACTTTAAAATAGCATTGATTATCCATCTGTGGAATCCTAGCATTGCTCTCTTTAAGTTAAAGAAAGCTTTAAAGAAGGACTTAAAAAGTGCATTATGTGATGTAAATGCAATGCAGAGAAGAAAAGGCATTCCTAGTTGCTGGACACCATTTTCTATAAAAATACCAGCAAAAAAATAGTTAAAAATTTCTCACAGAGCCTGTTCTCTTAAAGAAGCCAAGAAGATTAGTCCTGTGTATGCTCCATTATTTGGAATTTTTATCTTCTCCTGGCTCTGCTTTCCAAGTAATTTTGAAGGCCAGCATTTTTTTCAGTTTGGGGTCTATCTGCAGAATTTTGACTCCTAGAACAACTACATAGCCGTGTAGACAATTCTTAGATATATCCTTGAAAGATTAAAAAACAAAATTCAATGTCTTCTTGGCAACAGTAAGAAAGTAGTTTGCCATGTGCTTTTTCTGGGGTGTTTTTTTCAAATTCCTCACTAGTTCGCCAGTTCTGGGGTATGCTGATGACTTTTTATGCAAGTACTGATTTGTGCAAAACCAGGCCTGATTTAATTTAGTTTCTCTAAAGAGAAGTAATTCGTATGCTCAGGTTTTTCTAATAACCTTGTATCAGTAGTGGGTTCTAAAACCCTTTACTACTGGTTCGCGCACACACTTGCACGCGTGTGCGATGCTTCTGCGCATGCGCAGAAGGGTCCCAGGCGGGTGGGCGGAGCCTCCCGCCGCCGCCGCTACCGGCTCTAAGAACCGGGCCAAACCGGGAGCAACCCACCGCTGCCTTGTATCTAGTGGTGTAAGTTTCAAGCCCATGATCAAAAATCAACCAAGATAATCAAAGAAGGCATTTTAATGCTATTTCTCAGGATAATGTGTTCAAAAATATGACTCGGTTGTTTAATTTTATTTCTGTCTTAGACATTTGATCTAAGGAACTTAGAACTCTTAAAAAAATATTTCTTAAAAAAGGATTTCTCCCCAATAACCTATGTATTTCTTCAGTTTGCCTGCCCAGTCATATATTCTAGCTGGCTTACAATATTATCATCACAAAATCATAAACATATCTAAAACTTGTTTAAAACATAATATATGAAAACACACACACACACACACACACACACACACAAACCTTGCATTAAAACAGCCTTCATACAAAATCATCACTATCTTTCAGAAGCCCAGAAAAGAGGCTTGCATTAACCCCCCCACTTTTTTTTTGAAGGTAATGGGGTGGAGGCTATTCCATATGACAAGGGTAGGTATTGGTAAGGTTGGCTTCCAAGTCCCCAGTCCTATAACTTCCCAAGAAGAGGAAATGAAAAACATGAGCTCCTGGGTTGAATGCAAATAGCAAGTAAAGCTTGTACAGTAACTGCTTCTTCTTTTATTAGCCACAACTGAAATAATATTGAAGCAAAGTATATTTGCATAAGGAATTCCTCAGCATCACCTCTACATTCATTACAGATGAAGTTCACAAACTGCCATTAATTCTCTCTTTTATGCATCCTTAGTTGTGTTGCTTCTACGGTTGTGTTTTTAATCAGCACGCTAAGCTTCTATGGGCTGCAAAGTGTGCCAAAAATAAAATATCTGAGACTCTGCCCTAGAGAGAAAAATTAGTCAGGCACTGAAAGGCGCCCGCTATTATCTTGCTCCAGTTTTATCTATCCCTCCGATTCCATTGCCCCCTTTATTTACTTTGGTGTAATCTTTTTTAATTTGTCCAAGAGTAAAAGCCACAGTCTGACAGTTGCAATTATACTTATTATTTTGGCCACCAGAAGTCTACAATTCTTCTCCAAGCTTAATTAAAAAATGATGGTATTGAGGACAATTTTGGGAGAATATTGTAGTCTCTCCCTCTTTGCTATCATTTTTGTGCTCCCAAAATCTCAAAAACAATTTCAAGATGTCCCATGGTTGTCCTCTTTGCCACCAAACTCTGAAAATGGAGCAAAGACCATTAAGCAATCTCAGGTCTTTTGCACTTGATGCTGCAGATTCTGGAGTTGAAAAAGAAGAGGAGAGAACATAAAATAAATTGGTAGCACCATTTCCTTATTCCACTCTCCAATGTCTTCTGTCTTGTGATACAGTTGCTACTGAAATGTTCTTATGGCCGTAGTGGCCAATCACATCTTTAAAGACAACCTGAGCAGTTAGCAAAGGGATAAGCATACAGTGTCAATTAAATAATGAATCCAATGTGATTTAATGCTTTATTGCTGGGCTGCAATAAATTCAAAGCAATTCACTACTTTGATCAATCTGCAAACCTAGGAAAGGGAATTCTTGCACACGTTGGATATTTTCTATTATTATTATTGTTGTTGTTGTTAAAATTCCATTCCTTGCAGTGGTCAGGAGCTTGGTCTTTTTGAAGTTGAGGAAGAGTTTCTCGCTTTAATCCTTTTGTTCAAACGTTTCAGGCTTTCTTTTGTTTCTGAGAGGAGAATTGTGTGATCAGCTTATCAAAGATCATTAACGTTCCTTTCTCCAAACTTTACTCCAATTTTTGATTCTTCAAATTCCAGTTTCCTCATGATCACTTCGGCATACAGATTGAATAAGAAAAGTGAAATAATGCAATCTTGTCACACTCCTCTTTCCATATGGAGTTTGTATAGTGGCTTCCTGATTTGTATATAGTGACTGCACCAACAAGACCAGATGTCAAGTTGGTGCAGATCTTTGTGGGATCTCCACAATTATCAACACAATTGAAGGCTTATTGTAGTCAATAAGCAGATGTAGACGTTCTTTTGATATTCTTGGGACCTTTCCATGATCCAGCATTGATCTGCTAAGTGGTCGTGAATACTGCGACCCCTTCAGAAGCCAACTTGAACATCTGGTAACTCCCTTTTGATGGTCAGCACCAGATGTTGTATGATCTTAAGGAGAATCTTGCTGGTGTGAGGGTTGAGGGCAATTCTGCGGTAATTGGAGCAATCCTTTTTTGGCAATGGAATGAAACCTCACCATTTACAATCCCGTGGCCATGTGTTTGTTCCCCAAACTTTCCGGCAAAAGGCTGTGATGCTTGTGAATGGTACAGGCCTTAGCAACTCTGTGGGGATGGTATTAGCACCTGGGGCCTTGTTGTTTGGCAGTTGGCTCATTGCCCACATGACTTCTTCCTGAAGGATGGCTGGTTCTATTTCTGCTTCCTTTTCCAGATCATCCTTGGGAGGCTGGGCCTCTTTATTATGGGCAAAACAGCCGTTCTGTAAATTCTTGCCATCTGTTCTTGATACCTTGTTGGTCAGACACTTCTTTCCCTTGCTTATTTTGATGATGCTTTCATGAGCAATAAGTGGTATTCGAATCATTTTGACTTGCACAAATGCATTCCTGGTGTGGCCTTTCATGCAGTCCTCCTCTGGCTGCTTGCAATGCTAGTTCCAGTAAATTGTCATTCATTGTTGCTCTTTGAAAGTCCTTGATTCCTCTCACTTACCACTGCTTTGGCTCTTTTTCTTCACTTGGCTGTTCTGATGGTTTCATCTGAGAATCACTTGCATTTTTCCTCTGGCTTCTTGTATGGTATGTGTTCGACTGCTATTTCAATGATGGTCAATTGAATTTCTTGCCACAGTTCACTGGAAATCTTCTCAGCAGCGTCCAGCAGTTCAAATCTATTTTTCACCTTAACTGCATATGTGGAAGGGGTTTTGGTGATGTCAAACTTCTTTGTCAGCGTTGCCTTTTTGATGCTGCATAATTTGGCTCTGATCTTAACCACCAACAATTTATGATCTGAATTGAAATTTCAATGTGTTCAACACACACACTCACACATACACACACACACTGTAGTGCTTGTCATCTGAGTTCAAGAACTTTGGATGCAAAGATCTAAAGTTGAAAGCCTCATTGACATCATGAAATCAATGTGCAAATTGTGTACTTTATGGGGTCCTTGATGCTCTCTGAGCTTGGTTGTTTTCTTGCAGATGTTTCATTACCACACTGGGTGACATCATCAGTGCGAGACAAGAGTGCTTATGCTCTCTATTTATATAATAGTGGCTTACCCCCCCCCCCAGTGCTGGTGGGAGTGTTCTTGTTTACTTTGTGCCAAATGCATCATGATACTTGGAAATTCCATAATACACATGACTGGTATGGCAATGTCATGATGTATACTTTGTTTTGATGGTTGTTTTTAGTCCAGGTTGCCTTGTTTCATGTTGCTTATGTTTTTAATTGTTTAGTATTATATTTTGTAAGCTCACTTTCACATCTAACTGACACTAGTGCTGTTCTGAGAGGACAAACTCTGTTGGATCGTAGGAATGGCATCTTGCACATAGGAGAACCTCAGCCATGAAAATTCTTCTAAATCCAGGGAGAGTTTCATCCCTTAAATCCATATGTAATGGTTATCTATTGCTTGGTTTCCAACTTTTCACAGATGATGGCATTAACACTCTTATAATACACTGATCATTGCTTTGGGATCATTTACTTCAATTATATCCATTTGAAACCAAACTATGTTGGGTGCTGTATTTTATTGATTTGACAATGGCCTGGCAGTGATGATCAAAAGCAGAGAGGTTAAAAATAAAGCAGAAAGCTTCAAATTCTTTCTACATTGTTGTCAGCAGTTTGAAATATATCACACTGGCCATAATATTAGTACTTAAGATTTGTGTTTGTACTGAGGAAAATGCTTTGCTGAAACTTGCACTGAAACTTCTTAAATTTTTTATTCCCCTGCAAAAGACACTTTTTAAATATATATACCATATTATCAGAATACGTCAGAATTTCTTTTAGATTTAACATGGCGTTGTTTGCGGGTTGAGTGTAAGGTTCAAGATGATTCTATGACTGATGTTTTTTCCCCTTTATTGCATCTTTCCATAACTCTGCAGGTTGCCTCTTTTCCCACACTTCTGAATCTGAAAAGTCCAGTGGAAGAGTTTCTCTGGTTGGACTGCTTACTCACTGATTGATTTCAAATGCATTTATGCTTTTGTCCTCTCTTGAGATTTAATTGGATCATGGGAAAGCAGGAGACTATTTGTGGATGGAGAAACAATTTTACATTGTGAGGACATTCACCCAATGCCTTTAGGTTAGGGCAGTGTTTCCTAAAGTGTGGTCCTAGTATGCCTGGGACTCCCCAAACTCCCCACCCAGTGATCTGTGAAATCAAAATTATATGCCATTGCATTGTTGAAAAATAATACAATATTAAAACTCCATCAAACAACTGTGAAAAGCTGTAGCGGCAGAAGATGTGTCAATTTTAATTTTTAATATGGTAAATATTGCTAAATATAATCCACACAAACAAAAGCTCTTTTGGGGGTCAAAAGAGCCAAGGTGGCGCAGTGGTTAGAGTGCAGTACTGCAGGCTACTTCAGCTGACTGCTAGCTGCAGTTTGGCGGTTCAAATCTCACCGGCTCAAGGTTGACTCAGCCTTCCATCCTTCCGAGGTGGGTAAAATGAGGACCCAGATTGTTGGGGGCAATATGCTGACTCTGTGAACCGCTTAGAGAGGGCTGTAAAGCACTGTAAAGCGGTATATAAGTCTAAGTGCTATTGCTATTGCTATTTAAAAGGGGGAAGGGGTCCTGAGAGAAAATAAAGTTGAAGAAACATTGGCCGAAGGCTATCAGATGGGGGTTGCAGAATGCAGAGCACCACTTGATGGTTGTGATTAGAGTTCTTGTGTTTTTGCGGTCCTGTCCTCTAGTAATTGCCTGGATCGTTGCAGTGCAGATCTTGTAGCCCTACTCTGGCAACCTAGTAACATCTAAAAGAAATCATAGACTCACACTCTTCTGTTAAGAATTTCATTGAAAAAAAATGAAAGAAAATCTTTCAAATGAATGAAAGCTGATAGAAAAGTGCAGTGACTTAGACGCATGTTTTATTTAAAATGCAGATAGCAGACATTGCATGAATAAATGTGAAGTGACACAAGGAAGGAAAGATGCGGCACCAGGTTTAATTCTTAGAAATCCCAGAGGAAATCACTTCACATTTATTCCTGCAATGTCTGCTATCTGCATGTCAAATCTAGTATAGTTTCCCTAAACCATCAGCTTCAAAATGTAATGGTTCTTGAAGGCCTATAGAACTAACTGAGCATCTCTGCTTTAGGTCCACTGATAGAAGACATTTTATCCATGAAAGTAGAATGCTGAATTCCAGCATTGAATGTGTGCAACAGCTAAACCACAAAGAAGATAGATATTAAAAATTGAATTCAATACTGATAAAGCAAGAGGAATTATAGCACATTTAAATAGTTTCAGCCCATTGTTGTGCTTTGTATGTGCTTTGTACCTACCTGATTCAGGTAGGTGTATTTTTAAAACTCAGCTATGCCCCCCCCTCATTTCTAAAATTTAAATTTCCAACAATTGCATTGAATAGAATAGAATAGAATAGAATAGAATAGAATAGAATAGAATAGAATAGAATAGAATAGAATAGAATAGAATAGAATAGAATAGAATAGAATAGAATAGAACAGAACAGAACAGAACAGAATAGAGCTGGAAGGGACCTTGGAGGGTTCTAGTCCAGCCTCCTGCTCAAGCAGAAGTAGAACCTATACTATTTCAGATAAGTGACTGTCTAGTCTCTTCTTAAAAACCTCCAGTGACGGAGCACCCACAATTTCTGAATAGATGTATTGCAAAGTGGGTTAGATACCACATTTGATCTTTGGGTAGTATGCAGTAGTGGGTTCTAAAACCCTTTACTACCGGTTTGCGCTCGCGCGCGACGCTTCTGCACAGAAGCGTCCCGGGCGGGGGTGGGTGGGCGGAGCCTCCCACCACCGCCGCTACCGGTTCTAAGAACCGGGCCGAACCAGGAGCAACCCACTGCTGATCTGGGCTGCAGAAATCATACATGGCAGCCTTTCTGTATCTCTTTGCTTCCATCTAATGATCATCATTATTTTTGTCATGACTCAGTGCCAGTGGTAGTCCTATTTTGTTCCTGCCGTTTGCTCCCATTGTTTACTAGTAACTGATAAACCACCTCACTCACTGAGTTGGTACACTCTGCTTCTGCACAGGCGCAGAAGTGGCCCGGGCGGGTGGGCGGAGCATCCCAGGGTGGGTGGGTGGAGCCTCCCGCCACCGCCGTTACTGGTTCT
Organism: Thermophis baileyi; assembly: GCA_003457575.1. NCBI lineage: Eukaryota > Metazoa > Chordata > Lepidosauria > Squamata > Dipsadidae > Thermophis > Thermophis baileyi. Next base: position 1,396,793 of record QLTV01003900.1, on the reverse strand, counting down.
AAGAACCGGGCCGAACCGGGAGCAACCCACCGCTGGTAGTATGCCAGCAGCCAGGTTCAAAGCAATGCTGGAATCAAGACAAAAATGACATTTGAGCTCAGTTATATTTAAAGTGATTTACAATTAAATATAGCTAATGTGATTATTGTTCTTCAGTCTTGTATTTAATAACTTTTCATTCTGTCACATTAAAAATTATAATTTGATAACAACTTTGAGAAGTTTCTGGAGGCGGTATCCAGGGTTTTCCAGGGCCATAAAGCATCTGTGAGGTTTCAGATTGTGCCTCTCTGATGAATTATGAGACATTGTCAGGTGTGTTCATTTTATTTCACTGGAACTGTTATGCACTGATTGATCTGAAATGTAGATCATTGTGAGGGAGTAGAGAGAGAACTTGGAAAGAAAGAAAGAAAGAAAGAGAACAAGAGCCAAGATTGAGCAGTGGAATTAAAGGGAGTAAAAGGATGCTGGGAGTTAAGATTCCAGAACCATTTATAGATGAATAATAGCTGCCTTTCTGTCAGGCTTGTTTAAGGCATTTAGAATGGAAGCAAAAACAGTTATATTTCTTAACTTTGGACTAAATTAGAGCGACTCCAAAACCATATTGCTTTTGAATCAACAGGTACACTTGCTGCTTGGGAACACTCAGTGTGACTCCTGGCGTTTCTGAATTGTCCTGTTGTGTGGGTTTTCTTGGTTCTCGAATGTATTCGTGATTACAACTCAGCTAATACAAAGGATGGAAAGGGACTTCCCATCCCCCTCTACCCCTTGAACTATCTGCAAAGGAGGAACTTTAGTTCATGGGGCATTTGTGTAGCTGACACTCTAGAATGAAGGGTAAGTTTGTTTTCCATGACTGCTCAACTGTGGCTTATAATTTCATTATGGTATAAAGGTCTTTGATGCAAGAATACACACAATTTAGTAACCACATTTCTCTTTATGTAGGACATCCACTTACAAGGTTTATTGCTTCTTACTTTGTCTTCCAGAAAGTCATTTTTTCTGGTAGTTGTGGTGCCTCAGTTATGGCTTGCTGTTCAGGCCTATGACCTGGTCAAGGCCATATTATGCAGGCAATCGGATTCCTCTCACTTTTTGAAGAGAACAGAGATTGTGACTAAACATATAAAGGTAATTCTTAAAAATCTATTTCAGAAATATTTAATACCCTGGATTTTACTAATGCTTGATGGGAAGCGCTTTGGAACTAGAAAATATACATTCACCAAAGAGAAAACTTCTGAATTTATCTAAAGAGCTTTGAGTAATAATTTTTATTCTACTGTTCTGCTTCTATCTTTTACATTCACTTAACCAAATGTTTCTAATTTCCAAGAAAATAAAACATTTGAACCCTAAAGGGAAAACTTTCTGATGTGTGAAACAAAAGAATGCAACCTAAGGACCTAGGGTTAGATGTAATCCCTTAGAGCTCCTCCAAAAATTCCAAGAAAACAATAATTTTTGGTTTAATATACATGGTAAAAAGGGGGAAATATCAAGTACCAGTACAGTACATGAAAGGTAACCATAGCACTTAATTTAGTAATGCCATTTAAATCAAATCAAATCAAGAACCATTTATATACTGAATACTATTTGGGGTATATACCACCAGAATCATAGTCAATACAAATTAAAACATCCACAATAAAACACTATATTAATCTGAACCCTGATAACAAATGACTTAATCAAATGAGTCCAACTGCCCACTGGAAAAGTTGTTTTAAACCTGTTTCCAGATACTGAACCAAAGTGGGGATTAACTGAATCCCAGATTAGAGATTATTCCACAAACCTGGCACTACCACAAACATTGGTACAAGTACAAATCTTTATTATGCTCCTGGACCAGTACAAATAAGACTATACTATAAAAGCAATAACAATAAATACAATGGAATTCATTTGCCCATCAAGTCAAAGTTAAAATGCATTAAAAATGCCAGGTCTGTATATCCAACTGTGGGATAAAATACAAGTAATAATAAGAGTTCTTGATCTTTTGGCTGAGATCAAATGTGGTATCTTCTCTTATCAGGCACTACCAGTGAGAAGTAGTGCCTGCAATTCTCCATTCCTTTCAGTTTCTATCTGTTTTGCTCCTTGTATAAATGGGAGAACACCAGCATTTTCTTCTGCAATGGTCTTTATTGGGTGAGTTGACTCTGGCTAGAAAAGAGGATCCTGTAAATACCTAAGCCATACAGGACTTGCTAATCCCAAACCATCACTTTGAATTACATTCAGAAACCCATAGGCAGCCGAATGCAAGGCCCACAGCACAGATGTAACACAGTCATGGCAATAAATGCCAGATGACGTGCAGACTGTTGCACTTTCCACCCACTGTAGGTTCCAAGTAGTCTTTGAAGATGGTCCTATGTCGAACGCACATGGAATAATGTGTGTCCAAATGAGTAGGGATGAGGATGGGAATCCCAGGAGATCCTCCTGTTCCAGATAGGGCTATAACTGGCATGATGGCTAGAGCTGTGCAAAGAGCTCTAGCTATGGGTAGCTATGATTCCAGGAGGATACTTGAGCGCAGCAGCAAGGACATGCTCCTTTAGGGAAGGTCCGTCCTCCGTGAGAAACACTATTGTGGCTGTCCATGAGAAACAAATATCAACTCCTTCCTTGGGTTCAGTTTCTATCTGTTTTGCTCTATCGAAGATCTAAGAGCCTCCAGAAATCAGAGCAAGATGGTGATAGCATCCCTGGCTTGGGCTGGAGTAACAATGCACAGTTGGATACTGTTCATGCATTTCTTAAACTGGGCATTAAATCAATGGATGACCTGCCCTGGTGGCTTCATATAGATGTTGAAAAAGCAGAGGGGAGAGGAAGAAACTCTGCAATACCCCAGATTAGAGTGGCTACTAGGAAATTTGTCCTTTCCCAGTGGAATTGTTAACTGAGGAAGGAATGGAACTCCTGTAGAACAGGCGGTCCAGAAGGTTACCATAGTATCAGTCCTGATTCTTTGCATATAGTCAGTGGAATAAAAAGGCTTAAAGAGGTCTACTACAGCCAGGAAATATGCACTACTCCCATGTAGATCCCCAACAAAGGTAATCACTCAACATGACCAAGGCTTGAATCCTTTTATGGTTTTTATTGTTTTACGACCGGGGTTTGTAAGCTGCCTAGAGATGTGCATTGTGTCAGTATACAAATAATGGAAATAAATAATTAAACTAAAACCAATATAATTTCCTTTTAAAACTACTTTTGGAGTGCTTTTAGCCTGGCAACTTTAGGCACTACCCTACAGATTGTGTTCCAGTTCAAACTCCGTCAGGAATTGCATCTAATCTTCTAAACTTCTAGAAAAGGAATATCACAGTTTTCTGATTCTACATCCAACTATAGACAAGTCACAACTGGCATGACTTCAGGAATGGGGGGAGATGAATGACTGTGCACTGATAGCGTAGGTGGAGACTGTTTATTTTAAAATAGATTTTTAAAGCTTGTTTAAATATATTCCACAGATAATATCTGAAAAGTATAATCTCTAGTGCAAATTAAAGGATTGGTTTTATACAAATAACATGCAACTGTTGCTCGGAGAAGCATGGTAGTAAGAACAGTCATCTAAAATGTCCTTGCACACTTTGAAACCACACTGTTTCAAGAATCAACCTAGAATTTGTGAAAATTGAATAAAAGTTTTCAATTCCTCTCCTTTTCCTACCCCGTCCCCCCCCCGTCCAATTTTCTGAAGATGTAAAAGAATAATGGGAAAAACATGGAACAGTGTTGCATCTATAGAAGCTTTACAAAATGCAAACTATTGGAATGAACCATTTCCTTACCTGTGTCATTCCAGATGTTCTGGTCTATATGTACAATCATGGTGGGAAAGCCATCTACAAGGCAGCAACTTGGGGGAACAAGGCAAAACATCATTTCCCCAATCTTTCATTATCAATATAATGGTTTGCTTCTGTTTAGGGCTTACCATTCAATGTATTCTGCTGAGCTAAAAATTAATCTGCCTTCGTGTCACATAATTAATGCCAACTGTGATTGGCCTGGTAGCCTCACACCTCAAATCCCACTTCTATTATATTTTTTATTAGTACAGAATAATTTCTAAGACATCAAAAGATGGTCCCCTCATTATCTTACTCTTTATAACTTTGGGAGAATGTTCATACCATATACAGAGCAGAGGCTTAAATTTTATCTTCTTTGCCTTTAGTAAAAATGAAATAGCCAGTGCTCAGCCTTTGCTGGGAAGTAATAGGGCTTTATAGACTTCCCTTTGGAGCGAAACCAAGTCATCTTTCCAACTAACTAATTGCATTCTTAAGATAGACAGGTTAAGTCATTCCTCCTCCCATGGCCCATATGAAAGACTGCAGGTCACTTGCATTTCTGAGTAACTGAATCCAAACTATGAGTCTCCTGCCCCCTGCAGTGCATCTGGTCCTTTTGTCACTGTCTTGTAGATGCTATGAAAAATTGCTCTCACTTCTCATGGCTTTTCAACTGGGAGAGGCAACCTACTCTTCTCCAGATGTTTAGGACTATAATTCACACAACCCTTTGCCATTGGTCATGCAGTGTAGCTTGTCTTGTTCAATAGCTTTCATCTAAGAGCCTAAGCGCTTCTGATATATTCTTTAAGTTTGCTAGTTTTCCTTCTTTTAAAAATAGTTCAACTACTGACAGCTACATTATAATTGCTATTGCTATTTTCCCTTTTTACTTTCTACAATTAAATCAAAATTAATACACCTTTGTTTGCTTGATTAGTACTGCAAACCACCTCAAAATGAAGCAAGGATTAAAGTCCTATATAGAAACAGACTAGCAATAGTATTTAAAAAGGCTACAGATTTTCTTTCTGCCTTCTTAGCAGACCAGCAACATGGGACTTCTTTTTCTTCTTCTTTTTTCACTCAAATACTTTAGTTGAGGATTGACATTCCTGTACATCACATCATATTCTGATCACCTGATCCTGGCTTTTGAGCCACTACTGAGAATAGGTTGCAAACTTCTTCATTGCCTGTCTTCATCATGTAGTTTCTATTAAGTTTTGTACATAAGACTTGCATGGCCTCTTTTCAAAATGTTTGTCTTTTCAGTTGTTTTCCACAGATTAATAGAATTGTTATTATTCAGGAATTAGCTGACTAATAATTTCTATTGCATGACATTTCTGTTGAATATATACAGTAGTCTATAGATAAATTTGACAACTTTGTGAAACATTTACTAATAAATATTCCTCCTCTGCAAGTTTTTTTTAAAAAGGTATCTAGGAAATCTAGCCCAGCCTTCTGCTCAGTGCAGGAATTCATTTAATTTATTCTATCCAGTCCAGAGGTGGGTTCCTCACGGTTCGGACTGGTTCTCCCGAACCGGTAGTGACCTGCTGGTGATGTCACGATGACGTCACCGATCCAGTTCAGTCGGTGCCGGTCCGTGGGCACCGCTATCTTTTTTTTGAATTTTTTTGAATTTTTTTTTGAATTTTTTGAATTTATTTTTTCTTCTGCGCATGCTCAGAAGCTGAGTTTCCGGCACTGCGCATGCATTGCCATCTTATTTTTGGCGTTGTTGGTTTTGTTTTGTTTTTGAATTTTTTTGGACTGCGCATGCCCACGTGGCGCGGGAGGAAGCGAACTGGCAGCGAGGTAAGTTAGAACCCACCCCTGATCCAGTCCCCATTTCAAATTGTCCTATAAGTCCATCACTGTGGAGGGCAGATTGTTCCTCTACTTAACATCTGTCCTCTTTATCCTCCCCCCTCCTCCTCCATTATTTCTCCTTAGTCTTCTTTGTTGCAAGCTAAACACATCCAGCTCCTCTTCCTGTTCCTACTAGGTCTTGATTTCCAGATCAACTATTATCTCATCAACTTCAGATTTAAGATACTCCAGCTTCTGAAGGGGTTTTATCAAGAAATGGATATAGTACTCCAAATACAAAGTTCAGTGGATCTATAACTTGTGATCTGGATGCAATGCTTTGCTTAAGATAGCCTAATATTGCATTGGCCATTTTATCCACTGCATCATACTATTTGCCTATGTTTAGCTGATCATGTCTGTAGATCTTTGTCAGAAGCACTGCACTCAAATCAGTAATCTCCAACTATGTGCTTGATGCTTAAGAAATAAATACAGATTTAGATGCAGAACTATTATATGAGCATCATCTTGTTAAATTTGACCACAACAGAACATACAGTATGAGGATTTTTTTTTCAAATGCTTGAATTTTCTTAATTTCTAACCCTTTTTTTAATGACTAAAGTCAGTCATATATCTTCCAAATATGTGTGGGGTCATTGGGCCTATTGTGGTGCTAACACTACCTTGAATGAATAAAATGACATTGGCTCTAGGATTACATATTTGTTTACTTATTGTAAAAAGAAAGTGGTCAGACAGTTTGTAGCATGTGGCATAAAGAAGAGGTTAAGGATAGAATTTCCTCAATCAAATTAAAACCTGTAATCATTGAGGAGAAGACTTGATTTCTCCATTTGTTCCAAACCAGAACTTAATTGTAAGCATTTTTCTAAGTGATAATTTTAGTTATTGGCATACAATTACATTGCAATCCAGGACATGGTGACTCAGGAGTTTGTCCCCCAAATAAAGGGAACATAACTTTTAGTAGGAAAAGATTGGGCTGTAGTGCAATAATAGAACAAATAGAATAATATCTACTAATTGAGTTAAAACATGGAAATGATGAGGCAAAAATCTAATAACTCATCATATATTTACTTGTCTTTACTCGTTAGAATGTATTTGATGCAACTTGTTTCATTTTCAAAAATGTGTCAATAATTCCACCTGCCAGTTAAAGCAGTCCTTCTAAAGCCTATTTGTGTGTGTGTGTGTGTGTGTGTGTGTGTGTGTGTATGTGTGTGTGTGTTTTGTGTGTGTGTGCATCTTCAAGTTAGTTTTTGACTCCTGGCAACTACTAGACTACACCCTGCAGTTTTCTTGGCAAAGGTTTTGCCTCAGTCCTTCCTAGGACTGAGAAAGAAGTACTGGCCCAAGGTCACCCAACTGGCTTTCATGCCTAAAGCTAAAGGACTACAGCTCATTATCTCTAAGGTTTCCAGTCTGATGCCTTAACCACTAGACCAAGCTGGTTCTCAAGGGCATATTTTAATTTAGTTTGTTGGTTTATGCCCAAAACATTTTACATGCTACAGGGGAAGAGCGGCAATAAGAGTTTTTTTAAATTTCTTGTGCAGCTTTAATCAGCACAAACATCATTTATATATATACATTTATTTAGTATAAACATTATAACAAGGAACGAATAGTTAACTTATTTAAGTTATTTATTTATTGAATTTATATTTTGTCATAGTCTCATGAGTCTTGATGATATACAAAATATGAAGAGGAAAAAAAAAATCTCCACAGTAAGATTATAAATTAAATACCTTCAAGAGAAATACATTTTAAAAACTGACTACCATACATACTATAGCAGTACAAAGTAAAAATAAAATATGACACAGTAGGTGAAAACCACTGGAAAAGAGTTTTCAGTAAAACTTTGATGATTTTCAGTGATTTTCTAGATTTTCCACAGAACTTGTGACACCAGAGGTCTTCTTATCCAACATGCAGGGGTGGGCTGCTGTGGGTTTGCAGGGGTTCGGGAGAACCTATAGCTAAGATTCTGTGCAGTTCAGAGAACCCCCAAATCCCACTCCTGGCTGGCCCCACCCACCCCTCCCACTCCT
>QLTV01003900.1:1367549-1383697 GCA_003457575.1 Thermophis baileyi | reverse complement strand
ATCTATCTATCTATCTATCTATCTATCTATCTATCTATCTATCTATCTATCTATCTATCTATCTATCTATCTATCTATCTATCTATCTATCTTATCTGCAAAATACTTCATATCCTTGAGCTCCATGCTTCTCCTTTTACTGGAAATTGAGACCAATAATTACGATGACCCAATCAGCAAAAAAGAGGGGAAAACAAACGCCATTGAGATGTGCCTGGCTTAATTATTATTTGAAGAGTGATTTCTGGCTCTTACAGGCTGTTGATCATTGGAAAGAGAGTTTCTCCCTTGCTCCAAAGAGAAGATGCGAATTTCAATGTGCCAGTGGAATTTGATTTCTTACTGAGCATGACATGGTTATATTTATCTTTTGACACATGTGGAAGGACACATATTGGCTTTAGAGGAGCTCGCATCCTTAGAGAAAAATCTTGGTTGTTTGGCCAGCAATCAGCACTAGTAATTTTTCTGTTATGTTGGACAAGGGCTGTGTGCACAGAATATTCTGCATTCAGTTCGCAGGAAATGGATGACAGCTTTGCAGAGGGAGTTGCACTGGCCAAGGAACTCGGTGTCAGCCTTGAGAAATCAGTATTACCAAAGGGAAGATGATTTTAGTCTCTCTGGGTTATGTATATTTTAATCTGTGGACAAAGGTAGTTAATTTCAATAGCACATTTAGCCTCTAAATTATTCTTTCTTGCAATTTTTGAAAAAAAATAAAAACATATATGTAGACTAAACATAATCCACAGGGTTTAGACAGGTTTAACCATTTCTCCCTGCTGAGAAAACAGCCTATTTAAATCATTGATGATGGCCACTCTGGGTTTCTTTGGAGGAGTGACGTTGTAAAACTTTTTCTGCCGGTCTTGAAAGGACAGCAGCTCAGAAAAAGACTAGTTTCCTCCCAGAGATATAGAATTTCCATGCTCAGGCTGGGAGACCTGGTGTTCTTGAAAGCTTGAATCAGAGATGGTAAGATCAATGTAGGTAGTCCTCCGCTTACAGCAATTCATTTAGTGACCACTTGAAGTTACAACGACACTGAAAAAACTGACTTATGACTGTTTTTCACACCTACGACCATTCCAGTATCCCCATGCTCACATGAGCAAAATTCAAAGGCTTGGCAACTGGTTCATATTTGTCATCCCGAGGTCATGTGATCACCTCGTGCGATCTTCTGACAAGCAAAGTCAATGGGGAAGCCAGATTCACCTAACAACCATGTTACTAACTTAACAACTGCAGTGATTCACTTAACAACTGCGGCAAGAAAAGTCGTAAAATGGGGCGAAACTCACTTAGCAAATTTCTCGCTTAGCAACAGAAATTTCGGGCTCAATTGAGGTCATACGTCGAGGAGTACGTGTAATGGCATGCAAGCCTCCTTGGAAAATAGCTGGTGTGCCGTCACCACACTCTTGAACTATGTGTTGAATTGGATATATTTTAGAACAAATTGGAGGCATCAGAAACCTGTGAAACACTGCATAGGTAAGCATGGCTTCTAGAATATGCTTCAGAAGGCTTGTAGCACAGAAGAAAGGGCAACAAAGACTACCCTTGTATCTGAATTGCATGCTGAGGTTATGCTTTGATGAACAGGTAAGGCCAGGACAAAGAAGTAAAGGGACCAGAGCAGAGGTGGTATTCAGCCGGTTCTGACTGGTTCAGGCGAACCGGTAACGGCGACTGCGGGTGGCCGCCCACCCGCCCAGATGTAATGCCGTCCTATTTAGCCATGTTTTCGAGGCTGGGCGCATGCACGGAAGGTGCGCATGCGAGTAAAGCGCATGTGCGGGAGGCCGTGCGCGTGTGTGGAAGTGTGCACGTGCTCACATTTGCGAACCGGTAGGGAAGGTAAGTGAATATCACCTCTGGACCAGAGCAAAAGTTATATTAATTTTAATGAAAAGTAATTAAATATACCGGTAGTTACTATGATTTTTCCCCACTTATTTTATCGTCTTCCCTTTATGTTTCACAGAAAGTCTATAGGAAAAGCTTCCGGGGTTTAGAAAAGTTCAAAATTGCTAGTAGAGAAATGAATGAACTGAAAATCCAATTACTGAAAGCAGCTGAGTTAAGCGGCTGAGTGTAAACTTACTACTTGTGCATGCATGCAGATGTCTGTGCAAACAGGAGCAGCCCAGATCGTTCTCACATCAGAAAATGTCCCTTTCATGATATTACAAAGATAGTTTTATAATATTCTGACACTAAAATGAATAAAGCGTTCTCATTTTCCATAGCTGGGCAAGGACATGTGACTGTTCCCGATTTGACACCATTTTGGCAGTAGTTGTTAGGCAGATCCATCGTCCACCATGGGCTTTTTTTTTTTCTTGCCAGAAACTAGACATAAATGCCAGTTTCCTGCAAAGAACATCACAGTTGCTTGATCGTAGGACATTGCAAATGGTTGTAAAGTGTGGGCCAGTTACCGAGTGGCCAAAATGCTATAATGCCGGGATGGGGAGCCATCGGAACTTCGAAACTGGGTTGTATGTGGCCCTGGGGACGTGCTTCTTAATTTCAGTTACCTGATTCTGCTCTGGAAAATCATCTCTCTAATTAAACTGTTTGATGAAGCTTTAAGACAATGTGACCTGAAGTGCCCTGACAAAGTGAACTTTGTAGCCTCTGTGGTCTAATAGAGCTCATTGAAATGAATCATATCTACGTCATATACCTCTCTGAAATGTAGCATGTTTCTACATCAGAATTATTTGCTGTACTTCTCACACAGCTATTAAAAAGTGTTCAATTTGGAACCAGTGGTGGAATATTCTGAGCTTTTTCAAGAAGCAACTCGACTTTCTTTTTCTTTTTCTTTGAAGACGTTTCACTTCTCATCCAAGAAGCTTCTTCAGCTCTGAAGTAGTCTGTATGTTTTCTGGAAATCCATTCATACTCCTGCACCATTCGAAGGGTGTTCATCCCAAAGTATATAGCTAAATATCTATGGAGATTTTCAGTCATCCAGGTCATGGTTGTCCCAAAGGTGCTTTTTTTCCCAAGAGGCAACTGGACTTTTTGGGTTTTTTTGAAGATGTTTCATGTCTCATCTAAGAAGCTTCTTCAGCTCTTCTTCTTGGATGAGAAGCGAAACGTCTTCAAGGAAAAACAAAGAAAGCCCAGTTGCCTCTTGAAAAAGCACCTTTGGGACAACCATGACCTGGATGACTGAGAATCTCCATAGACTTTCTGTGCTGACTTTAAGGCTGCTGTAGATTCCATGCTGGCTTGAGCTAAGGGACTTTTGCAACTAGAAGATCAATGATTCCTTTCTGACATGTCTCCTTTGGGCCTTTCCAATACTAGGCTTTCCAATTTTAAGGGGGAAAAAATGACTTGGGAGGATTTTCCAAAATGGGAATTCTCTCTCTAACTTCAGAGAGCAATAAAATCTAAAATATCTGTGGTCTCTTGGACATCCTCCTAAGAATCATAGAAGAAGTCTAAATATATGATATATTTGCCTAACATAGATGACATGTCTTTAATATTTGCTTACAAGGGGGACAAATATTGTTCTTCCCCTTTTATGGCTTAGAGTCTCTGATGCCATGCTGTTTCTTCTTAATCTCCAAGACAAGAATAGAAGAAGAGCCATGCTGTGTCATAACAAAATGTAGTGCCAGTGTAGCGTTTGGTTATTATAGTGATCAATCAGCCCTCAGTGGAAAATTAACAGGTGGTAGGACATAAGTACAATACCACCAACGACGTATCTTCTCCCAAAATTGGTTTAGGGCAGACTACAACCACAATTACTGGATATTGTATGTGGACTTAATGAATAGCCATCAATAACTCTGGAATTTATCTAACACGCCTTTTAAAGCTGTCCAAATAAATTGCTATCAGCAGTATTTCTTGTGATAGCAAATGTAATAGGTTAACAATATGATGTATTGTTATTTCTTTTGTCTATCCTGAATCTCCCATTTAGTGTAATGCTTATTTGCAATCTTTTGCAAGGCTATAGTAATTTAAAATATATTTTTGCAAAATTCAGTAGTTCATGTATATTTTTTTTCCTTGGGGAGAGCTTTCAATCCATCATTTGTGGTAGGGATGGTGGGGGATGTGAAATCAGAGTAATATTGGAAGTATATAAACATAAATAAGTAATAAATATAAACAAATATAAGTTTGTATATCTAAACATAGATGTAATGTTCCTGCCTTGAGCAAGGGGTTGGACTAGAAGACCTCCAAGGTCTCTTCTAGCCCTACGATTCTATATGATTACAATTTTTTCTCCCAACCAGTCTAATTTCATTTCAGCACTTACCGTATTTTTCGCTCCATAAGACGCACCTAGGTTTAGAGGAGGAAAACAAGACAAAAAATATCAGGCGGAGCCTGAGAGGACCACAAATAGGTGTCCTCTCATGTGCCAGCTCTGCCTATTGACTCCCACACTGCGGAAAAGAGACAGAAGAGGTGGGCAATGACAAAGACAGAAGAGGCGGGGCTCAGCAATGTAAAAGGACCCCGCTGCGGCGGCCCGGCTGCTATTCACCAAATCCAAAAGCCCCCCACCACTTTTTTTGGGGGGGGGGAAGTGCGTCTTATGGAGTGAAAAATATGGTATATGGTAATTTTTATTATCTTATTATGCATTGTAATGTGGTTGAACAGGAAAAAAAAGAAAGGCAGAAAGTTAACGTCATCAGATATGCAGGAAAATAGAATGGGGATTTTTATTTTTTTTGTCTGTGCTATCTGGCACAAAAGATAGACAAATGAACCAGTTTGATCTAGTGGTGAAGACACCTGGTTAGAAACCAGAAAATTGTGAGTTTTAGTGTGACTTTGGGTTATTCATTCTCTCTCAGCCCAACTCACCTCACAGGGTTGTTGTTGTGGGGAAAATAGGAGGGGGAAGGAGTATCATATATGTTCACCATCTTGAATTATTTATAAAATATAATAATAAAGGCAAGATCTTAAATAAATAAAGCTAAATTATACCTTTGCAGAAAGGGTTCCTTGATCTAAAATGAATTTTTGAGAAACTGTCGTGGAAAGGTACAACAGGGACATCTTATATCATGCTACGTCTGTCTTGGGTTTGGATCTGGGGATAAACAGATAGTCCTCGACTTACAACAGTTCATTTAATGACCATTCAAAGTTACAACAGCACTGAAAAAACTGACTTATGACCGTTTTTCACACTTACAACCGTTGCACCATCCCCATGGCCATGTGATCAAAATTCAGAAGCTTGGCAACTGACTCACATTTATGACGGTTTCAGTGTCCCAAGGTCATGTGATCCCTTTTGGCAACCTTTTGACAAGCAAAGTCAATAGGGAAGCCAGATTCACATAACAACCATGTCACTAACCTAACAACTGCAGTGATTCACTTAAGAACTTTGGCAAGAAAGGTTGTAAAATGAGGCAAAATGCACTTAACAAATGTCTCACTTAGCAACAGAAATTTTGATCTCCATTGTGGTCGTACGTTGAGGACTACCTGTATTCAGGTTTGTTTGTTTTTTGCACATATCCTGATTCGTTTCTTTCTGTCTGTCTTACTATGTTTTGAAATACCAAAAGAGTCTGTACGGGGATTGCTTTTGTGTTCATACTCCCACTGTATGAGGCTAATAAACAAAACTCCTGGGCTATTTGGTGAGCTAAAAGGAAAGGTGGGGTGGGGTGGGGAGAGAGAGAGGCAGAGAGAAAGAGAGTTTTCATAAGTGAAATTCACATCAGAATAAAAGCCACATCTTAGAAATAAAATGTTATGTTGCTCAGTCCTAAATGCTTATAAACTCCTATTTTGAGACGTAGCATTTTGCTATTCCTGTCCTTGGCTTATTTTCTATCAGATTGACTGATACTCCTTAAAGTAGCCAACTGCAAAATCACTTAGGACTTTTCAGCTTAAAAACCCTTCAGTGTACTTTGCACCTGGATGCTAACAGCATATATTAGATTATATTGGTTGTTAAGTGCTGGCAATCTTCCTTGGAATCTCTGTCCTTTTGTCTTTTTAGAAGCACTTCAACCTCCCCCTTCGCCCCCCCCTTCCCCCATCATTCCAGATGGTCATGAAAAAGCCATTAAGCAGAATAGGACGAGATGTATACAGCTGCAGGACTGCCCTTCAGATTCAGCAGCATTCTGAGAATGTTCAGTCAATTCTAACATTCCAAATTGTTTCATGTAACACCCCCTTTCAGTGGAACTGCATCAAGAAACTTTTCTTTCTATGGTTAATCCATCTAATTGGATAGAATCCTTGATGGATGACAATGTTCCACTTCTGTCAGATGACTCTGAGTGCTTTTTATTTTTAATATATCTGACCCAGGCTACCTTTTAAGGTATACCGGTAGTTAGTGTCCAATATAAGTTGCTGCTGTTATCGTTTAAGCATCTAGTATTACAAACCAGATTGTTTTCTCATGAAGGTCTAATGGACTCATCCTGTTACATGGTAATTGTATGTGCATGGAGATAAGAAATTTGGGTATGGTTTAATTACTATCTAAAGAGGATTCATGGTTGTAACAGGACAAATAATCAAATAATGAATATGTACATATGATACTGAGGGTGCTTGAATGAGATTCAACATTTTTTTTTATTTAAAAAAAGTGTGATTCCATTAACTTTTCTTTTATCACAGGATCTTTCTAAATAACAAAGTAAAGCATAGGTATTCAGTGGACTGTTGGCTGATTACATGTTTTAAAATTTCTTATTATTTGTTTTTTCAAAAACAATCCACTCGCAATTCAGTGGTTTAATATATAGGCATTATATCGTATAGTAATATATAGGAATATAATTTTTATTCATCTGGATGAAAAATTAGACAACAGAGATTGCACGATTGTCACAGTTATAACTTTGTCTATCTACCGGTATTCTTTATATAATTTAGTATAATCTTGTTGTTGTCTGAAGTTTTTGGTTCTGTTTTGTTTCTGGTCATAATAATAATTATAAAATTTCATCTAGACGATACTTAGATATATATTTTTTAAACATAATAAGACCAGTTCATTCCTTGGGCTTTTAATTTGGCAGTCTCAAGTCCATGCCGTCAAGTGGAACATATGAGCTTGGGAACAAGTTAAAGTTCCCAGGACCTGGGCTGGCAGAGTCTGTGTGTGTCACTGAGAAGTTGCTTTCAGACTGACAAGAGGAAAGAGATAGTTGGGCAACTTCTTGGGCTTCTAGGACCAAGATGCATGGCATCTTCTTAGCATGAACTCCCTGAGGACTAATTTGTCTGCTCTCTCTGTCAAGAAGATAGCGTGAGAGGATGACTCCATGAAGGAAGGAGGGCAGAGAAATGGGACAGCAGAGAACTCACTGGAGATGTCAAAACATTGTGCCAGATGGCGAGAGAGAAAAAACATACAGCTTTTAGAGTAACTCTTTCCATTCCGCTTCTGAACCAGATCTCCAATAATTCTGAATATTTTCAACTTTTATTGTCAGGTGAATCAACTAAAGCAGATAAGGATGGGGAAAAAAAATACATTTCACACCCATTGGGTGTGTCAGCTTCATCAGCCCCTTGCTACATAGAACTTCTCCTTCCTTATCTTTCAGCTTTAATTTTGAAAGAATATTTTTAAAATGGTGCCAAATCATGTTAGTTAACTTTTTGTGCATTTAAAGGAAGGAATTGAAAATTGGGGATTTCTGCATATTTATTTATGTAAATATGTATGATTGCCCATCACAGACCTCACCCACAGTCTTTTTAAAAAGTGCAGTTCCTCCACCCCTTCTTTGGTATCTTTCTGGGTGCAAATGAGATGACCAACAGTAAATTTCATCTAAACAACATAACAACCCGATATATAATCAGTAAGCAAGATAAAATTATAAACAAATATCAAAATCCAACATCAACATAACCATCTCACAAGCTTTGCATGTATTCTGACCCAGAGGTGGGTTCCTCCCGGTTTGGACCGGTTTGCCCAAACCGGTAGCGACCCGCTGGTGACGTCACTATGATGTCACAGATCCGGTTTGGTCGGTGCCGGTCCATGGGCGCTGCCATCTCTTTTTTTTGAATTTATTTTGAAATTTTTTTTGAATTTTTTTTTCCAGCACTGTGCATGCGTCGCCATCTTGTTTTTGGCTTTTTAAATTTATTTTTTTATTTTTTGCACTGCGCATGCGCGCACGTGCCCACGAGACACGGCCACGCGGCGCAGGAGGAAGTGAACCGGCAGCGAGGTAAGTTAGAACCAACCCCTGTTCTGTCCCCATGCTTGGGGTCATAGCTATGTCTTCAAAGTATTATGAAAGTCTGATTTCCATGGGAATGATATTCCAAAAAGCGGGTACCATGACAAAAACGCTCCCTTTCCGTGCCTTGCCAGATGGCATTAATGGATGGAACCTATAATTTGCCCTACCTTGACAGATCTGATGGTTGGTGGGCATGGCATGGCTTGGTGGGCATGGCTTGGTGGGCATGGCATGGCTTGGTGGGCGTGGCTTGGTGGGCGTGGCAGGGGAAGGCTGCTGCAAAATCTCCATTCCCTTCCCATTCCAGGGGAAGGATACTGCAAAATCTCCATTTCCTCCCGATCAGCTGGGACTCGGGAGGCAGAGAATAGATGGGGGCGGGGCCAGTCAGATGTGGTATTTACCGGTTCTCTGAACTACTCAAAATTTCCACTACGGGTTCTCCAGAACTGGTCAGAACCTGCTGAAACCCACCTCTGATCAAAGAGTATCCATAACTGCCTTTACTGCTGCGTTTTGAATCAGCTGCAGCTTCTGGATGCTTTTCAAGAGCAATCCCATGTAACACTAATTGCAGTTGTTCATTTGGATTACTAATCAAGAATGATTATGAGCACAATCTCCCAAGCAAAGAATGGGGGCAATTGGTGTCTTATATGAAACTGTGCAAAAGCTCTTCCAACCAGAGCTGACACTCCTTGTACAGGAACCTGGAGTCCAGAATGATCTCCAAATTGCAAACTAGGTCTATTTGGGATAATGCAGCCCCATGTAGAATTTAAGATGGAATGTCCCTGAACCTGGAGACCCTAGATGCCAGTAACATTCAGTCTCGCTAGGTTGACATGAACCTATTCTTCCCCCATCCAATCCCCCATAGCATAGAACTTCCACTTGGGTGGTCAAGGGTGGGGATACAGTATAAAGCTGGGCATTATACTGCATGCTAATAATACCTCACCTTGTGCTATCAGATGACCTCACCCACTCATGTATATGCTAAATAGAAATGGAAAGACTGCCAAGCCCTATAGAACCCTGTGAAGCAAAGACCATGGACTAGGTGTCTCCTCCTCCTCAGCACTGAGTACAGTTGGCCCGGAAGCAAGAGAACTAGTGCAATATTACTCTGCCCTCTCCCAACCCCCAAAGCTAGTCTGGCAGGATACCAGTCAATAGTACTAAAGTCACTGAAAAGTCAAGAAGAACAAGAATGAACTCATGACCTCACCCCACATCTGCCAGAGATCATCTACAAGTGTAATCTCTTCCCAGGTCTGAATGCCAACTAAATGACCAGGTCTGAATGCCAACTGAAAGAGGTTCAGATAATTTGCTAGCTCCAGGCGCTGCCAAACAGCCACCTTCTCTACAATCTTTGTGGACATAAATTGGATCTAGAGCAGAGGTGGGTTCCTACCAGTTCTAACTGGTTCTTTAGAACGGTTAGTAGCTCGGCGATGACATCACGGAGCCGGTTCTGTCGGTGTCTCCGTGGGCGCCGCCATCTTGGATTTTGCTTCTGCGCATGCGCAGAAGCTAATTTTTTTGATTGCTGTGCGCACGGCGTGACCCTGAGAGAACCGGCAGCAAAAGGATCCAGAACCCACCCCTGATCTAGCGATGCTTTCTTAGTCACATATCTTGAGCCATGAATTTTGAGCCAGGTGAACTACTGCCTCTTGGTGGAATGACCCACTCTCTCAAGGAACAATTCACCAGCACCAGAAGTGAAGAACCCAACCACACATCACCTCCTGGGAGTTCTTAGTCAATAAGAAGGGACTGGATCTAACATACATATGTCTGATCAGGTAGTCACAAGAATGCTGTCTCTTTTATTGGGACCAGCTATATGAAACTACTCCTACACTGAAATTGAAATCCCCCAGACTGAGCTTTAATCACCTTCATCAGAACCGCTTGAAGGCTAGAGCCCAACCTGGAGTGAATTTGAGCAACTGTTTCTATGACAGATACCTGGTATAGTCCTCATAGCAACCTTGCAAGTAAACCACTGACCAGCATTTTCCAGGACAGCCAGGGATACATAAGAGCAGAAAAATACTAATGTTTTTCTGCCCTTACTGCCATCAGGTAGGCCTTAATAGTGACTCAAACTCATGCTTAGTTGATTTCACTCCTTGTCGCCCTCCAGTGGCACTCCAGGCATCTCTTTATATGTTCCTCATGTAAATAGAATAAAGAAGCCCTTAAATATGCGTGCGCACACAAACATTTAAGTTGGGTATGAAACATACTTTTTTTTTGGTGGGGGGAGAGGTACAAATCTTTGATTTTTTTCTTTCTCCCAGTGCTGCTTGAGTGTTATTGTCAAAATGCATTATTTTCATGATGTGATCCCATTCAATTAGCTTAGGAATTGCAACATGAAAGAAAGTAGAATATAGGTAATAATGTAGGCCCAAGACTTTCTCAAGTATGTATTTTGGACATCTGCTTTTGGTGGATGTGCCATATATCTCCAACACAATACTTGCTACATGTGATGGACTACAACTTCCCTTATTACTTGTCAGTTTCATTGGTTTTGGGGTTTAATGAAAGGAAGGCTGGCAAAGCACCAGGTTGAAACTGTTTTAGGGCCCAGTGGGCAGAAAGCAAGGATGTTCTGTATGGAGTGGGTCATTATCCTGAGGCTAGGGTTGGAGGCTGCAAAGGATACAGCTGCTGTTTTTCATCTGTTTGTTTTAACCACATTTGTGGGTGGCGAGTCAAAATTTGCCCCTGCAGATTTATGTGGTACAGTGATGAGAAATAGTATTATTGAATTCAGGTCACAATTTCAGTGTTTTTCTGTGGCGACCAGCAAAAGGTATAAGATGAGTTTAGAAGTCATCCAAGCTTCTAAGGACAATCACTCTCCCACAACTTATGAAACTATGGAAAATATCCCATAGCAATTGCTCCTAGTTTTTCCTTGCTAAGGAAGTCACTGGATACATTCCATATAATTCCAGCTTCATTTCTTTTTGGTACCATCATCCCAGTCATTAAGCACATGGCTGAGCTATTGGATTTCCTCCAGGCATAGGAATGCTTTTGCATGGCTCACTGAAAGTCAACATTAAAACCCATTGGTTATACTTGGGATAACCCACATCTTCCTTTCCAAACTTAATTTGGTTTCTTTCTGAAATATCAGACCCAATGTCCTGTGGCATTCCTTCAGAACATCTAGTTCTAAGGAAAAGGGTTTGGAGACTTTTCCTTTCCATCTTGCTGAGCTGCTCTTCTAAGGTCAGATATTTGTAGACAAATGATGGCCTAATATATATGTTAAAACAAATCCCAGAAGTGCTGGGGTTTGGCACCCGTAGTTCAAACCAATATCCACTTAACTCTTGCTAGTTGTTGTTAGGTCATCTTTTGGCAGCAAAAGGTCTTTATTCTCTTTATCAAAACTGCAAATACAATTCAGTCTCATGCTGCTTGGAATAGCTGAAGCCTGAGGAGAAGCTTTCTTGAAAGCTGGTATCATTGATGCTGATCAATTTGTTCTTAATAATAAGTGCACCTCAAAAGAAATACCAAAGTCCAGAACAGAGGACTTAGTTTCTAAATAATGCACACAAAGCCAATTCTTTGATATATGGTTGGTGGGAATTCCAGAGCATAAGGTGATAAAGAACCAGATGTAAAGCAGTTTGACATTTGTTCTTGTGGCTACAGCAATAATGCTAAGATTTGCAGAATTCCGTCTGCTTGACTTACTAATTATTCTTTGGTGTTTTCAAGCAGACGTGTCTCTTGCTATGTCTGTCTCTCAATCTTCTCTCCCACCCTTTTATAGTTGCTCTGTTGGCATTCAATATGTTTGAGACTTTTCCCCTACTCTAGGAAAATCTTGTCTCTAAATTAAGAAACAAAAACAAAACAAACACACCATCTTGTTCTCAGCAAACGTACCCTGAGATTATTTTGCTTAAATGCAACTGTTCTACTATCGCTCAAATCAAATAATTTTTTTGTGGTAGTCATTTACCGGCAAAAAGGAAATCTAACAGTAGGCCTAATGATGTTAAAAGCATTAAAAAAAAAATGGCAGGCAAAAAAACACTAATTTTTAGAGAAGTTTAAAGATAAACATCTCCACTTACCAGTAGGTTTATGGATGAAACTGAGATAATAGTGACGTGGATAAGTATACAACAGAAATATTTCATAAAAGAAAAAGCGTCACTTAAAACGTGAGTGATTTTGGCTAATAAAAGGGTCAGTTACTCCTATAGTTTGCTAGCAGCAAACTATATCTAGCAGGCCATAATGAAGCTGGTCTAACTGCTTTCAGATATTATATTCCTTATTTTGATTGCAGCCACAAAGAACCTGCTATCCAATAACAGGAATTATGCATATTATAGAGTGCTAAATCCTGTAATATTATTCAGAAGCAGAGTAATTAGGGTACTGCAGAGTACCCTGAAACACTGACAATACTCATATTTATTTTACAGCAGTACTGCAGGAAAGGCATTGCATTGGCCCAGACTGACAGCCTTTCTCTGGCCTATGACTCCACATCTAACTGCATGAAATACACAACTAGTGTGTTATACCTCAAAATGTTAGCTCTGAAAAACTAGGGCACGGGTGTCAAACCCGATCGTGTCATGTGATGTATTGCGACGTACTGCGACATTTTTTGCCTTTGTAGAGCCGGGGTGGGTGTGGCCTGCGCGTGACGCATCAGGTCCACGGGCCGCCGGTTTGAAACCGCTGAGCTAAGGGGGTATCAATTTGGCATTCCAGGTGCTGCTCACGCATCATTTTGTTGCTTGAAGCTCACTTGGAGTAAGTACAAAGGGGATGATCCTAGAAGTGAGAGTATGAAACCTATCCTCTAAAGTTAATGCTAAATCTATAGGAAGGCATGTCAGTCTCGTCAGTCTCGAACAATAATCTATGTTCTGGCCTTCACTCCTGCCATTCCTACCTCCATGAAAAAGTTGCATTAGCGACAGAGCAGGGGGAAGTGGGGGTGCGGGTGGGGGCTAAGAATATTGCTTCTAGAAATTCTGACTGCACAAGTTCCAGTAGTGAAAAGATGGAAGATGGTCCCAGCCATGCACTATAATAAATATATTTGAAGGTTGGCTTCAAATAATTTAATACCTGCGGGTATATGTTGCCTTCTTCCTCTTTAGGATGATAGAATCTTAAGACAACTGAAAACAACTGCCTCTCGTTAAAATACTTTTTGAGTGACACTGCTACCATGTGCTGTTTTATTGCCATTAGCCTAAAAGGCTACAGTGTTGCTGTTGTTCAGATTGTATGATACAGAAAAGAGCAACCAGAGTGGTGGCTTTTAACAGCACTTTCTTTACCCGAGCTTACAATTGTCTGATATATACTGACAAAGAAGAAAGGAGAATAGATTCTACTTGGGAACAGAAAGCATTATCAGCAAGACTAACTGGTCTATAAGATGCTAAACTAAGAATTTAGAATGAGAAGAAGAATGAGAAGAAGAACACAAAACAGGCATGAGAAGAAATCTAAGAAGGACATCTGAAGAGAAGAAGGAAGAAGAGAACTCCCCCCACCCCTAATCTGATGCTATCCAAATTGGAGAAAACTAACATGTTCGAAACATAAAAATGGATTTACAAGAAAAATCCATCCAAATTTCATGGATAGTGATTCCTTAGTTCCTTTGATAAATCTCAAGAAGGAAGATATCTTTTGGGGAATCCAGCATCAGTAATTCATCCATTTAATTGATAAAGATAAATAAATATTTTCATTATTGAATATGTATAGGCTTTATATTTATGTCTTGGTGCACCATTGTTATTTCTGGAAGGTTTCACAAATCTTTGGGCTTCTAAGTAAATCTAGGTAAGTGCTTCAAATGATGAGTAAAATTTATTCCTGTTCAGATTCATTTAAATCCATTCCATCACTACATCTTCAAAGGGATATAAATGTTCTTCATTGTGCCCTACAACCTTGAAGCGTCGACAGCCAGCATTCATTTGAAATGGTTAATAATGGAACTGGCACTTGAACTGGCAGCCACCCAAGAAGTTGGAACATTCTGCCTATTCTGCAGGTTTCATAAAATAACATGAAACAAATGGGCCAATCCATTCAGAAAGAAAGTTACACCTGGTTCTCATAGAATACTGAAAGCTGGGACTCACCAATTAAAAGCAATGACGTGCTGCCTGGCTTAGATATATCCATTCATCTTCAAGCTTGCATAATTTTTTTCTTCAAGGGCTTAAAAAAGTTTGTGCTACAAGTCCAACTGTTTCCCACCTGCAAAATGACATACTGACTGTCAGCTTTATCTCTTTTCAGAGTGCAAAGTTGATTAACTCTTCTGATTACATTTATCTGGTTAGCAGACTTCTCAAGTTAATTAAATGAGCAGAATACCTTCCATTACCAGAGGAATTTAGAAATCCCAGAGAAATTATAGAAGTCTTGAACAGATCTGGGAATAAGTGAAGATGAATGGTAGTCCAGATGTAACATGGGTTATTTAAGTTGACCAATTAAAGTGGAAGTGTAAATTTGGTCCTAGATGGCATTCCACTCCTAAAGAATCAAATTAGTAGCTTGAGAAGTTTCTGAGATTCAAAGTTTAGCTGGAGTGGTATAATTATTTGGTAGCCATGGCTGCTTTTAAACAACTCTGGTGATTAAGGTATTGCTCTTCTTGACTTTTATTCTGCACTATTCATGGGGCTGTCTTTTAAAATAACTAGAAAGGTTCAATAGGTACGTACATATATGCTTGTCTTTAGCTATCAATAGGAACCAGTAAGTCTGATAACTTACTATCATGTTTGTAACAGAGGAATTGGGTAACAATGCACCAGTGGTGGGTTTCAATTTTTTTTACTACCGGTTCTGTGGGCGTGGCATGGTGGACGTGGTGTGGCTTGGTGGGCGTGGCAGGGGAAGGATACTGCAAAATCCCCATTTCCTCCCGATCAGCTGGGACTCAGCAGAGAATAGATGGGGGCGGAGCCAGTCAGAGGTGGTATTTACCGGTTCTCCAAACTACTCAAAATTTCCGCTACCAGTTCTCCGAACTATTCAAAAATTTCGCTACCGTTTCTCCAGAACTGGTAAGAACCTGCTGAAACCCACCTCTGCAATGCACCTCTAAACCCAATTTGAAATGATGTTATTAAACTTCAGGAATGCAAGTGATTTGGGGATAAATTATCACAAGAACTGTCCTCATCTGCATTATTTCCATCTGCCTGTGCAAGTTTCCTCAAAGACGGTACAAGACCTTCTTAATAGTGGCACCACAATTATGGAATTCCTATCCAGCCAAATTTCTCACAGATATCAATCCAAGCCTTTCAATGGATCTTAAAATCCTTTCCATTCTGCACTCCCTGGCTCAGAACGTTAAGATTTCTTTTTGCATTTCCTCCTCTCATTGCAAACTCTATTTTCTGAAGTAAAATCCAATCAGATTCATTCTCTCTCTCTCTCTCTCTCTCTCTAGAGACCGAGACCCTACCTCTCTCTCTCTCTCCTAGCTATTCAACACAACGGAGAAGGAAGAAGCGGAGGCTAGAAGAAAAACTCTCCCCCTCCCTCCCTCCCTCCCTTATTTATTTAGGGGAAAATAGTGTGTGCGTGCGTGTTTGTGTGTGTGGTCATCTTAACTTTCATATATATAATCAAAGAAGCCTTGACAGCCATCCAAAACAAATATAACCCTCCCAAACACATCCTAGATCTGACCAACCACTGCCTATCCAACACATACTTCATTTATAACGGACAAAAATACAAACAAATGGAAGGAGCACCCATGGGATCACCCCTCTCTCCTGTCATCGCGAACCTCTACATGGAACACTTTGAAACCCAAGCACTAGAAAAATCGAAACACAAACCCAA
>QLTV01003900.1:1350158-1366829 GCA_003457575.1 Thermophis baileyi | reverse complement strand
GGAATCTTTTTGTGTGAAACTTCACACAACCCCCACTGCCAGTTCAAACCCCACTGGCAGTTCAAAGGAAGAAACAGCTGCAATTCTCACATTGCTCCTAGAAGCACGAGGCTGAAGACACAAGCCTGATAATCAGCCTGAAGATGACGAATGAGACTTCGTCGAAATGTTGCAATGACATCTCCAACTTCACGCGGGAGAAAACCCGAATAACCACAGACCTACATATAATAAAATACACACACACACACACACACACACACACACACACACACACACACACAGAGAGAGAGAGAGAGAGAGAGAGAGAGAGAGAGAGAGAGAGAGAGAGAGAGCATATATATACAAGACTTTTCTATGTATCTTTTGAAGAACTGAGCAAAGGCAGAAGATTTGCACACTGTCCCCCAATAGCACAATCAGCTACTCCAGTTTGGACAACTGTTGGCCAAAGGTAGTAGTTAACTTTATCTAGTTTGGAAATACTGTTATGAATTTCTAGGTTCACTCAGCCAGATTTTCAGTGGGCTGGCAGTTTCATTGTTTGGAAGCCTTGATGCTTCTGGCCTGCATTGGCAAACAAACCTCCTCTGTGTTTGTTTCCTAGAAGCCCCTCCCCCTCCCTCATCTCCTATTATTCTTAGAACAGGGTGAATTTATGTTTCAAAACAAACATGTCAGTGGCTTTCCTTCCTAGAATAAAAGCCATGGTTATCATGTACCTACTTGGCAAGCCTATTGTAAAAAAGCATGTGCGCTTCCCAGTCTGTTTTTCTCACAGCATAGTTTGTTTTAGTCCATTCTTATTTCTCTTGCCCACTAATCATGGGGGGAATTAAGGCTTTCTGTGACCCATTTTCTTATTTTGCATTATTTCTGCCAAGACTCGACTAAAAAGAATCAGTTGCATTATTTCATTGTATGGTTGCAAGGTACGATTCACATATGTTTGGAGAGGGAAGAAAGTTGTTCAGATGCACTTTTAATGTTTCCACAGATGTGTGCTTAAAAGTTGACAAAGAGGGCAGCAGCCTGGATTTCATTGTCTCTCTTCTCGTAGAAGTAGTGCCAGCTCCCCCCAAACAAACAAAACCCCACAAATCCCCCCTTATAGTTTTTCTTATCAACTCTCCTTTAGTGTATGAAAGAATTTTTTTTAAAAAAATTATTTAAAACAAAATAGAATTTTGGTGAAATTCTCATGGAGAGAATGTGGTGATGGTGTACTTGTTTATTTAGGGGAAAATAGTGTTTTTGTGTATGTGTCTGCGTGTTTGTGTGTGTGATCATCTTGACTTTCATGGCATAATTATCTTCTCAACTAACTGCATTTTTCTTAGCTGTATTCCCACCTTGCCCTTAAGGTACACCTGGGTGTCAACCCTGAAGCTGATCTGGCTGAAACCATCTTGAAGCGATGGATCTATTACTTGGAAGAACCCTGACACTGGGGAAGTCTGGGCACCCAGTCATTACTTCGAAATTGTGGAAAGGTAAGTTACAAATGCATAGCCAGCCATAGCCCTTTTCATCATTTCTACCAGTAAATATGCCTAGAAACTTATTTCTAGACATATTTAGTTAGAAACCCCCCAAATTCAACACAATTCTCCTGAAAATGAGATAGAAAAACAGACATTCTTTTGCAAGGAAAAGAAACATGTAAAAAAGGGAAATTTCATCACAGCAATAATTGTTTCACGGAGGCAGAAAAATGTCATCTATGCTTCAGGGAAGGAATGAGAGGTTAGTAAATTAATACTTGTTGCTGCTTTTGATCTTTCTTACTTTTTCTTAGTCTACTTTAGAGTTTGCTATGACTGACAGGATTAATAAACTGATGTTTGTGTGCTATTTGTGACATTGTCTGCTGAGTCTAGATTTCTCTTTATTTCTAAGGCCTTGGAAATGGGAATTGTAAGTAGCCACTTCTCCAAATCTCTCTCTCTCTCTCTCTCTCTCTCTCTCTCTCACACACACACACACACACACACACACACACACACACACACACAGGCACACACAGGCACAATAGTGGAAATAGAAAGGACCATTCATGCTGCTGAGCTTCTTGAAAGCATCTATTTAGCCCTGATATGACACCAAATGTTGGACTAGATAAGCGGTTCTCAACCTGTGGGTCGTGACCCCTTTGGGGGTCGAACAACCCTTTCATAGGGGTCACCTAAGCGCGCACTAGCCCGCCATCTTGGTGCCACGCCCCCTTTGTCACCTCATCACGTGTGGGGAGGGGGCAGGGCGGGGGTCGCAGCATTAGGAAGGTTGAGAACCACTGGACTAGATGGACTTTTGGCTTGATCAAATTGGACTATCTTGTGCTCTTCTTATGGTGGCAAAGTCACCAGTGAGGAAAAAATAACATGAGACTCACCCTTGGCTGATTTCTAAGTTGCTTTGAAGTTTGTCAGGGGAAAAAAAAGCAAACATCTTTTGCTGTCTATGATCCAGAACCAAAAACTGTTCATATCTGAAGTCAAAATTTATGGTCCCCAATTTCAGGTACGATTTTGGCAAGATGAAACAGAAACTAGACAAACAACTACCAGTGGTGCTCCTTTAATCTGCTGCCTAAGGCAGCCTTCTTATCCTGTCTAATGGTAGGGCTGGCCCTGCTTGTCAGTCCCAATTTTCTTAGCTCAGGTTTAGTAATTCACTGAGTCATTGCCCAAGCAGTACCAACAGCCATTGTGAAATTAAAGAAAAGCCTTAGTTTCAGAAAAGGGAAGGGAAGGGAAGAGGGAAGGGAAAGGGAGGGGAGGGAAGGAAAGAGGAGGAGATATTTTGTTAATGGCACCCTTAACATTGAGAGCTGGTTTTGTGTAGTAGTTAAAGCAGCAGGCTAGAAACCGGGAGACGGTGAGATCTAATTCTGCCATGTGCACAAAGCCATCTGACTGACTTTGGGCCAGTCCCTGACTCTCAGCCCTAGAAAGGAGGCAATGGCAAACCACTTCTGAAATCTTGCCAAGAAAACTGCAGAGGCTAGTCCAGGCGGTGGCCTGGAATCAAAAACTGACTTGAAGGGGCAACACACTTTTAATATTAATTCTGGCCCCTGCATATAGTTTGTTTGTTTTCAAGTTGTTTATTATGTCAGAATCAGAATTCATTGTTTTTGAAATTAAAATCCAATTTGTAAATGTGGAATTAAGAAAATCTTAAAGCCTATGCTGTATTTGCAGTAACCTTGCTTAGAAAGAGATTAACAACAAAGAAGCAATCTTTCTTCCTGGATAAACTGACATTCATTTAAACTGAAGGCTTTGAATTGCTTGCACGTTTACGTTCCTCATTTTCTTTTTGTGGTCTGCAGTCATAAGCAAAATGATTCTATAATGACTTCATAATCATAGGCTAACTTATGAAGGAAAAAATAAAACCTCGCAAGGACTCTAGAATTGGGATTAGCTTGGTAAATTATGTTTCCTTACAAGAGAACATTAACAGTTGAAAACGTGCAGTAATTAATGGATGGAATTTGCAATAACAGGAGCAATTAACTGAAGGGCAGCAGTTAATGGCTCAAAACTTTCCATCTGTCAATCATAAGGAAGTATATTTCTAACACAAATCAGTGACAAATGGTTGTTGAGAGGGAAGCCAACCGAATGGCTCTACTTCAACATCAGCAGTTAATAGTGCCGACATAAACAGACACTTTGGTTGTGTTTATTTAATATATTTCACTGAGAGAAATTCCTGTGTTGAAATAGCAAGTTTCCAGCTTTAGCCAGAGACAATGTTAAATAAACAGCCACGTTTCAAGGGGAAATCTCTCCAAAAGAAAGTAATAAGTTTCAAAAGCGAAAGGTTAGATCTGTTTAATTTTTCTTTTGTTGCATGGAACTTTTTCAGTGAACATCTGGACCGAAGTGGCATATTTATGTGCAAATGACATCAGAGCATTCCCCATCTGACAGCAAGGAAGCAGTGGGCACTTGTAAGTGAAATTTGTAGGGATACTACAGAGCCAGGATTTGTTGTTCCTACAAAACTTTCAATTCTGTTATACTGGCTGATCATCTGTGCATATAAGACATAAAATTTGAGTTAAATTCAGAGAACACCAAGGCATTTTGTTATAGTTATATGGCAAATGAAGTACCATTCTTTTTTGTGTGTGTGTGTGTTGGGTTATTGTACATGTACATCAATGTGCAAAATATTATGTTTCTTTTCAAAACTGCATGGCATGATATATTTAATATAGGGGTAAAACTGTAGGAGGAAAACAGCTCTACTGCATTTGTAAGATATATTTAAAATGTGAATGTACTTTCAATTTTCTTTCTAATAAGTGTGAGTCTTAATCATTCTTATCTGACTTGCAGAAATATTGCTTTCCTTAATTCAGACAACTAGGAGGAAACAATAACAGTAGCAAAAAAGAAGAAGTTTTTCTTCATTGCCACACAATAATTTGAACCTCACTTTTCCTATCACCATTGAAATATACTTTGTGCCTGGATTTATATTCTATATTCAAATATAATTTGATTTCTAACCTGTATCATATGTAAACCCTAGTCATCATAATAATCATACCGCTTTTATAGATTTTCTCAAAGAGCAGGTGGTTTTTCTTGTCCTTAACACACTTGGGTCTTCTCAGTTTTAGTCCAGTACTATAGCTACACTTCATTATGCCTGAAAACATGATTTAGGATTACCAAGATAATAATTTGGGGAGAACCTCCATTTCCAGATTTATGTGTTGGGTAAAGATAGTCTAAAATGTGGTACATTGCACATTTGCTAAATGCTCCTTTATGACAGTTGTAGATAGAATGGCAGGACATACTGCCTTAGTATCATATCTTTGAAGCCAATTGGATGGAGTGAGCCGACAGAGGCCAGTTTTGGGTTTGAGGAAATTAATCTATTGTTGCAAAGAAAAATCTGATTATTGGAATCAAAGCTGGACTTGGATGCTTTGCCCATAGCATACCAAGGGATTCATCCATCTTCCTTTAAGGATTTATGGAGGGTTGGGATCTCAGCATTTCAACAGATCTGGAGGCATTTACTAGAAGCAATATGTCCAGTACACTTTGACGTGTGATATGTTTTAACAAATGCCTGTGACTTATACATTGGAATATTTTGGGACAAAAAAATGCTGTTGCAGAGGAATCTCGTTCAATGTGAGGGATTGGGTGGAGAACTGAACTATCACAGAAATGGAGATGGATTAATGCAGTTGTGGAAAAATGTACAAGCATTCTGTTAGGCCAAAAGCGAGAGGGAAAGCTAATAGACTAAATCGTGGTTGCCAAAGTTAGAAAGACCTTGAATAGAAGTCATCAAGGGGTGACCGTCTTGCAAAATACAGGCAGTACAAGAGGTGATGGCAAGATGGGCCATGTTATGTAATTCTGTAAACTTTTGTTAAATAACATTTGGATAGTGTATAAAGCATAGAGAGACAAAAGCATAATTAGGATGAAGAAGAAAGTGCCGTGTGATAGATGTTTCAAAAAGTTATTTGTCAGACAAGCCCCTTGTCAAAGATGGCATTTCTAGTGATCCTTTAAGGAATATTTTATCCCTCTCAGAAGACTGTAAACATCTGGATGTTTTTCTCCCTCTCTGCCCTTCTAAAAAGCATGGAATGGAAACATCAGGTTTTCATTCTCCTGTGTAATTTTCTTGTGGTGCCGAATGCCACTCTTTTGGCAAAGGGAGCTGGGGGCTGCAGAATATAGTCTGCACTCCAGGAGGAAGAAAACAGCTGCCCCCTGATTTGGCAGGCTCCGATGCATTTGTCCTGTAATCAGTTTGGTCTTTTCAAGCTCCCTTCAAGGGTGCTTGGGAAAAGTTAAGCCTTTCCTGAGAATTTTCCCCATGGCTCATAATGAGGTTGCGTGTCAGCCAATGGCAGCTCTTCCATGTCTATCATAACATTGTTGCCTCTGAATTATACTTGACTTTTGTAGGTCAGTCTTCCCCGTGGTCCCTCCAAATATGTTGGTTGTGTGGTTAATATTAAAACAGTGAAAACCAACATTTTAAAAAAAAACATTAAAAAGTACTTGGAAGCAGTGGAAATGGTCATGGTTGCAAGGAACATCTAGCTTTCAGCAGAGTCATGAATGACTGGCTCCTATTACAGACATACAAATGAAGAATTAAATCCAAGAATGAAACAAAACTGCAAAACAAAAAATATCTATTGCTTGGAAATACACAGAATAAAAGTCAGGAATCTTCTAACTTAGTATATATTCAGAAGTACTGCGATGTTGCATTTGTGTTGAAATATAGTCCCTGTATATATTTTATACAAACACCCTGTTGACTGATGAATACAAAATGAGCTTAAAGTGAATTTGGTGTATTTTTTTATGTTCACTCTAAGTTTCTCTAAGTCATGGGTGGACATCCCAAGAACAACTCCAGGGTCACACATGTCCCTCAAACTTCCTTTTTTATGGACTCCTAAGCCTCCTTTGACCATAATTAGCCAAAGATTAATAGCATGGTTTTCTGCTCCTTTGAGGTAGGAAATCTACAAAAACTAGTGTGGGCCCTAAAATAGCTTCAGAACTCAAAAAGTTGAAAGTCCTGGCTCTGCTTAAGTAGATCATCTGTCTGCTTGTTGTCACCCTCAGCCTCCTCAAAATAATAGAGATTTCCTTCAGCCATTGTTTTACACCACTGTCCTGCATTAGAGAAAAAGTGGTCAGTTGCTTCATCTTTATCTTCTGATGTTTCCTTGGTTGTTCTAAAAAACCAATATCTATTATGGTATGTGTTGCTTTAAAAAAATGAGCACAAAATGAATGAATGCTGCAAAGCCAAACACTTCACTACTTTCAGATGGAACTTCCTGTCTTATTCAGAAATGCAAGATAGAATCCAGACACCTGTTCTTCTTCTGGAGCATGGTAAATATTGGCAGATCCATTTCCAGGTGCTGTTAAAAACTAACCATTGGGAGAAGGAAACATAACAAACTACAGAAGAAGGTAGAATGAGATAGATCCGGTCAGCTGCTCTAAAGGGAATGCCTTTCCAAGGCGAACCCATCCATAGCTCATAAGGTAGATATGCAGCCTACTAGGACTGCCAAGAGAAAGCTTGCCAATTCAGCCTATTCCAAGCAAGGTCCTGAGCTTGTGTACACAAACAAATACAAGGCTCAGAATCTGAAAGCAAAGCAAACACAAGGAAAGAACTCAACATCCCCATATGCAACTCATTAAGGACCAGCAAGGAAGAGATGAACGGAACATTGAGGCTCAATCGTTGTGGTCCATTTCGGCTGCCAAGTCACGGTCTCTGGGCAAGGTATAAACTAAGCTCCACAGTGCTGCTGCTGTGCTTCTTTTTAATTTTTTATTTAAAAGGCATCTTTTTGCACATTTTAGATGGTGTGAAAAAGATAAAATGTCTGCTACAAAATGTCTGCAGGAAAATTTCAGGAATCTCACACAGTCAGTCACATCAGGGAGGGCTAATTTAATATAAAATAGTTTGCATGACTCTGGCCTAAGAAGCATATTTGTGTGCAAAGTCATTGTGATCTGTATATGAAGAATCATGGTTGGATACACTTAGAGCTGGACCACTTATGATACCTCTTTAGCTTAGAGGATATCTGTACATATTTGCTATGAGCCTGGTATAGGTATCTTTCCTCTCCATTTCCAGCTCCATCTCCATCTCCATCTCCATCTCCATCTCTGTCTCCATCTAGATTCACTGCACTTATGCCCAACATTTTGATTTCATACTAGGCCTCTGTGCCATCCAGCTACAAGTATGCCTAATGGGACCTTGATACTTTGCATCACTGCTCCCCTCTGTAGCCCTCTATCTTCCCCAGAAACAGTTAAATGTGACCTTTGGAAACCAAAAGGTTCTCAGCCCTTTTTTTCTTAGAAAATCAAAAAGGTCAGCCAAGGCTGCACTTTGGTTCTTCAAATCCTGGATTGGAAATTGTCACTATTTCTTCTGCTACCTGGTAAAACTAGAAGAGTAAGTAAAGGAAGAATGGGGAGCGAGGAGAAACAAGTGGGAAGTGAGATAGCAGAGAGGGAGTCCAGTAGAGGAATAACAGAAAGAATCAAGGCACTGGGAGGAAACAACAAGGGCAAAGTAAGATGGACGACATGAGGATGGGGGCCTAGTAAACAAGAAAAAGAAGCCAAGTATTCACAAAATGTGGAAGATGTAAGGAGGCAAAGGGCGACTTGCCTGAGATCTGTCAGTCCTAGTAGTAGCATTGTCCACCTCATCTGAATCCAATTGTAGACGATTCCCTGCATTTGATGTTGGTTTTTCATCCAACCAGTCAAGGTTGACTCAGCCTTCCATCCTTCCGAGGTGGGTAAAATGAGGACCCAGATTGTTGGGGGCAATATGCTGACTCTGTGAACCGCTTAGAGAGGGCTGTAAAGCACTGTAAAGTGGTATATAAGTCTAAGTGCTATTGCTATTGCTATCCACCCCACCATTTTTTTTTCTCAGTATCTCAGCTTGACAGATGGAGAGGAAGCTGGCTGTACAGCAATGGAATTTATGCAGAATGCTGATTCACTGACTTGCTTGTCAGCCAAGAAGAGATGTCCAGCTCTTTCTAACATTCCAAGCAGAGACAGCAAGAACACTGGCAGACATCTTTTAACTGTTGTAGATGGTAACCAGTGTGTAAATGTATTCTCAGGCAGTAATCCCCAGGATACCTAGTTTCTGCTTAGTTGAGAAGAAGCTGCAAAAGGCCCTTGTGTTCAGCATATACATTTTTGTGTTCATTATTGTGAGCATAGCTTGTTATAAATTCTGGAGAATGCTGAAATGGTTTACCCAAAGTCGTATATATCAAAATGGATTGGGGCAGGACTCTTGTTATTATAATTCCTGCTTAATAATGTGAAATTATTAAATGCAAATAGCAATAGCACTTAGACTTATATACCGCTTCACAGTGCTTTACAGCCCTCTCTAAGCGGTTCACAGAGTCAGCATATTGCCCCCAACAATCTGGGTCCTCATTTTACCCACCTCGGAAGGATGGAAGGCTGAGTCAACCTTGAGCCGGGTGAGATTTGAACTCTCAAATTGCAGTCAGCCGGCAGTCAGCAGAAGTAGCCTGCACCACAGTACTGCACTTTAAGCACTGCGCCACCGTGGGTATGTGTGTGTAGGTGTGTGTTGGGATAGGGAAAGGATTGTGCATATGCTTTGCGCAGACATTAAACTGAGCACTGATTACCCATCAGGGCCATCAGTGATAAGATAGTTATTTGACCAGGACAGAATCAGCTGATGAGCCCAGATAGCTACTTTTTCTTTATTTTTGCTTTGCTTTCTGACCAGCTGTTAAAAGAAAAAAAAATACAACTGATTCCCTCCGCTATTTTTAATCTTAATATTAACTTGAAGAAACATCTTTGGTAGTTGGTTCTGTCCATATGCTTTCCATCTGGATACATCTGCCTACTCTGAACCTAGTTTTAAAGAAAAGGGAGGGGGATGGCAGAACGTTTGGTCAACATGAGCTGCACTTAACATTTTGGGGAAAGGGAAGAGTTACAGTGGATAGGGCCGCATTGCAGTTAAGAATAAGTGCCAAATTTTCTGTTCTTTTTCTCCTGAATTTGATGGGAGGGGGTTTTAAATTGTGTTAAACTTTGTTTAGGATATACAGTATGTAGCTTAATTATATCTTCCACCTTGCCAGTTCCCAGTAACTCCTGGTGATGCAAACTAGATTTTGGAGGTCTATATATGGCCCTGGGACCTCAAATTGATTGTTTATCCCTGCCTTAGTTTTGGAAGGTTCACCTCCTTCTATAAGTTGTCTACTTTTGCTCTCTTCTTTTGGTGCCTTCAAATCAACCTTAATTCCTGAAAGGTTTGCTTGGCAAAATTTCTGGAGCATTTTGCCAATGGCTTCTTTATAGGGCTAAGAGAGAATGACTAGTCCAAAGTCATCCAGCTGATTTCCATGCCTATGTCAGGATTAGAACTTGAGTCTCTTCTTTAACCTCCCTCAGGGTCCAGCAATTTTGATGCCCAAATTTAAGTTATACACGAGAGTTATTTCTGATAAGAAAAACAAAGATTTTCGAACAAGTACAACTAGCTTGCTGCAAACATGTAAGAAATGTGAGGCAAGATCTACATGTTCTTCAGTGGGTCCTGGATCCACCTTCTGAATCCCTGTGGAGCAATACATGTTGAATTGAGCAATATTCAAAGTGTTCCTCTGCTGGATGCAATATGGAAATGGCTTTGTGTGGCAGGAGTTAACGTACTTTATTAGACTGTCTGTTCACCCGGGGTCATCTTATCTCTAGATACTCAAATTCTCAGAAAGCAGCAGTTCCTTCCAAAGAAGATGTTGGCTTATCCAAGACATGCTATTCAAGGAAATGTTGTAACAGAGCCAAGGAAACCAAGGTTTTGTTTTGTTTAACTTTATTTTACTGAAACCTTAAGCGTGCCTCTGCATGTGCATTTAACTGTATGGTATTTAGATTCAGATTACAAATTGCTATGGTATCAACTGCCAACAAAATCATAAAGAGTCCTAGATTGATGGAATTGAAAAAGATCACAAAACCTGTTATCACATTGACACTTGAAATCTACTTCACTCTAGTTTCACAGAAAGTAAAATAGACATGCTTCATTATTCTGTACAGTTAAGTGCTAAATAATGTATTCAAAGTTTTTCTTCTATAATGTTTGAGAGAATGGGAAAGGGGATAATGGCCTCCACGGCATAGTGTGAATCATCCTTGAAAGAAGGAGAATCACTGCAAAACACTAGCCCTATTCCCAATCCCTAGAGGAGATCCAGGAGGATACCATAATTGATGCCAGGGGTGTCCAAACGTGGCAACTTTAAGACTTGTGAACTTTAACTTCCAGAATTCCCTAGCCAGCATTCCTCAAAGCATGGCTGACTAGGGAATTCTGGGAGTTGAAGTTTACAAATTTTAAAGTGGCCAAGATGGGATACCCCTGATCTATGATATTAAATGCCATTGACAGATCAAGCAGGACAGGAGATTTGCTCCATTCCTATCCTGGTTCTATCAATTATCCCCTAGCCTGATCAATGCAGTCTCCGTGCTTCAGTCAGAAATAAAAGCCAAGTGAAAAGGGATCCAGATAATCTGTTTCCTCCAGGGCCATCTGGTGGTATGTCACCACCTTCTTACTATCTTTTCCAAAAGAGGGAATGTTGGAATCTGGTCTATAATTATTCAGTGATGATGATTCCAGCAATGACTTCTTGAGCAGCAGGCACACCACCACCTATTTAAAGGCAGACAGAATGAGCCTCAAATCAAAGGTGAATTAGCCGTTGATTGAATCTGGTAATTGGTCATCTGCTATGAGGCCTTAATCTATCAGCAGACAAGTGAAACTAATGTACAGATGACACCCCCAAGAAACTGTCCATTTCCATTTACAGGCACAAACTCCTCCCAGGTAATAGGGTAAGACCCCGTCCTCAGTTAACTCCCTAAGATTTGTTCAGTCAAAGATTCTCTGAACAAATTGGAATGACTTTATCCAGGCTAATGCCCAGAATATTCCACACAGCAGTCCTTCAGAACTTCATTCTATCCCTCACTGTCATGAGAGACAAGGTTTCTTTAAAAAGGGTTGCTCAGCAACATTATGTGAACCAAACTAGGATGCAAACTTCCCTTATTGCCATTGTGTAGGCCCAAATATGGGCTTGTTTATAATATAATATCTTGATTCTGTTCCTCTGTTAATGCAATCCTAGGCTGCATTAGCAGAGGGATAGAATCAAGATCATGTGAAGTGTTAGTACCACTTTACAAAGCCTTACTATGGCCACGCATCCAGTTTTAGTCAACACAATACAAAAAAAAAATGTTGAGATTCTTGAAAGAGTGCAAAAAAGAACAACAAAGATGATTAGGGGGCTGGGAACTAAGACATATGAAGAATGGCTACAGGAATTGAGTATGTCTAGTCTAGTGAAAAGAAGGACTAGGGGAGATATGATAACAGTGTTCCAGTATTTGAGAGGAGGTCACAAAGAAGAGGGGGGCAAAATATTTACCAAAGCACCAGAAGGCGAGACAAGAATCAATGGATGGAAATTAATCAAAGAGAGAAGCAACCTAGAAGTAAGGAGAAATTTCCTAATGGTGGAACAATCGACGAGTGGAATGTCTTGCCTTCAGAAGTTGTGGGTGCCTCATCATTGGAGGTTTTCAAGAAGAGACTGGACAGTCACTTGTCTGAAATGGTATAGACTCTCCTGCTTGTACAGGGAGTTGGACTACCGTAGATGACCTCCAAGGTCCCTTCCAGCTCTGTTATTCTATGTTCTATTTTCTATGTGGAGGGATGACTCAAGTTGTAAAAGACGCATCGTCCCTGACCTCTATACATTGTTTGTGTGTAGAACCTATATAGTTTTACATGATCTATTCCATTCCGTGATTCGTGCATGGCCTGTATGCAAGGAATAATCTGTGTGTAGAAAGATCAAGGGAAGATTTGTCCCTACAACTTGGGCTCTTTATTTTGCTATTAGTTATTGTTAATTTTAGAAAGACCATTTACATCTGATTATTTCGATGATGCACAGGGATAAAAGATCTGGTTTGATGCTGTCATGGCCATACCTTTTATAAATAGTGAACTAGATATTCTCTAGCATCAAAGCCTGGAAATCAAAATGCATAGTGAAAAAGACTCTAGCATTCAAAGATGTTTGAACCATGCATGTTGGTGATAGTGATGAAAATACACACATGGAGCATTTAGAATGTATTATTATTTATTATTATTATTATTTATTAAATTTGTATGCCGCCCAACTCCCAAGGGACTCTGAATTCAAATATGTATATTTGAATTGCGAACATTCACAATGAAGCTGAGCACAAATGGTCTTTCAAAATTCTGCGCCGAATTTTATATATATGTATAACAATATATGTCCATGTATATGTTTGTATGTTGCAGTTTGTCAGGCAGATGGTATGGATGGCTTCATTCTAATTGCAATAAAGAAACTTATCTAGAAATGTCACCTCTTTGAGGCTTCTACAGAGAAGCAAATTCCTAATATGAGATGAGGTGCCTTGAGGACTGAAATTTATTGTGGTGTCTAGCGTGAAGCTTGACCAGATGAAAGATTTCTCTTTTTTTTTTCAGAGGAAAGAGAAACTTTCCAATATTTTATCAAGGACCAGCTGATTCCTGGCGTTGCCTGGGTATTTATTTATCCCAATCTTGTATTAGAAAGGAAAAGGAATGAATTATATCTATAGTGTCAAATCAAAGCAATTTTATTTACAGGGTTTTAAAAGTATAAGGACCTTGTTCAAATCCCAGGTACGGAACCTGTAGACAGCTGGGGGATTTACAAGCGCCACCCCCCTGCCTCTGATACCACCCATTTTACGATTTCCTCAAACTGGGCCTGGGACTGGAACATAAATAAATCCCTGAGCTGGCCCATGCTGCGCCTCCTCCACCCCTGCTGAAATAGGCTGGGTCTCCTGTCTGGCCTCCATACCTGTTTCGCCTCGGTTGGGGTGGTCCTGTCCTTCGCACGATGAGTTGGGGTGAAGGACGATCCTGGAAACACGGGTCGAAGCTGTCAGGTGGGGGCGGACGATCCGCTTAGGCCATGGCACGCTCAATCAAAGGCCTCTGTACTGGCCTAATCAGGCTCCCTTCGCTTCGTAGGCCTACTGTGTGAGGGAGGCCTAGGCCTGATTTGGGGCAAAGGATGATCCTGGGAACACAGGCCGAAGCTGTCCCCTGCGAGATCAGGCCGCCGCGGTAAGGTGGGGTCGGGCGATCTGCTTAGGCCATGGCACGCTCAATCAAAGGCCTCTGTACTGGCCTAATCAGGCTCCCTAATAAAGCAATACAGAACAAGAAGAATATGAAAGAGAAGGAGAAGGAGAAGGAGAAGTAGAAGAAGGAGGAGGAGGAGAAGGAGAAGGAGAAGGAGAAGGAGAAGAAAAAAATGTCACTCAGCAGGGATGATAGCATTGCTACTCAAGAAACAGCAACTTAGTCCTCCCTCATAATGTTGTTCCTTGGGATGTAAATTAATGAAAGTGAGAGAAGCCAAGGAGATTAGAAATTCCTAGTGAAATATTGTACAGCAAATTTACCCACAATTTTGGCCATTGCATTACAAAATATAAGCCAGGGCTGTCAAACTCCTGGCCCGTGGGCCGGATGCATCATGCGCTGGCCACGCCCATGCCCGGTTTAGCGAAGGGGGAAAAAGTCCCGATACATCACGTGACGCCACTGTGATGGGGTGAGTTTGACACCCCTGATATAAGCAGTTCATTGTACCAGTAGGAGTTTCCCCAAAATTTGAAAGAAATTGAAAGAATTTAATTTAATTTCCAATTAAATTAAGAGATAAAATGATGGGGGGGAGGAATGCAAATTTTCTTTACCTAGCATTTCTTTAAAATGCTTTCAAACATTTTAACACTCTCAAGATACTTTACAGCTGAAGTAGGCAACCTGGTACCCTCCAGATGTTTTGGATTACAATTCCCATGATAGTTAAGATGGCTAGTCCAAGACATTTCAGTGCAGGAGGCAAGTTAAATCAATATTATTGTCCCCCAGTGCAGATAGAATTTAGAAGATATATGGCTTTAAATCAGTGTTTCTCAATCTCAGTAACCTTTAAGATGTGTGGATTGCAACTCCCAGAATTTCCTAGCGATTTTGGCTGGCTAGGGAATTCTGGGAGTCGAAGTCCACACATCTTAAAGTCACTGAGGTTGAGAAACACTGCTCTAGATTATCTAATAAGCTAAGCAGGGTCTGCCATTGTTAATATTTGGAAGGGGGACTTCTTGGAAATTCCAAAACTGCTAAACTGGAAAATAAAATAAAAAATCTTGAAAGGAAGCAATGACTTGTATTTCATGTCAAAGAAACTACATAAGCAAGTCCATGCAATTACTCCAAGTCAAATTCAATTCAAGAGATACTTTATCTTAGTGCAGATTATTTTCCTAAGGAAATTTAGTTAATTAGTGTCTTTGGTAAAATTTCAGCTTAAGATCCCAGCCTGCACTGGTAATCACCAAAATTTAACATTAGTAGGGTCTTTTGGGTTTAAACCTAAGATCCATCTATGGTAATGGTTTTTCTAAAGTTAATATGTATACTGAAAAGATTTTTGCTGAAATCAGCTGACATATTTTGCAGGATGCAAAATTACGCATCCGTTTATTAAGAGTTTGTTGGGAGCAGAATATAGCAGCTGAAAGATTTTGCACTTTTGCAGCTTTGGGTACAAATGTTGAAATTTGACAACCTATTGTTTTCTGTCAATGGGAAAATATCCCAGAAAACAAAGACTGTGACATCATTATTTACCATATTTTTCAAATATATACCATTATTTTTCAAATCTTTTAAATTCTGCCTTGATTGTGCCATTCTGATTCTCATTATCTAAGTAAATTTCCAGATGGTGGTGACAACATACGTGGTTTTCACCTGATTCTTTTGAAACATTTAGAGCAGCACTGTTGTTAGCAATAGCAAATTTTAAAAGCATCTCCTTCCTTATCCTCCTCATTGGGTCCATGACATGTTTTTCATCCCATTGGCTCTATTAGATATTTCAAAGAAATTCACAAGAATTTCACTTTCTTTCACACGTGCTTCATTGGTTGCAGATGAAATTTGTTGGTCTGCTGGAACTCCTGATTCAGTATTTCATCAACATGATTGATAGATTACTAAACTCTAGGAACATTACACTTCCATGACAGTATCCTTTACCAGGGGTATCAAACTGGAGGCCCGCGGGCCGGATGCGTCACGCCAAGGCCACACCCACCCCAGTTCCGCAAAGGGGAAAAATGTTGCAAAACTTCACATGATGGTAACGTGACGCCACGAATTTGACACCCGGGCTTTAGCCCATGGGTCTATCAGTTGTGTGAAAAAGCCAACTACAGTTATTTAGCTCTCTTTGGCTTTTGTGAAGTGGTAGCTGACATGCATTGGCACATTTTTAAACCTGCAGATTTCATACAGTTCAGCTGCTCAGAATAGTTGAGAGATCTATCTTCCCTAAAGGGGTCTAATTCTCTTACTGTATGCAAAACCTAGTCCTATTGACCCTCCTGAATCAAGGATCAATTTTCTTCTTGGCTGAAGGCAATGTCTTTGATTTATGATAGACTGTGCAAAACAAGGGGCTTATTTTTGTTTAAAGCAGAAATAAATTTCCAAATATAATTTATTATAAATCACCTGGTATACCCAAATATGGGAGAAAGCATACTGCTCCCTTTTTGCCTTTCGGCCCCTCCAGGGGCCATCCAGACAGTTAATTACAAATGACAGTCCGTTTCTATATGTTATATTTTTACATAAATAAAGGGAGACTAGTATAGATCTATTTCAAGCTATTTAGTTCTCATCAGCCAGCCACACCCTTATGGGATTAGAACCCGGGCCCCTTGCCTAACAAGGCAAGTGATTAAACCTCTGAGCCACAGGATTCTCCTTTCTCCCATATTTGGGTATACCAGGTGATTTAACAGAGAAAAAACATATATATATATCCTTGTCCCTGGAACAAGCAGATAGGGAGAAGAATCCCGTGGATCAGAGGTTTAAACACTTGCCTAACAAGGAAAG
>QLTV01003900.1:1334566-1347458 GCA_003457575.1 Thermophis baileyi | reverse complement strand
CCTTGTGTGTCCAATCACACTTGACCAATAAAGAATTCTATTCTATTCTATTCTATTCTATTCTATTCTATTCTATTCTATTCTATTCTATTCTATTCTATTCTATTCTATTCTATTCTATTCTATTCTATTCTATTCTATTCTATTCTATTCTTCTATTCCTGAAAGAAATACAATTCCAAGGATTCCTTGTACAGAGGGTTGTTCACAATTAACACTCATACACACTCTCACACACAAACAACTACACACACAGAAATTATACATACACATGTACTTGCACATTTAGACACATACATGCACATACTATACACACATAGTTAATTACAGTCAATTGAGAAACACATTGTATACACACTCACAAAGATACATACATACACACTGTACACACACACACACACACACACACACACACACAGGTAGTCCTTGACTTATGACCACAATTGAGCTCAAAATTTCTGTTGCTAAGTGAGACATTTAAGTGAGTTTTACAACCTTTCTTGTCACAGTTTCTTAAGTGAATCGCTGCGTTTGTTAAATTAGTAACACCGTTGTTAAGTGAGTCTGGATTTCCCCATTGACTTTGCTTGTCAGAAGGTTGCAAAAGGTGATCAAATAACTGCAGGACACCGCAACCGTCATAAGTATGAGTCATTTGCCAAGCATCTGAATTCTGATCACATGACTATGACTATGGGGATGCTGTAATGGTTGTAAGTGTGAAAAACGGTCATAAGCAGGGGTGAAATCCAGCAGGTTCTGACAGGTTCTGGAGAACCGGTAGCGGAAATTTTGACTAGTTCGAAGAACCGGCAAATGCAACCTCTGGCTGGCCCCAGAGTGGGGTGGGAATGGAGATTTTGCAATATCCTTCCCCCAGGAGTGGGGAGGGAATGGGGATTTTGCAATATCCTTCCCCCAGGAGTGGGGAGGGAATGGAAATTTTGCAGTATCCTTCCCCCAGGAGTGGGGAGGGAATGGAGATTTTGCAGTATCCTTCCCCCAGGAGTGGGGAGGGAATGGAGATTTTGCAGTATCCTTCCCCTGCCACGCCCACCAAGCCACGCCCACCAAGCCACGCCCTCAGAACCGGTAGTAAAAAAAATCGGATTTCACCACTGGTCATAAATCACTTTTTTCAATAATGTTGTAATTTCGAACGGTCATTAAATGAACTGTTGTAAGTTAAGGACTACCTGTGTATATACATATATTGTAATATACAAATACAACACATACATACACACATAAACACACATAGACACATACAAAGACATATATGCATATAATGTATATACACACAAATCACATGTACATACCGTACCTACATAGATATACATACATATAGCTATAGCCTGTAATTTGCTAAAAATAATGCAGTGAACACAATTTAATAAAGTTTGTTGGCAGTCAGTTGTACTGAAAGCAACTGAATAAATCAGTTGGGAATAATTTAAGCTTCACTGATTTTATCATAAAAATGTAACTATCTACAACAAGATTGAGTTCAGTGAATCTGAAGTTACAGTCTTTTCTTGGGAATAATACACTGAATATCTGGTTGGCATGCTTTATTGTAGATTCGGAACAAGTACTCAATGCAATGAGTTTTTTTTCCAAAAAGAATATAATATTCCCTGTTAGATAAGATAGTAAAGTCCTAGAATGAAACAAATGCTTTTATTTTTTGTGCGCAGAATCTGAAATCCATATACGTAGTTTAATTTCACCTTTCGTTCATGTTGTTCACTTATAGATTATTCAGTTTCTAATTTATGTAACTTGTATACATGTTCTCTCTTAATTTAATCTCATATTTCCACATTAAATTAGGAATTTTAAAAAAGGAACAAAAAGCTTCATTTTTGGATTATGTTGATCAATAGGGGTTTTTAAATACAAGTTTAAAGTTACTTTCTGCAAATAGTCATTTCTTTTTTTTTTAAAGGAGAAAAACATTTTTTTCTCCCTCTCTGTGGCTGGATAGTATAGTGGTTACAGCACTGCCTTTGAATGGGGGGACATGACTTCAATTGTTAAGCTTAGTGATGTCTGAGCTGGTGTGACTCTCCTAGTTCATGTCACTCTCATATTTGAGATGGGCAGGTGAAGCATTAGGGGGTCTTTGCCCAACAACCCCTTACTCTTAAGGTAGGTACCAGCTAGGATTTGAACCTTGGTTTTCCGCATTAAAGACAGCACTCTAACCACTATGTAATCCAGCCACTACACACACA
The DNA here is from genome assembly GCA_003457575.1 of Thermophis baileyi. NCBI lineage: Eukaryota > Metazoa > Chordata > Lepidosauria > Squamata > Dipsadidae > Thermophis > Thermophis baileyi. The sequence goes on along the minus strand of QLTV01003900.1, from coordinate 1,345,221 downwards.
CACACCACCAACATTTACATACATACATATCTGTGTATCTCTGTGTGTATGTGTGTGTGTGTATACACACACACACACACACACACACACACATATGAGTCATTTGAAAAAGAAAGTGCACTCTCTTTGAGTTCTATGGTTTTATGTATCAGGACACAGTAAAAATCATCTGGTCCTTAGCAGTTCTTAAAAGTAGGTAAATACAACCTCAGATGGACAACAACACATGACCTATTATACCATGTCATCATTTATTTTCCAAAAGGAAGGCCAAAATGGAGAAGCCATGTGTGAAAAAACTAAGTACACCCTTACAACCAAAAGCTGGGATTTTGGTTGTTGAGCAAGGTAATCACATGGGCACCTCACTTAATGAATGCAACAATTTATAACCATAATTCCCGGCTCAATTCTGGTTGTAAGTCGAGGACTATCTGCATTCTTTATATCTGCAGCTAGAAATTTGGGATGCGCTTTTTCCCCACATTTTTTTTTTTTGCTATTTTATGTGCATCCATATTACATTTCTATCCATCAGACTAATACAATACAGAACTCATTGGCAAACTGCTTCATTTCTTCCTTCCAGTGTTCGTGTGAACTAGTGTATTTTAACTCATTAGAGTTTTTACTTTTATTGGAGACAGAACAGTAATTCCTCTCAGTTGGAATAAGACCAATATTGACATTTGAGTAGAAAAGTCTATGCATGAAATTTGCCTCAACCTTAATTTTTTTCCTGCATTTCCTTAAACGCAGTATGGAATCATGTATTTAAATACTGTAAAAAGCTACAGATATATGTAGAATTGCAATAAAAGTCAATTTGTGTAATGCTCATGGAATAGAAAATGCACTGCTATGACTTGAAAAAGGAACACAAGTAATTATAAAGAAGCTCTTGGTGCTCTCTGAGATTGGTTATTTGCTTCCATTACCTGACTAGGAAACATTATCAGTGCTAATGAGTGTGAGGCTTGTTTCCTAATGTTGACTGGGATGTGGTTTTCTCCATGGCAGTTCCTTGATTAGAGTATCATTTTCTGCTTGATTGTTTGTCTGGTGTTAATCCCTGCTTATCTGGATATAGGTTCTGGTCTTTTTGTTTCCTTCTTAGCTTTTTTATAGTACCTTTTGAATGGTGTGTAAATGTGGCTTATCTCTAAGTGTCTATTGATTGCTGATTTTACTGAATGCCAAGCTTCCAGCAGTTCCCTAGTGTTTTGGGATTTGGCTTGGTCTAAGATGCTCAGTGTTTCCCAATTGAAATCCCATCCTCTCCAGCAACACTAGCAGGGCAAGCTACTGTGTGTATAACAGGGAGCAAACCCCATACTTACTAGCACTGATGAAGCCACCTAGTCAGGTGATAAAATGCCTGCAAGCAAACAACCAAGCTCAGAGAGTACCAAGGACTACACAGTTCAAAACTGAGCTACATATATTCTCTTCTATTGGAGTAATGTTATCATCTAGTAAAAACCATATGTAAATTGTTGGAAGAAATGTCCATCTGGGTTCAGTTCCAAGTGGGAAGAAAGACACTGGAAACATGGAGACTGCTTGGAAAGATGGTTTAATGGTGGACAGGACTACATGGTTTGAGATCCTGGGGGGGGAAAAAAAGCACATGGGTGAGAGAGAGAGAGAGAGAGAGAGAGAGAGAGAGAGCGGCTTTGAATTTGAGCTTGTATTCTGATTGGTTGTCAGACTCCCAAGTACAGGACAAAAAAAGCACATGGGAGAGAGAGAGAGAGAGAGAGTTTTATATCCTCTGTTGGGTTTTGAATTTGAGATTGTATTCTGATTGGTGGTGAGACTCCCATAGGGCCATGCAGGGGTAACTTTGTAGGTTGTCTTTTGAGTCCCAAGCTTGGTTGAATCTTGCTGGGTGATGTAATCTCCCCAGGTGCCATGTGGTGAGTTCTGTTGCTAGATGGGTAGAGGGCTAATCCTATCATGTCCTGAGGGCCATGTCTTTTGTGTTGTAGATAAGCTGGCCCAGCCTTTCTGGGGCTATTAGCAAAGATGAGGGCTGCTTTCCAAGAGCACGTTTCTCCTTTTCTCATCCAGGGAGGTATAATATTCTTCCTTTTTAATATTTCCTAGAATATTTCATTTTTCTAGGAGAGGGGTGGGTGCTAACTTCCTACAATCTATTATCAGTTCCTTAGTGCTGTGCTTTAAGCTACATCAAACAACTGTTACACTGCTGTAACAATTATCACCTCTTTTTGGATTCTATCTTGACAGACTCACTGTCACTTCATCAAGCCCTGGATCATTGATGAGGAAGCAGAAGATCGATACCAAACTTGGAATTCCATAAGGAACTAGCGATGTGATCTGAAATGTATTGGGCCACAAATAAGGAGAACACCTACAATTTTGAAACTTGTTTGTTGTTTGAAATGTCAGTTGATTGCTTGTATAGCATACATCCAATTCAGTACAAACTTGTTCTTCTTACATGGGGCCTAAAACCACTTCCAGATGATGCAGGATTTCTGATGATCTTTAAAATAAGGAATAGGGATTGATATTCTTCCACTGATTTTTCTGAGCCTTCCACTCTCCAGTGGGACAGTCTAAAATATATGTATGGTTGTTCCCCATGGATTCTAACTTTCATTCTTTTTTACATTCTTTAAACTTTCTTGAGAATTTCTTGCTTCAGCTTTACATATGTTTTTTCTTAGAGGCCTCTTAAGAATATTCTCCTAAGTGTGAGGGAGTGTTTATTGTGTTATCATGTTGATTTATCTCTTCATTGTGTTATCATTCTTGGCACAGCATGACTTCATACACCTAAGCAATAGAAATCTCTTGGTACAGTTACAGTTTAACCTCTCAAAGTCAATGCAGGCTAGAAACTCCAGCTATTTCCAAACACTGGAAGCAATTAGCTGAAGACCATAATGGAAAAATTCAAGACTCAGGGAGGATTCCACAGGGACAATAAAGGCCTTGCCTTCTAACCCTAAGTTAAATGTATCATTTTGATCCAATGCCTGTTAGTAATGAGTACCTGGATTTGAAGTTAAGATGCAGTATATGTTTATGAATTAGGGGCACTTTGCCAAGAAATCTCAATGGAGCAACTAGCTCTGATGTTAGCTTTTCAGTAGACAGTTTGTGCAACAAAGCTAAGTGTGTAATACAGTCTGCAATCTAGTGAAACTGAATGATTAAGACTGAAAATAATTCAATTGCATTGCATTACCGTGGGAATAAATGAATTATATCTAGATAACTGAAAAAAATAGCAGGCTTCCTTTTTTCTTTTGACTAAATAATTGTCCACTTAATATTATAAGTTCAAATATGTCCAGCTGCATTGGAAATATGAGGCCTTCACACTGTCAGTTTCTACCACTTTCTTCTGTAATGACCATAATTGTGACATGAATAGTGTATTAATGTTTGTGAGACATCCAAATCTGAAATGTAGTGAAAATATCATTACCTTTTTTCTTCTTCTATTACATAATGGCCAGTTCTCAAAGACTGGTTGGACAAGTCCTTGCAGTTTTCATAGCAAGGTTTTTCAGAAGTGGTTTGCCATTCCTTCCTTCCTAGGGCTGAGAGAATGTAACAGGCCAAGGTCACCCAGCTGGCTTTGTGTCCAAGGCGGGATTGGAACTCATAATTTCCCAGTTTCTGGATCTTGTACCAGTGGCGGGATTCAATTTTTTTTACTACCGGTTCTGTGGGCATGGCTTGCTTGGTGGGCGTGGCTTGGTGGGCGTGGCAGGGGAAGGATACTGTAAAATCTCCATTCCCACCCCACTCCAGGGGAAGGTTACTGCAAAATCCCCATTTCCTCCTGATCAGCTGGGATTTGGGAGGCAGAGAATAGCTGGGGGCAGGACCAGTCAGAGGTGGTATTTACCGGTTCTCCGAACTACTCAAAATTTCTGCTACCGGTTCTCCAGAACTGGTCAGAACCTGCTGAAACCCACCTCTGTCTTGTACCTTATATTTTGATCAGGCTGATCTCTGTCTAATCTAATCTTCTGTTTGATCAGTTCCAAACTATGCTTACTTTATTTATTTACTTACTTTATTGTCACATGATTCATTTAACAATTCCCAAATCTGTGTACCTTTCTTTTTAAACAAACCTGTAGACATATAAATCGTATTTGCTAGCATAGACTATTGTGAATCTTTTCTGAATACTACTTCAGATATAAAAACTGTTCTATTTGATGGAAATCACACTTGTCCCAGGACCGCTGTCACACATGGAAGCATGTGAATAAAGCAGCTTCCATATTGGATGGTTTCAACTATAGCCATCAATGTGTACTTTTAAAAGGGATAGATAGCATCGCCATCAGAGGGATTTGTAACTGGCTAACAAACCGTACTCAACGAGTAGTCCTTAATGGCACTAAATCTACATGGAGGGAAGTAAGCAGTGAGGTACCACAAGGTTCCATCTTAGCCCTAGTGCTCTTCAATATCTTCATAGTCTTAGATGAGGGAATAGAAGGGGAATTTACCAAATTTGCGGATGATACTAAGCTGGCAGGAATAGCCAACACCCTAGATCAGGGTTGTGACCTGATGTGATGTATTGGAACTTTTTTCCCCTTCACTAAACCGGGCGTGGGCGTGGTCAGCGTGTGATGCATCTGGCCCATGGGCTTGGAGTTTGACAGCCCTGCCCTAGATGATAGGCTCAAGATCCAGATGGATCTTGACAGACTTGAACACTGGGCCCTATCTAACAAAATGAAATTCAATGTAGAGAAAAGTAAAGTCTTACACTTAGGCAAGAAATCCCATGAAAGACAGAGGAACTGAGATGATGTACCTATGAATTAAACTGTTGCTAATAGTTGTACTCATAAACAAAGCATACTCAGATAAACTTGGATATTCTTGGATAAGTATGAGATAGCAGTGCTGCAGCTGTCAAAAATGCCAATGCAGTTCTAGGCTACATCAACCGAGGGATAGTATCAAGATCACATGAAGTGTTAGTACCACTTTATTCTGCATTGGTAAGACCACACTTGGAATGTTGCATCTAGTTTTGGTCACCACAATATAGAAAAGATGTTGAGACTCTAGAAAGAGTCCAGAGAAGAGCAACAAAGATGATTAGGGGACTGGAGGATAAAACATGAAGGATGCAGGAATTAGGTATGTCTAGTTTAATGAAAAGAAGGACTAGGGGTGATATGATAGCAGTCTTCCAGTATTTGAGGGGCTGTCACAGAGAAGAGGGGTTTGACCTATTCTCCAAAGCACCTGAGGGCCAGAGAAGAAATAACAGATGGAAACTTATCAAGGAGAGATTCAACTTAGAATTAAGGAGAAATTTCTTGACCGTGAAAACTATCAGTAGATCAGCTTGCCTCCAGAAGTTTTGGGTACCCCATCACTGGAGGTTTTAAAGAAGAGATTGGACAGCTATTAGTCTGGAATGATAAGGGTCTCCTCCTTGAGCAGGGGGCTGGACTAGAAGGTTCCATCCAACTCCTTTATTCTGCTGTTGATGAAAAAACCTAAGGTGAGGAAGCTATGTGCTAGCACCCTTTTGTATACAGCTTTAGGAAGAATTTGTAATAGAATATGGGCAATGCAGAGACCATCACACAATGATTCTTAAAACCTCACTTCAGGGAACCAGGGGCATCATAGATTGTTACTGATGATACTGCATAGAGGTATTGAATTTCAATCCTAAAGATCTCAGCCAATGCTCTTAAAACTGGGGATACTTAAGAAAGGACTTTTGCAATTTCAGAATGCTGAATGAGAAATAACCCAGTTGAAAGATCTCCCCCTGGAAACATATTTTTCTTTAATAGGCAGGCTAGAATTAATTACAGCTAAAAGTACACTGTTAACGATTGGAACATCACAATTCCTAGAAGCAGTGTGTTTTATTCCAGCATCCATGAATGTAACAAATGCATTCATTCATGGTCCCCGGAGCATTAAAATCTTGTTCAAAGTTGAGGGGGTAAGAAGAAAAATGCATTCCACCATTAGAAATTTCTCTTTTGTTTTCTGCAACTCATGGTGATTTCAGAAAGGAATGCAGAACTGAACTGAGTTTGGAGCCTTTCAAAGATTTCATGCTGAAAACATTCATTCCAGCCTCTGTTTGCTAAACTCTAACGTGCTACCACGCCTGAGTTCAGCAGGAACGTTTCCCTAAGCCCCTGTAGAAGAAATTTATGTTTGTTCAAAGCAATGTTATAGGCCACAAATGTGTGCACTCCACATGTCTTTGTAATCACATAATGACTCATTTCCTTAATCTCTCATTTCCTATAGCCTCCTTATAAGCATCTCATAAACGGAGCTCCATCACTGCTCTCCTGGCTAGAGTTGGGCAGAATTGCGCCAGCTCCTGCTTCTGGTTGGCTGGCTGAGATTTTTTTTTCTCCCTATACCCCCTCCCCCCAATGTTCCTTCCATTAGGCATTGTCTTCTGCTATAGTGACACCTACTGATGAAGTAAGAATGCATTAACTACAGGATCCCCTGGCACCAAATCTGGCCAGCATCTACTTTCTGACCTCAACCAGATGTTCCTGCTTTGGAGCAAATTAAGTTCACACCCCGTAGAGCAGAGCTTCACACACTTTTGACATAAAGATGTTAGTGGCCAGCGAACAAGAACAGAATGGCTTTGGTATTAATTGAGTCAGGAAATTCAAAAATCTTGCTTTACCTGTGTCTCTACAACTTGTCTGCAATCAAACCTTTGGACTGGCCTGCTAATTTAAAGATATGAATGTGCCATTGTATTAGGAGCCTCTGTCTCAGAGCTGAGTATTATGCAAAAAAAGTAAGAAATGTAGGATTCCTGCATTCCATATCTCTCTACAACAATGTGATAGTCAACCTGCTTTTCAGTTTTCGCCTCAGTGAAGTTTATTTTGCTCAGCTGATGACCTTGAAAATTTAGCCTTCAAGTTAAATATTTTTTTAAAAGGAATTATTTTATCCCTCAATGGCTAGGGAGTGGAAATGAGTGAGACACCACTGTGATAATAAGGCACATCGGAAGACAGTTCTATCAGCGTTTATATGGAGAAAGGTCTGAAGAATTGCAGCCAGCGAAGGCACTTGCTCAGTGACTTCTAAAATAATTCCCTGGGGTGATAAGGACTGTGAGTTTAGTCAGAAAGCTTTAGACTGGATTTTAGACCAAACAAGTTTCACAAAAGCATAACCTCTTTGCAAGTTCAGTCTCAACAATATGGTAGAATTTCACTCTGAAATGAAGCCCAGGTTTTAAATCAAGCCTTTGGTGCTATTTAATATATCAACACTCCATGTAAGATTTAGTAGATCAGGTTTTACAGGTTAGCATTAATTCCATCTCTAGGTTTGGTGGGGGGATAGCCACAAATTGCTCTTTAGTCAGTCATGTCAGTCTCAGTAACTCTCTGTATTAATGCTATGTGTTTAAAGCCAACATTAAATTAAAGCCAGCATTAAATTACCCAGAGTACCCCAGAATGATACAATTTTGGTATTCTGCCTCTATAACATGCTCCTACAACATGCTGCTTCCTAGACATCATTAAGTCATTGCATTGACTTAATTTGTGCCACTGAGTCCAGGGCTCTACTAACAGCACCCCTCAACTTATTGCTCCTATCTCTCCTTTTTATTTAATTTAAAATGTAATTTGTCTAATTTGTTCAGTATACCACTGAACATAATACATTTAAAATGTAAAGCCATCCACAATGGAAATAAAGAACTAGAAAAAAAATATTTTGTTGCAAAGTAACAGAACAGAATTAAAGTATCGTTCTATAACATAACTGATTTGCTTTTTAACTGATCTCCCAAGCATCAAGATTTGACCCTTCCCCCCCAAAGTTGACAGTTGTTTCTCTTCTAAATAGTTTTCTCAGCTGATCTTTCTCATTGCTTATTCACTCTGACTTCATCCACCAGTCCATCACAGTTTTTTGCTGTCAAATGTTCCTTCACAGTAATATTGGGGTGTGTGTGTGTGTGTGTGTGTGTGTGTGTGTGTGTGTGTGTGTGTGTGTGTGCTGCTCCTGAGTAAAATAGGCTTTGCTAAGGATCTGGGAATAGGGAAACTGTTCTTCTAGGGATTAATGCATGAATTTGCCTCTGTTTCTCTTTTTAATTACAGAAATCATTATGGAGTCCGTAGTCCAGTGCAGACTTTTGCATTCTAGCCATTAAGAACCTACCCACTGACCTTAATAAATGAGCACCAGACAGAGTTGGTATTCAGATCACTTAGACACAGTCTGCTTCTCTATAGTGACAGGCACTCTATTTTTATTTATGTTATGCTAAATATAAATCTAGCTAGCAAGAGGATCCCAAGGCATCTCTCTATCCTTGAGGTAGATGGATAATAATAAGTTGCAAATCTGGGACAACCTGTGCTTCTGCTCTCTAAATCACAAGAACAGATATACAAAACAGGAATCTTTTATCATCCCGTGATTCTGCTGACTCATCTCTGTGAGGGTGCCTACTGGTGACAACAGTCAAGATAGGAGCAATTATACATATCTGGTATGTGTGTGTATGTGTGTGCACAAGAGGTTTTGTTTTTTTTAAAGGTCATGAAGACACAAGACTTGGCTTTCCCCCCAGAAACAGACCAGGATGTTACGTGAGCCCAATATTGGTGTAGTTTATGTGATAGGTTTGGTGTGTCACTTATTGTATTATGATTATTGTAATTCTGCTTTCATCCACAGTTTTTTGTCGATTGTTGTTAGCTGCCCATAGTTCATATGTAAGATGGGCAGCTAACATTTACTACTGAGAAACTGAAGCTTTTGGTCATCTCTTTTAAGGCTAAGCGTACATTTACAATCAACGTTTAGTAGTTTTGGCCATCTCCCTAAAATTTGCTCAAAATATCCCTAGGGATTTATGGTAATCAAACAGCTCTCTGGATGCTGGGGGTCTTGATACAAAGACAATGTCCTCATCTTCTAATATTATAATGAGGAGGAGGAGGATGACTGGATTCTGTGAAAGGAAAGAAAAAAACTGGGCCTCATTCTGAGGCAGAAATCTGGGGAAAATGGATGTGAGGTACATTAGCAGCTTATTTCAGATATAATTACACAGGAAACCTCCTCTACCTGATACTATCCAGCTCTACTGGGTAAATTTCCATTATCCCTAGCAACATGAATAGAAATAACTTGTATGCTTTATTCCCAAACAAGAGGAAAATCCCTGTCCTTTTCTGTTGGCTTTATATTGTTCTCTTTGCTGTTGTTTGATTCAGCAAGTATTTACTTTATCTGCTTTTATTTGGGCTTCAAACTCTTGAATACTATCAAGAGAAGGGGTCAAATAAACTGTGTTAATTTATTAAAAATAAATGAACTCAGCAGGCCCATAGAAAGAAGAGCACAATGTGTAAGACAGCAAAGTTAGTTTGGGTCAAGTTGACTCAGATGGCAGCATCACTACAGTGCTGAATGGTGAAATGTCATTTGCAAAACTTTCCCATAGCACACTGGCATAGCATTGCAATGGTGGTTCTTGACCTAAGTTTGTTTTGGGTCACACAGAAGGCAATAAATGTAAGACACTGGTGATTCAGGAATGCAGAAAATGATGTGATTTAAGTGTACTAAACAGGGCTAGTTGGCTTAGTAAGATACACAACGGACCATTTATTCATTTCTTACATTTTTGATTTAATCCGCTGTTCCTGCAAGAAGGTTAAAAATGAAATAGATTCATGGCCCACCCATTGGTCATGGCGGAATAACATTTTTCCACCTCCCTACTTCTATGATATGGTCTGATTTGAGGTGGTAACCAAATAATGAAGCATGCCCAGTGTTGTGTACCGACTTAACGAGCAGGTATTTGCATACCCGCCGCTTATTGGGTTAAATCAGTGGCCGGGAGTTTGAAGCGTTGTCACTGGCCAAGCTGGCTGCGGGGGAACTCCATAAAGGCGGCTTCCCTGCCGCCAGCCGCCAGTCTGCTGTAGTTAGTGCTAGCCGTTAATAAAGTGCTGAACGGGTCTTCCTCTTGGCTGTTGTTCCCACGCCTATCTAACACTGGCGACGAATGCAGTGGGAGAAGACGACTTAACAAAGGCACCTCGTGGCATCCATCGGCCATCTTAGCAAGTTCCGACCTGCACCGGCCAAACAACAGGATGGCACAACAGCACGCTCCAGCACCAGCCTTCTTCAGTCCTCAAACAGAAGAATGGTGCACATATATGTCCAGATTTCGCATGTTTTTGGAAGCAAACAATTTTCAAGACTTGCCGGACAATAGGAAGAGAGCTCTTTTCCTCACATACTGCGGACCCAAAACATACGAACTAGCCGAGACCCTGGTCGCGCCCCGGCCAACCAACAGGATGGCACAACAGCACTCTCCAGCACCAGCCTTCTTCAATCCGCAAACAGAAGAATGGCACACATATATGTCCAGATTTCGCATGTTTTTGGAAGCGAACAATTTTCAAGACTTGCCGGACAACAGGAAGAGAGCTCTTTTCCTCACATACTGCGGACCCAAAACATACAAGCTAGCCGAAACCCTGGTAGAGCCCACAGATATCGAGTCTATATCCTGGTCCACCCTACAAACGGCGCTAAAGGAACACTTCGCACCATCCGACACCCCACTGGTACACAGGAAT
>QLTV01003900.1:1291371-1326968 GCA_003457575.1 Thermophis baileyi | reverse complement strand
CCAGTGTTGGAGCATTCACAACTTCTGGAAGCAAGTTGTTCCACTGATTAATTGTTCTAACTGTCAGGAAATTTCTCCTTAGTTCTAAGTTGCTTCTCTCCTTGATCAGTTTCCACTCATTGCTTCTTGTCCTGCCCTCAGGTGCTTTGGAGAATAGCTTGACTCCCTCTTCTTTGTGGCAACCCCTGAGATACCCCTAGTCCTTCTTTTCATCAAACTAGACATACCCATTTCCAGCAACCGTTCTTTATATGTTTTAGCCTCCAGTCCCCTAATCATCTTTGTTGCTCTTCTCTGCACTCTTCCTAGAGTCTCAACATCTTTTTTACATCGTGGCGACCAAAAGTGGATGCAGTATTCCAAGGGTGGCCTTACCAAGGCATTATAAAGTGAGAAAATCAAAAGCCCCAAAGGAAGCCACAATGTCGCTATAGTGGCACCATCCAACAAGGCAAGCCTGAATTTAGGGTCTCCCAAATTTTCTATGAGACAGCATTTCTGGCATTTCTCTGTGGAACTGGTGGTTTCCACTAAAAAAAAAAAAATCTGGCTCTGGGGTCCTTGGAGATGGAGCACCAAAGGAGGAGAAGTTTGACAGGCTCTTTCGCTGAATTCACTGGTTGAACAGATTTCTTTTGGAGTATGTGGACGGTCTTGAAGATATCCAAGCCAAATGAGTCTTTAAAGGCACAGTAATAACCACCTCTTAAACTGCAGCCACAATTGGCAACTAGGGCAGCTCCCAAGGTGGAAGTGTTACATGAGCAAATTTAGATGCATCTGGACAAACTGCACTGAACTAGTTTAAATAATTTCTGAGTGCTCCTCAAGACAGCCTCATGAATGATTTGTGGCAAATTTGCCTCTGTTCCTTTTCTTAGAGTGATCTGGCTTAATATCAGAGTCTACTTCTTTTGTCCCAAAGGTGGCCTTTGTCTTTCAAATGCAGATGGACTGTTGAATGTTGTCCTGATGGGTTTGTCCTCCTATGTAGCCATGCGTTTGTGAAGTGGTTACTTTGTTTCTCCAATGTACAGATCTGCACATGTCTCATTGCATTGTACTGGGTATATCACATTGCTCAGTTTGTGTCTGGGTTTTTTAACCTTGGGGTGGACAAGTTTCTACATCAGTGTATTCTAGAGTTTAAGGTGTGCATGTATGCTGTGTTGGTTGAAAATCCTTCTGAGCTTTTCAGATATTCCTGTAATATATGGAATGACAATGTTGCTTCATTTATTGTTCTCTTCTTTGTCTATTAGACAAAGAAAATGGAAAGGATATGAATTTAACTAAAAAAGAGGGAAGAAAGCAAAACTGACTGATTTGCCAGCCTGGTCAAAATGCCCTGAAGGTCTTTTAAAAGCTATTTTTATGATGCTGAAGTGAGGTTTAACATTTCCCCCCCCTCTCAGGCTTTTTAGTAAGAACTGCATTTGTTGAATTTGGCCATTAAGTGAAGATTTTGGTAGCTTGTTTACAAGAACTTAAGCACACCCTGGAATTAGACAACAGACAAAGAAGAGAACAATAAACAAAGCAATGTTGTCATTCCATACGTTGCAGGAATATCTGAAAAGCTCAGAAGGATTTTTAACCAACACAACATACATGCACACTTTAAACCCAAGAATACACTGAGGCAGAAACTTGTTAACCCCAAGGTTTAAGCACCCAGACACAAACTGAGCAATGTGATATACACAGTACAATGCAGTGAGACATGTGCAGATCTGTACATTGGAGAAACAAAACAACGACTTCACAAATACATGGCACAACATAGGAGGACAAACCCATCAGGGCAACATTCAGCAGGCCATCTGCATTTGAAAGCAAAACCACTCTTTTGAAGACAGCAAGGTCCACATTCTGGACAGAAAGGATGGCTGGTTTGAAAGAGGGGTCAAAGAGGCCATCTACATTAAAAGTGAACACAAACTACCTCCTGTTTACAACACAGTCATTTCAGCAGTTCCAAAAAGGTTTCACACCCATTTGCATTATTCAGGTGACTCTGAGAGCGCAGATAAACCTCCAAGTGGCCTCAACGACTCTCAGAAATAGTGCTAACGATCAGATGACTGCAAGGAATATAAATCCTTCCATTCCCCACCATTCAGTCAGAATTGAAGAAGCTTCTTGGACAAGAAATGAAACATCTTCAGGAAAAACAAAGAAAGTCCAGTTGCCTCTAGAAAAAGAACTTTTGGGACAACTATCACCTGGATCACAGAATCTCTCTACTTCTTTTGTACTTTACTCAATACAATAGTTCTCCCAGCAAAGCTTATTGTTGCATGATGACATAATAGAATAACAGAGTTGGAAGGGACCTTGGAGGTCTTCTAGTCCAACCCCCTGCTCAAGCAGGAAACCCCCTACCATTTTAGACAAATGGTTGTCCAATCTTTTCTTAAAACTATGAAGAGATTTGTTAGAGCCTGAAGTTAGTTTGGGTTATGAGAAAGGGATTGCAGGAGAAAGTGACTGGCCCACAATCACACAGCTGCTTCAGAGCCTAAAGGAGGAACAGAACCTGAGCCTCCCTTCTGCTAATCTAGCACCTTAACTACTCTAGTTCTTTTTGCCTTTGCCCTTACCCATTTAGGAAAAAAAATTGGTGCTTCCAGCAACAGGAGGAACATAATCCTCCATTAGTAAAATGGGAATCAAATACAGTAGACTTTCCAGGAAGAAGCCCCCTAGAGGGGTAAAGAAAAATAAGCGAAATTCTAGAAGCAACAGGAGGAAGCTGTTCTCATTAAGTCTGTCTTTCCTTGGATTTTTATACAGCAACCTTTGTTGTGGGAATATAGCTTGAAAAGTATGACAGTTGTAGCTAGGAGAACATTAGATGCCTAGCAGTAGAATGATCAGGAAATGTCCCTGACAGAATTTTAAAGGATGTGGGTCTCTACTATTTGCTTTTCATATTCTTATTAGCCTTTAAAAAATGATTTGAACTTGGCATTATTCTTGTGGAACTGTGCATTGTTTCTGCTTTGAACTGCAATGTTTGAATTGCCTTAAAAAAAAAAGGGGGGGGAGGCTTGAGTTAGAATGGAAAGTCATTCTCTTCCTCGACCAACTAGCTTTGTTTGCCACAACAAAGCCTGAAAGTTTGATCTCTTCTTCCAGCCTCTATAAAAGCAAAGGTTACGTGCTTGCTTTTTTTACTTGTAATTTATCCTCCTGCCTTCTCCATCCAATGCTTGCCCTTGATGCTATGAAAGAGGAGATCCAGGCTAGATTGCAATGGGCCAAGCAGACGCAAGCCTGCCAAATGTCCGCACCCCAAATACATGGGGAGTGTTTTCCCCCAGCCTCCCTGGCACTTGCCTTTCAATCAGGGTGTGGTTTTGAACAACGGCACACAAGATTCCTCGAGCAGTTCTTGAAGGGCCTGCCGCCAAGTACAAAATAATTTATTAAACAAACCAACCCCTCGCATATGGAAGATCTTAATGCACTGAGATTTATGGAGGTGCTTGTGCACAAAGGCAAAGACGCCCAAAGCATGTGGCTTTATGGGCTGCGGGCCTGGTCCTGCAGGAAGGCAGAGTGCCCTTGATCGCTACTATTAATAGCTGGTTTGCTCACACACATGCCCCCCCAAAACAAAGGGGAGGGGGAATGGGGAAAAATACACCTGTACACCTTACCAACGTATAGCAAGATCTCATGGAAACAGTCATTGCTTCATTTGCTGGATGTACTGTATTATTTTATGGTGTTTGCACAAAATACATTTGAAAATAGAATAACTTTCTTTCCAGGGTGGAATTACTGAGCCAAGTCTGGTTTGCAAGGCAATTTCTTTTTGGGGACTAACTGGAAGATGTCATTGCTTAATTCCTTTGAGAATAATTGGAAAACCAGGGGGTCAGTAGCATGCTAAGGTCACAGTGTTTGAACTGGGAGTGTTTAGGGATGGTTTGTCACCAATCGCCTGTTTAAGTGTCATCTTACTAAATGCTTTTAAGAAAATGGTCAATTTTGGATCTCTGTATGATGATATGAGGCTGTTAGGGCAGGCGTCCCCAACCCACAGTTCACAGACCAGCAACGGTCCACACAAAGAAATGAAGTCCCATCCATGCACGTGGAGGATGCAGGCAGCGCGTGAAACCACACCCCCTCCATGGAGAGAAAAAAGTTTCTCTCCATGGAACCGGTCCCTGGTTCCCAAAAGGTTGGGGGCCGCTGTGTTAGGGCATGAGGAGGTTTAAAAATACTTTGGGATGCTCTGCAGATTAAAATGGTGATTTATGTAGCTCCTCATTTGTTAGTTTATATTTACAGATGCCCAAATTTTATATTTATGCCTGATCCTATTGATTGACTGCAGTGCAGTTTCTGGTGTCAGTATCTGCTTTGCACATGGAGAAGCATTAGTGCTATTTTCTGCACAACATTATTTCTCTTTAACTAGGTACATTATTTTCTTGAATGGTCCATTTTGTTCTACTGCCTACAAAGCTACTGGTGTACAGCCATATCCTCCTTAATCAAATTCTTCATCCTTCATTAAATGTCTAAAAGAGGGATATGCAAGGGCCATCTTCTCTAGAAGCAAACAAAGTAATAACCAAAAGCCAACATGGGTTTGTCAAAAACAGATCATGCCCGACTAATCTTATTGCATTCTTTGACAAAGTGACAAAAT
The DNA here is from genome assembly GCA_003457575.1 of Thermophis baileyi. Lineage (NCBI taxonomy): Eukaryota > Metazoa > Chordata > Lepidosauria > Squamata > Dipsadidae > Thermophis > Thermophis baileyi. The sequence continues at coordinate 1,322,299 of QLTV01003900.1, read as the reverse complement.
TAGTGGACCAGAGGAATACTGTTGATATAATTTACTTGGACTTCAGTAAGGCATTTGATAAAGTAGACCATAACCTACTACTAGATAAAGTAGAAAAATGTGGGTTAGACAGCATCACCACCAGATGGATTCGTAATTGGCTGACCAACCACACTCAACGTGTAGTCCTCAATGGAACTGCATCTATATGGAGGGAAGTATGCAGTGGGGTACCCCAAGGCTCTGTCTTAGGTTCAGTACTCTTCAATATCTTCATAAATGATTTAGATGAGGGGATAGAATGGGAACACAACTACAAAAAAGGGACTTGAAATAATGATCATTAAGGAAGAACTTATTTTCTTCCATCAAGTGCTGGGTGATATGGGATAGGTTTTTTTAAATCCGAGATTGAGAAATACTGATTCAAATAAATCCTTAAAACCTGGCTGCATATTGTGGATTGTGTGATTTGTGAGATGGTACTGTTTTTCTCTGGATTTTTTTTTATTTCATATTACATGGGTGGGCGGTTTTAAATTTTGTCTAGTCTTTGCCTCCTAGAGTCATAATGGAGCTGGGTAGCAATTAAATTAAATCCAAGTGGACAATTATTTAAATGTGAGCCAGCAATGTGATGCAGCTGCCAAAAAAAGCCAACTCAGTTCTAGGCTGCATAAACAGAGGGATAGAATCAAGATCACGTGAAGTGTTAATACCACTTTACAATGCCTTGGTAAGGCCACACTTGGAATACTGCATCCAGTTTTGGTTGCCACGTGTAAAAAAGATGTGGAGACTCTAGAAAGAGTGCAGAGAAGAACAACAAGGATGATTAGGGGACTGGAGGCTAAAACATTTATTTTATTTTATTTATTTATTTGTCAAACATGTACAAGATAGCAGGTATAGGTATAAACATAAACATAAACATAATCAAAGTGAATACAGATAGATGAGGACAATAGGACAGTAGGACAGCGATGGTAGGCACGCTGGTGCACTTATGCACGCCATACATTATACACATATATACATTATACACATATATACATATATATACATTATACACATATGAAGAACGGTTGTAGGAACTGGTATGTCTAGTTTAATGAAAAGAAGGACTAGGGGAGACATGATAGCAGTGTTCCAATATCTCAGGGGCTGCCACAAAGAAGAGAGAGTCAAACTATTCTCCAAAACACCTGAGGGTAGGACAAGAAGCAATGGGTGGAAACTAATCAAGGAGAGAAGCAACTTAGAACTAAGGAGAAATTTCCTGACAGAACAATTAATCAGTGGAACAGCTTGCCTCCAGAAGTTGTGAATGCTCCAACATTGGAAGTTTTTAAGAAGATGTTGGATAACCATTTGTCTGAAATGGTATAGGTTTTCCTGCCTAAGCAGGGGGTTGGACTAGAAGACCTCCAAGGTCCCTTCCAACTCTGTTATTCTATTCTATTCTATTCTATTCTATTCTATTCTATTCTATTCTATTCTATTCTATTCTATTCTATTCTATTCTATTCTATTCTATTCTATTCTATTCTTATGAATGCCTGCTTGCTTAGTTTATTCAGAGAAACCTTTGATCTGGGCAACCTGTCTACTGGAAGTAGTTTGATCATTACACCAGCAGTGATACCATGGCTAGGAACTTTGGCTCAAAGAGATTTATCAGTTTTCTTTAAATAAATCAGGAAGACATTTCTGGGCATCAGACCTAGGAACAGAGGTAAAGACATCTGCTTTTATTCATTTTGCTATTTAATATTTTTGCATCATTTAATTCTAAGCTTTGGCTGTTTGTTGTATGGTGCTTATTGTAAGCTATTGTGACTGTTGACTAAATAGCAGAGTAAATCTTTATTTGTTTAAAAAAATCCATCCCATTGTGTGGATGTTTGGAGGGTACTAAGTTTTATTCAAGCTACAGTATACTTTAGGATTGTTGTTGTTGTTTGAAGTAGTAACTATACAGTCATAAGGATATGTACTAAATTTGGTTATGGATTTCTATGGAGCAGCTCTGTTATGAGATTCTCCAAAAGTGTGGCCAGAATCTGTATTTTTCATTGAAGATTCATTTCTTTGTGGAATATGCATCCAAAAAGATTTGCATGTTCCTGAAACTTCTATATACAAAGAAAATTGCCAGTTAGGCATGACTGAATCAGTTTTGACTCCTGGTGTTTGTATCAAAAAGTCCTAGTTCTATTTGAAAAAGAGAATTATAACATTGGAGAAATGTTAAAAAGTCTGTATTTCAAAGGTGTGTGTGTGTTTGTGTGTGTGTGTGTGTGTGTGTGTGTGTGTATCATTTTCAAATTAGCATTGATCCCCAGCACCTGCCTGGACAACCCCCTGCAGTTTTCTTGGCAAGATTTTCGGAAGTGGTTTGCTCTTGCCTTATTTCTAGGTCCAAGATCACCTAGGTTTCATGGAATTTATATATTTATGGAGATTCTCAGTTATCCAGGTCATGGTTGTCCCAAATGTGCTTTTTCAAGAGGCAACTGGAGTTTGTTTTTTCTTGATGATGTTTCGCTTCTCATTTAAGAACTGAAGAAGCTTCTTGGATGAGAAGCGAAACTTCTTCAAGGAAAAACAAACTCCAGTTGCCTCTTGAAAAACATCTTTGGAACATGGGATTTATAGCTTCCTGGTTTCTAGCCTGGTGCCTTAACAGTTACACCAAACTCATTTACTCTCACTCTTTTTCTTTCTGTGAATGACATGAATCAATACCAGGAAAATTTGCATTAAAATGTTACCTTTTATTTAAAAAAAACTAATTACTTTATAACTCACATAAATTAAATATTATATGTACATATGATTTCACTGCATGTAAGGAAGTTGCAAATGAGAAGAAATGTGATTTTTACGAACCTTAATAACATTACTGAAAAACTGAGATGAAAGACTATTGTTCAACTAATACGTCAAATGACTTGGATTTATATTCAACCATAAATCTTTGCATCAAAGTTAATTCTACTTTCCTCTAGCTTCTCTTAAATATATAAATTTTGATTTGGTTTTGATGTCTCTAATTTGCTACTGAAAATGTTTCTCATGTAGATTACGAAGGGAAATTAATATCCCCAAAAGCAATATTTTTTTTAAAAAAAGCTTAGTTAATACAATTTAATTTTTAAAATTAGGAAAAATTAAGTGAGTATAAAACTGAATCTTTCATCTTGAATCACCTTGCTAGGGTAAAAAGTCAGATGAAGAAAATAAAAATGCCATTTAAAGAAAACAAACAAACAAACAAAAACACCAAAACATGACGGCATCACATACATCAGGCTATCATTGTGTCAGTGATATAGTTGATGTACTGTACATCAGTTGCATGATAAAGTAACTGAGGCAAAATACATATATTTTATAATTTGTGTGATGACCTCATGATGTCCATGATGACTTTGACCTTCTGTGGATGTACATGTGCATTGGCAGTCAAAGCAATTTGATTCCTTTTTCTTAGTGGGATTATTAATTAAAAATAATTTGCCAATATTTATGATGCAATGTGGACTTTGAAGAAGCAGGATAAAAAGAGGATTGATGCTTTTGAACTTTGGTGGTGGAAAGGACTCCTGAGAATACCATGGATAGCCAAGAAAACAAATATATCATTTGACAAATCAAACCATGGTTCTTCCATGAAGCAAAACGATCAGGCTCAAGTTATCCTATGTTAGATACATTATGCAAAGATCTAACTCTCTGGAGAAGGCTCTAATGTTGGGCAAGGAGAAAGGAAAGAAAAGAAGAGGACAGCCAGAAGCAAGGATTCATTTACAATAGATGTACTTTTGGAAGACATGAAGGACCAAGTTGGGGACAGACCCTTCTGGAGAAAGTCTATTTAAGTGATTTAAGAGTGGATAGAAGTTGACAGTATGTCATCTTGATTACGAACTAATACTGACACACTCTGATGCGATTTTCCCTTTCTTATTGTGTAGTGAATGCCAGGTACTTTATTAATTAGTGCAGATAGCATTAAGAGATTAGAGTTATCCATGGCCAGAAATATAATGCCATTTAACCTCCTAGTTCAAAGTCCCTGACTCTGGGCCAAACATCCGAAAGAAAATCAAGTAAGTGAGAACTAAGGCAGGAACTCACTAAAATTTGATTATGTCAGCTTGACATTTTTATGCACTTTCTTTTATGCACATTAAACATAATGTGTATAATTATTCTTGGTTATTTATTACTACACTTAATACAATTCATGTTATAGATATTTTTCTGAAAAGGAACATGAGACATTTATTTTTACCCATCTACAGCTGGTTAAATTACTTTGCTTCTACGCATAATAAACTGACTTGATTCATGTGACATAGAAGATATAGAAAATTTACACAATTTTGGTATAGAGTATCCAATAAAGTAGGTTTTAGCTGTGAAAACTCATGAGAAAAGCTAAATTAAACTATCAGTATACCAAATGCTACTCTCTACTGATTTTTATAAGAGACAAATGTGACATATATATTACATATATAGTCCCAATCAAGATGAGGGAATGTATCCAGGCATGTGTCCAAAAAACTGGTCAATGTGATATATGGAGGCTATTAAATATCACAGAAAGGGAGCATTCCTTCTTCTCTTCAACAGTGCAAAACTGCTTCAGTTATATCGTATTCTGCTGTCCAACATGCTAGAATTAAAAGTGTGCAAGACAATTAATGTTGACTATTAGAATGTTTTTTTAATTCACTCATTAAAAGCTCAGTGGATTCATTGGGGGTAGGAATTCTACCCAAGTGCTTAAGACCTACGTACTGCTTAGATGTCTACTTCTTCCCCATTCAATCTTGTAACACCCTCACCCCTGCTCCATTTGTGTGTTGCACTACAGAATTCACATGCTCAGGTTGCTAGAAAGGCTTTGGTTTTCTTTCCTTCATTACCTTTATATTACCTTTTTTTTAAAAAAAATTAAAAATGACTATATGGCAGTGGCATAAGGAGCTTCCCTTTTGTGTTTGTGTTGTGGCTTCTTTCAGAAAAAAAGTATCTTTTCTTCCTAAACAGATTCATCCAAATAGGATAAAGTAAGTGATACCCATTTGTAGCTATTTGCTCCTTGTGGTATTTATATCATAATGGATGAAAATAGGCACTGGTCCAGCATCTGTTTTAAGGCTAGAGTGTGGCAAGTGGCAGGAAGAGTTGTGGTCCAGCTGAAAGCTGTGTAGCAGGAGGTAGACCAGAGATGAGAATCCTTAAATACTTTACCAATGCTGGGCTTTTTAAGAAATTGCAAAAGATTGCTGCGAAGATAGGTTTAAAAAGTGGCAATTGCTTTCAGTTTGCAATTTATGATAGAAGAGTGCTGAGAGAAAGAAAAGAAAAGAAAAGAAAAGAAAGAAAGAAAGAAAGAAAGAAAGAAAGAAACCCTTTAATCAAAAGAGAAATAAAATAATAATAATCTATGATGACTCACCATCCCTTAAAAGCGTTTTTCTTATTTTGATAAATTTTTGAGCCTTCAACTCTGCCTTTTCCCCTAGAACTATGGAATGGATACTTGAGTCAGGAGATCAGAATAATGTCCACAAGAATCAGTTGAAATGAACAAAACCCCAATTCATATGAGCAATATTATGTGTAATAGTAAAAAATAAAAGTTGAGATTCCCTAGCTAAAAGAGATGTTTTCATGAAGAGTAAACGCATCATGGATTAGTTCTTAAATAGAGATAAATCAAATCCTGCTGAGCCTATATTTTTTACTGAGCTGGAACCGCCCATATTACAAAAATATTGTAATTGCTGAGATTAATCAACTGTTTAAATTACTATATTCAAAATGAATCACACATGAGAGAAAAAAAGTGGATGCTTTCCTATATAAACTTGGATTCCTAGAGCATCTCAAACATAGATACTTCATAGGTCACTATCAACAGAAGAAACAGAAAAGCATTGAACTAAAATAAACAATTCAGGTTTCTTAGGCAGATTTTATATAGTAACGATGTTTAGAAAGCCCAGTTGATTCTATTGCTAGATATTTTATACTGAGAAACTGTGGGTAAGAGATTTGCTTCTTTTAGATTTATGTCTTCTGAGCCCAAATTGAATCACAGTGAATATAATAAGTAAAATTCTTTTCATTAATGAGTCATTAGATTCACAGGATCATTCAGGATGTAGTTCCAAATAGATTTAGCAGATTTCTGAACACAGTAGAAGCTGCTGGCTGAGAGAACATGGAAAAGATGGTGTTACTTGACTAGTATTTGGAAATAAGTTACACTGAATTTAGTGGATTTATGCCTGAGGAGCCAAGCATAAGAAAACTTGCAACAATACATAACAGTCAAGTGATTGATTCAAGGGCTTTTGATCAATATTTGTCAGCTATATTCAGGGATATTTTCTTGGCTCCAGCATACTTGTAGTACAGACTTATTTTATCACTTTTTTTTTTTTAAATAGCCCAATGCTGGAAGGATCCTGGGGGGATTTGTAGCAACATGTTATCATTCTGCTGATAACAGCCTGCTCTGTTCCTCATCTGACTCAGATGAACTTGTGCAAATGCTGATGTAGGTATGGTCTGGGTAAAGGCCAAAAAAAAAAAAAAAAAAAAAAAATTAAAAAATATGAAATTCAGTCCTGACTGAATTTGGAGATTGCAATAGATCCCATAACTTGGAAATTGACATTTGATCTGTTCTAAACAGGATTGCACTTCTGCTCAGGGAAGGGGTGCTATCTTGGGGTGCTGTTTTCATTCTGAATCTGGCTTTCCTTGGTAAAGGATGGCAGTCATTCTAGATAGAGATAAGCTAGTCATGAATGATCTTGTATTCCTGTAATCTCTTGATGTGATGATTGCAAAACATTTTGTTCATGCTCACATGTATACCTGGCTCACAGAGGGCTCAGAACCTTCCATTAATGTTCGGCTATCATTTTAATTGCCATTGTTTTCTTTGTGTTTATTATGCTATCTCTAAAATAATCACACTGGTTGCCTATTTTCTCCCAGGTTCAACTAAAGGTCTTGGCATTTATCTTTAAAGATCAAAATGGCCTGTTTATACATAGGCGCATTCCTACTCCAAGCAAGACCGCCTGCGCCTTAAGATATACTACTAGGGACATTCTCTGTGGACTCAGTTGAAGAGAGATACTTATCTAGAAGGAGAAGACTTTTTCTATGATAGTGCCAGGGCCTTGGGACATATTTCAAAAGCACTATACTTTGCACAGACATTAGATATGGGTTGGTGGTGATATTGCTATGGATTTTTTATTTGTGGAGGTATTCAGTGGCAATGTAAATTTTTGTTTTCTCTGTGGCTCTTAATCTGGTCTTGTTTATTGATGTCTTACTGAGTTGTATTTTGCACTGATGCCTAATTTATTTTATTCATACCTTTACAATCCATCCTGCAATCCATTTAGAAAAAAAAGGCTTAGAAATATTTCAAACAAATGAATCTCCTGGTTTGTGCAGAATGAGCCATTTTGATTTAAATGAACTGTTAAAAGGAAATCTGCTTCACCTCCAACTTTCTTTGATCTAATTATAGAATTTTACACTATGGCAAGCATTGTTTTTGTTAGATTCACACGGGAAAGAAGAGGCGAGACGTAGGAGCAGTTCAGCACCTTTATTTCTCCTTAGCTGAATGCAATACGAACTGCCGGCAGGCTGCAGGGAAGCCGCTTCTAAGGGCTTCCCTGTAGCCTAGCTGGCCACTGACAGCAGTTTAATTCTCCCGCCTCTGTATTAGCCAATCAGCGGCGGCTATGCACATTTACTCCATACGGCAGTATGTAACACCCCTCCACTCTTAGTTCGTGGAATGTCCAATCAGGAGTTAACGTAAGTCACGTAATCACATAAGTATGCAGGACGCCGTATAGTCCTACTGGTGCGGACATGCCTGTTGCTGTTCTGGTACCTGCTTGTGGAATAATCTGGAACCGGCCTCCAGGCGTGGTGGCTGAAGTTTCCGCGTCTCCGTCCTCCGGTCCCGGTTGACTCCGCTGGACTCCAGCATTCGCAGGTAGATGTCTGCACTCCTCCTCCGTATTTGAGAATAGGTCCTCCTGGTTCCTTGTAGCTAGTGCCCGGCTCCCAGCATGGTCGTCCTGGTTGTTTGCTCTGTATGGTCTTTGGGGCAGAGACTTGTGTTGTGCTGGATTGTCTTGCTGTTGGCTGGCCTCCGGTTGTCAAAGCCAGGAGTCTCCCAACCTACTCCTGAGCTGGTCGATGTGTCTTCGCCACACTCAGCCATCGTCCAGCTTAACTTGATAGGATTTTGGCCCGGTGACAGCTATGACTGTGGCCTTCATCCACTTGGGATCCCCTGCATAGTTTTGCGCGAATACTAGCTCATCTACTGCTAGTGTCCGGGTGAGCTTGCTTGAATCCAGGGGTGTCTCTGGATAATAATTGGGGTTCAGCCTGTCCAGTTGGGACTTCAACTTTCGTCCCATCAACATTTCGGCCGAGCTCCGGTTAGTGGCTGCACATGGTGTGATATGTGGGCCAGCAGGAATTGGTCGATCCGTTCTTGCCAGTCCCCTGGGCCCATTCTGGTCAGAGTTTCTTTTGTCATTCTCACCATTCTCTCTGCCCGGCCATTGCTAGCCAGACTGAATGGTAAAACTAGCACATGCCTTATTCCCAGGTCGGCCAGGAATGACTCCATGTGCTTGGCTGTCAGTTGGGGACCATTGTCCAACACTAGGATGTCTGGCAGACCGTGGGTTGCAAAAATCCTCCTTAGGGCTCGTATAGTGGCTTCTGTGGTTGAGGTGTGCATGGTCACCACCTCTACCGAGCCGGCCGGGTTTCTTGGCATGGCAGGCAGCTCGCTACCCACTCGGAAATGTCTTGGTCCAACTTTGGCCACCACAGATAACTCCTTGCTAGTGCTTTCATGCGCACTATCCCCGGGTGTCCTATATGCAGGGTTCCCATCACCCTCTTCTGTAGACTCTTGAGTACGACCACTCTCTCTCCCCATAGTAAACACCCCTTCAGAATGGACAGTTCAATTTGTTTGCTTTTAAATGTCTTAAATTCTTCCCCTTCCTCTTCCTGTGGCCACCCCCTTAACACCCAGTTCATGACTTTGGACAAAACCTTGTCTTTCGCCGTGTGCTCTGCGATGTCTCGAGATGTGACGGGGCTGGTTTGTTTAATGTCGACCAGTAGTATCTTTACCACAGGTGTGGGGTCCTCTACGAGATCGGGTGTTGGGCAGCGGCTGAGGGCATCTGCGTGTCCGATGCTTTTCCTTGGTCGATGGGTCAGCGTGTAGCTGTAGCCGGACAGAAAAATGGACCAGCGGGTCAGTCTGGGTGACATGTACTGCAGCATTTGTTGGTTGCCTGCCAGGAGTCCCAGTAGAGGTTTATGGTCCGTCACAAGTTCAAATTTGTGGCCGTAGAGGTATTCATGGAAACGCTTGATGCCGGCCACTGCAGCAAGCGCTTTCTTGTCCAGCTGGCTGTAATTTCGCTCAGCTGGTGAAAGTGTCTTGGAGTAATATGTGATGGGGGCTTCCGCTCTGTTGGGGAGGCGGTGGCTGAGGACAGTCCCCACTCCAAAAGGTGACGCATTGCACGTTAGCAGTAGGGGGAGGGTCTTACTGTATTGCATGAGGACGCTGTTGGATGAGAGCAAGTCTTTAACAGCTTCAAAAGCTTTGGCCTCTCTTTGTCCCCATGTCCACGTGGCCATCTTCCCCAGTAGTCTATGAAGAGGCTCTGCAACGGTCGCCTTCTGTTTAAAAAAAAAATGGCATAAAAGTTGAGTAAGCCCAGAAATGCTTGTAACTCTGCCTTGTTTGTGGGGATTGGTGCTTCCTTGATTGCTTTAATTTTAGCATCTGTGGGCTGAATTCTGGACCCGTCGATAAGGAACCCCAGGAATTCTACCTTGGTGACCCCAATTTTATATTTGTCCTGTTTGACTTTGAAACCCCTTTGCTGGAACCGCTCTAGCACCTCTAGCAGCCTTGTCAAGAGTTGGTCCTCTGATTCAGCCGAGATGAGGACGTCATCAAAATAGGGGACCATTCCGGGGATGCTATGTAGCAGGCGTTCCATGCTCTGGAACAGTCCCGGGGTCACGCTTACCCCAAATTGCAGGCGGGTGCATTTAAAAGCCCCCCTGTGGGTGACTATCATCTGGGCTTCTGCAGTGGCTGCGTCCACTGGCAACTGTTGGTATGCCTGTGCCAGATCTAATTTAGCAAAATTTTTGCCTTTCCCTAGGGAGTGTAATAAGTGTTGCACAACGGGCACAGGGTAAGCGTTGGGCTGCAGGGCTTTATTAATGGTCCCCTTATAGTCCGCGCACACGCGAATCAAGCTGTCCGGCTTCATTGGGGTGACGATGGGAGTCTCCCATTTGGCATGATCAACTGGCTCTAATATCCCTTGGGCTATTAATTTGTCCAGCTGTTCGTCCACTTTTGGCCGAAGTGCAAAGGGAACTCTCCAGGGCTTTAATCTAACGGGGGGTGACACTGGGGTCTAGGTTAAATGAAATGGGCTTGCCCTTATATTTACCTAGACTCCCATTGAACATGCCTTGGAAGTCCGCTAGCAGCTTGTCCAGTTTGTCCCCCCTGATCTGATGCAGCCTGGTGATGCTGATGCCAAGAGGCTTGAGCCATTCCAGTCCCAGCAGGGTCGGTCTGTGTCCTTCGATGACCGTTAAAGGTAGCTTCCCTCTGAAATCCTTGAAGGTGATGGATATCACTGCCCGACCCAGCACTCAAATGGGATTCCCTTGGAAGTCGTTTAGTCTCATGCATTGCGGTTTGAGTTGATGCTTTTTGATTGCTGGGAGAAATTGCTTTAGGGTTCCCCATGACATAATCGTGAAAATGGAACCGGTGTCTAGCTCCATGTCGCAGGGAATCCCCTCAATGGCCATGGTGATGTGGAATTTTTCTCCTTGACCGGCGTCGGAGTGACCTAAGTGGTGTTATAGATCCCCCAGCTGTCCTGGTATTGGTAGTCATTTCTGCGCTTACCCCTTTGGCCCCCTGGACGGTTCTGCCCTTGTCTTCCTGGCCCCATGGACTGTCTGGGTTGGTACTGGGCTGGCTGGGATGGGGTAGGTTGGGTGGCTCTGCGTGCTTCCGCAATGTGCCCTCTTTTCTGACAGCGGCGGCAAATGGCGTCTTTAAATTTGCACAATGCCCTGGCATGGCTCCCTAGGCAACCTGAGCATCGGGTTTCCCTGTTCTCACAGTCTCTGGGGCTTACCCTTCTCTCCGTCTGCACCCGGTGCACTCCTTCGTCATCCTCTGACTCTCCATCGAATTCGGGGACTTCGGTCATCCAGTTGGGCTCCCTGTGGGTGTGATGGACTGTGCCAGTCTTCCGGATGTCTGCAGCTAAGTTGTCCGAGGATTCGCAGCCCTGGCTTCCTCTACGACATCCTTTAATGTTGCCCCTCGTCTGATCAGCAACTTTTTCTGCAGATTAAGGTCTCTCATGCCTAGGATGATTCTGTCTTTCATCATCTCCTCCAGGTTTATAAATTCGCACTTTGTTGCAATCTCCCGGAGTTTGAACAACAAAGTCATTTATGGATTCACCATCATGCTGGCGGTGATGGTAAAATTCATTCCTGCTGACCATCAGGGTTGCTGCAGGCATGTAGTGATCCTTCAGGGTCGTCTGAAGCGTTGTCCAGGAAATGGATTCAATGTCCGTGGGTGCCACAAGGGTTTGAGCCATTTTGTAAATCTTCGGCCCGCAGTAGGTGAGGAAGAGAGCCCTCTTACTATTGTCTGGCAGATCCTGGAAGTTGTTGGCTTCCAGGAACATGCGAAAATGGCTCATATAAGTTGTCCATTCTTCAGTCTTCGGGTTGAAGATCGCTGGAGCAGGAGATGTTTGGGTGGTCATCCTGAAGTTTGGCCGGAGCAGGTCAGTGCTTGCTTCTAAGATGGCTGCGGATGCCACGAGGTACCTTTGTCCTGTTGTCCTTCTTCCACCACCTTCATTGCCAGTGTTAGATTCACACGGGAAAGAAGAGGCGAGACGTAAGAGCAGTTCAGCACCCTTATTTCTCCTTAACTGAATGCAACACGAACTGCCAGCAGGCTTCAGGGAAACCGCTTTTAAGGGCTTCCCTGTAGCCTAGCTGGCCACTTTAATCAGTTTAATTCTCCCGCCGCTGTATTAGCCAATCAGCGGCGGCTATGCAAATTTACTCCGTACAGCAGTACGTAACAGTTCTCATCATTGTTATGGAACACCTTTGTGACCCCATGCCTACACTGAATGAACAGAGCAATTTGGAGAGGATTTTGAGCCTCTCAGAGATTGTGAGCAACTCAGAGCTAATGGAAGATTTGGGGCAGTATTTGCACTGGATCATGCAATAAGAGAAAGGACTTTGAAACCTGTGGGTCTCTTCCTATTGAAACTCTATTATCTCACACGTGTAACAAATCAGACTAACTGGATCACATTTTACCAGCCTATACTGGTTTAAGCCTGTAATTAAATTTCTCTGGACAGTCTTTTCTACTTCTCTCTGTTTGTTTTTTCCTCCCCTCTGTTTTCTTCTTCATTTTTCTTCACCCAGTTGCAATGTTTGTCTTTTTTAGTTAGCTGACATCAGAGTATCAATGTATTTGGATCCAGTTAGTGCTTGGATGAGACACTTCTAGGAAATCCCAGAGAAATGAGCTAGATTGAGAACTTGCAAAAACTTTCTGGAAGAAGGTATTTTGACATAGTTACTAAAAAGAACTTTATGGGTATGCCCATACAATCAACAAAAGTCAATTCAGAATAACAGAATAAGAGAGTTGGAGGGGACGTTGGAGGTCTTCTAGTCCAACTCCCTGCACAAGCAGGAGACTTTATACCAGGGGTGTCAAACTCAAGGGCCGGGGGCCAGATCCAGCCCACGGGGGGCTTAGATCTGGCCCGTGGGGCTGCCCTGGAAACAGTGAAGGACCGGCCTGTGGTGCCTCTGCAAGCCCGTGGGCGGCCCTCCCGAGCTCCATTTTCACTGGCAGAGGGTTGCAGAAGCAGTCACAGCCGAAGATGGAGCTCGGGAGCCCGTTTTCACTGGCTGAGCGCTTGGGCCACCAGAGGCGCCCCCGACACGAGTGACGTCGAGCTGGCCACGCCCACCCTGGCCATGCCCACCTTGGCCCTCCAAGGTCAAACACAACCCTGATGTGGCCCTCAATGAAATTGAGAAATTTCACATGAAATCCACACCCCTGCTTTATATCATTCCAGACATGTGGCTGTCCAGTCTCTTCTTCATGGGATTCAAGGGATTCTTTCCTGTACTTACTGCTGTAAGTTAGTGACGTTGCCCAGCAGTGATAGCTTGATGTCCTGAATACTAGTAGTGCTACTTCTCATCACCAGTAAAGTTTTTATGCTTTCTGCATCAATTGTGAAAGGAAAAAAAAACCTCCCACTTCATTTTTTGTACATTGTCCTTTTTATTAGTTTATAATATAAAATACAAAAACACAAAAACAAATAATAGGAAAAATAGGGGAAGGAAAAGGGAAGGGAAGGGTGTAGAAAAGAAGGGAAAAAGAAAGAAAAGGCTTTGACTTCTGACTCCCTTTGGTGCAGTAGAATAAGATAGTAACATCAAACCTCAACGTTTTACTTTTACATAATAGTATACTGTAAACTAGCCATTTCTATATCAACAAATCTATCTAATCGGTAAAACCCAAAATCAACGTTTCATTTTTTTCCACCTCAAGCACAAAGTGCAGAAGCAGTTTCCAAGTAGAAACAAAAGTAATTATGTTTTTTTTCTTTTTCTTTTTTATCAAAGCAGTCAATTTAGCCATCTCTGCTAACTCCATCAACTTTTGCAGCCATTCGTCCATTGTAGGGATCGAAGTGTCCTTCCATTTTTATGTGTAAAGTAATCGTGCTGCATCAACATATATAACTTTTTTATATAACATCAAAAACGTCATCAAAAAAGCACAACAAAGAATGTTCTTTCTGCGCCAACTCAGAAAGCTCAAACTGCCCAAGGAGCTGCTGATACAGTTCTACAGAGGAATTATTGAGTCTGTCATCTGCACCTCCATAACTGTCTGGTTTGGTTCTGCAACCCAACACGACAGACACAGACTTCAGAGGATAATCAGAACTGCAGAAAAAACAATTGCTACCAACCTGCCTTCCATTGAGGACCTGTATACTGCACGAGTCAAAAAGAGGGCTGTGAAAATATTTACAAACCCCTCACATACTGGACACAAACTGTTTCAACTCCTACCCTCAAAACGACACTATAGAGCACTGCACACCAGAACAACTAGACACAAGAAGAGTTTTTCCCCGAACGCCATCACTCTGCTAAACAAATAATTCCCTCAACACTGTCAAACTATTTACTAAGGCTGCACTATTAATCTTCTCATCGTTCCCATCACCCATCTCCTCCCACAAATGACTGTATGACTGTAACTTAGTTGCTTGTATCCTTACAATTTATATTGACTGGTTCCTACTATGATTTGATTGCTTATTTGTACCCAGACTATCATTAAGTGTTGTACCTTATGATTCTTGACGAGCTTATCTTCTCTTTTATGTACACTGAGAGCATATGCACCAAGACAAATTCCTTGTGTGTCCAATCACACTTGGCCAATAAAAAATTCTATTCTATTCTATTCTAACTTCAAAGTTCCATTTCCCCCCAAGTCTTTTTCCATTAAATCCAAATGAAAAGTTTCTGGTTTTATCTTTATATTCACTTTAAGAATCTTCTGTATTAAAGTATGAATCCTACTCCAATATTTCTTTGCTTTATCACATGTCCACCATAAATGATAAATGATACATTTACATTACATTTTCAACATTCATTTGAAGTACCTTTATACATTCTTGATAAACCTCCCACTTTCCACTTTGTTTCATTCTTACTGAATGATACCGTTTAGCCACCCAACTCAAATGACTCTGGCCTGGATATAAAATGATTAAACCAAGAGACAATTAACATGTAGCATTAAAGCAATTTATGGAATAAAATATATTAGTTATTGGCTAGGTGAGGAGGGAGTTGTTGCCCAGTCTGAGATCTCTCCCCTCCGAGGTCAGGGAGGGGCAAGTGGTCACAATTGTTTGAGATCCCTTGGCAGGGAACAGAAGTGTGGCTCCCGATCAGGGGTGAAATGCTCCCGGTTCGCTCGTACCTGTCGGTCGCCGTAGAGCTGGTCGCCAAGGTAGCGCGAGGCGCCGCCCACCCACCCGGACGCCGCCATTTGGATTCTTTTACCCTCTGCGCATGCACAAAGTGTTCTGTGCATTCGCAGAGGGTAAAAGAACCCAATGGCGGCGTCCAGGTGGGTGGGAGGCGCCTCGCGCTACCTTGGCGACTGGCTCTACGGCGACCGACAGGTACGAGCGAACTGGGAGCATTTCACCCCTGCTCCCGATACGACTATGAGTACCTATAAATGAAGGTGGCCTTTTGTAAAGTTGGAAAGACAGCTTTAGATAGTGTTTGGACTTTAGTGGTGGTGCTGGGCTGCACTTTTGATTTTTTTAAAAAATTGGGGATTGGGTTTGTTTTTTTTACTTTAAAAAAATGGTATGTATGTATATGTATATGTCAGGGGTGGGTTCTGGCTTACCTCGCTGCCGGTTCGCTTCCTCACGCGTTGCGCTGTGCAAAAAACAGCCGCCGAGAGAGCCGGTTTAGGGGCGTGTCCAGCCGGCCATCGCTGCTGGTTCAGCGAGTGGGGGGAAATTCCCACTATCGGTTCTAAAGAACCGGTCCGAACCGGCAGGAACCCACCTCTGGTATATGTGTATGTATATGTACAAAACATTCGGAAGAGGCTTTCATCCTGCAGTGGATAGACAATGGCTAAAATGAACAATATATACTGTATATTTGTGTGTGTGTGTTTGTTCTTGGATGGTATTTACTTATCTAATTTATATAGTATAGAGAATGGTAGGAATTTTAATGGAAGATTGTTTTGTGTATGGGAAAGGATGTTAACTTTTTACAGTACTTTATTATGCAAATTGTCCAGTATTCCATGATAGAGTGGTGTGTATATTATAATAAATGATCAAACTAGAGCTTCATCCTTCATCCTTATTCATCAAAAGACTCTTAATGGAGAACAGAGTGAAAGGAGGGGCAACTATCAAATAACACGACCCATTTCTCGGTCGATGCAAGTTCCAACAAGACAGGTGTTTCAGTTGCAAACCTTGAGCAGATCTATTTTGTCTTCTAGGCACAGTTCAGAATGTTTATGGGCTATAAAGCTTTAAATGGCTTTGGTACAACGTGCTTGAACAAGCTGCTTCTGACTGTTACGACCCATTAATATGGGCCAAGAAGGTCTTCATCCCCTCCCCCACACCATCTTCCATGAATCACTCCTTGAAGTTAAATAAGGTAGAGAAAGTGACTCCTTGGTGACTTTTTAAACTGCAAATTCTTCTCCTTAAAGATTCTCTAAAGTCCAAATTTCAGTATCCTGAGAATAGGACAAAGTATCTTCATGCATCTGATTGGAAAACACAATTGATTCCATTGGCATTCTTGCATTTATGGTTATAAGTGAATATAGATCTTGATTTTGTTTTCAGTAAACACAAGGCAAAGTTTACGTCTGAATAATGAATTAGGTTAGAGTCTTCTGAACCCTCTGAAGTAAAATCATTCTTTTTTCAATTAAACCCCCCCCCCTGAGATTCTGGAAAAGCAATCTTCCCAATCCTGTGTCAAATGCTGAAGTTTGCAGTCCAAATATTGAACACCTCTTGATTTTTTTAGCACCTACCCATTAGGATGCCATGACTTGGTGGCACGATAGTATCATGCAATTGTTCCTTATAACCTTAATGTCAGGAATATCTCCTGTTTCAAGCATCATGTTTCCATGTTGCCTTTTTAATGGATAACCCTATAGTAAGCATTAAATAAGATTACAGCAGGACAGTGGAAAGGCTATGGTTTTGGTTTCATAATATATCCTTGTAGTAAAAGGCAGAAAGGAGAACAGAGGCAGGGTGTGTGTGAGAGCTAGGGAATAAAGAGAAGATATGACATTTTAAAGTATTTATTACCCTTCTTTCTTCCCAGACTGAAGGGATTAAAATATGCCAACATTTGGAGCTCATTTTGAGGTTATTTTACAACAAAAGCAACACATATTAGTCTAGGTTTGGGACTAACCCTCAAAATAGTTCTAATCTGAATTTTTTAGTTTCTTTGTGCTGTATCTGCACATATATGATCAATTCTCTCTTTGTTTCTGGAAGCAGAGCAGGGGTAGGTTCTAACTTACCTCGCTGCTGGTTTGCTTCCTCCCGCGCCGCGTGGCCGTGCCTCATGGGTGCGCGTGCATGCGCAGTGCAAAAAAATAATTTTTTTAAAAAAAAACAACACCAAAAACAAGATGGCGATGCATGTGCAGCGCATGCACAGAAGAAAAAAAAAATTCAAACAAAATTCAAAAAAAATAAAAATAAAAATAAAAAAAAGATGGTGGCACCCACGGACTGGCACCGACCGAACCGGATTGGTGACATCATCGTGACGTCACCAGTGGGTCGCTACCGGTTCAGGCGAACCGGTTCAAACTGGGAGGAACCCACCTCTGAAGCAGAGACTGCTGCAAGCACACACAGAATGTCCTCCAACATGGCTTGAAAATAAACATATCTAATACCAAGAAAATGAAGTCATGGAGTCATCCATGCATGCGTGCCTCCAGTTATTAGTTTTGCATGGCCTCCTGTAATGTATTTAGGGCTGAGGAGGTTTCACATTATTTCTAACAGGACTACCAGATTTTGTAACAGCTTTGTTCCCTATGCCATCCGTCTGGTAAACTCGCAAGATTCGTCCAAACTAGAGTGTGTTGTTTCTCTGTGTCATATAATATATGTTGGTATATGCATAATTTTGTATTTACTTATTTATTTATTTTGTCATGCTTGACATATGTAGTGTATATTGGAGGTGGTGACTCTTTGAGAGCCGTATGCAATGAAATTTCATTTTAATGTATGCCGATTAGTGTACATTCAAAGTGACAATAAAGTTATTCTCTCTCTCTCTCTCTCTCTCTCTCTCTCTCTCTCTCTCTCTCTCTCTCTCTCTCTCTCTCTCTCTTTTGTTGCATCTTCATGAGCATAAGAGATATCTTCCTCCTAGAACAGAAGTTACAAGAATAGCCTATTGCATGAATTCTATTGCACAACTGGAGTAACACCTGTTCAGTCTTTCATCTGTAGACCATGATTTGTTATTTTCTCGAGACAGTTGAATGGTGCAATTTTATATTAAAAGACTCCTACTGTAACGCATTTCCTTCTTTCTGAAGAGCTCATCAGAAATGTTTTCTCCCCCCACACCCCCATGGGATCAAGAGGAGGATGTACGCTAGAGAAACAGGTTGGAACTGTTAAAATAATTGGCAACCTTGAATTCTTATGGAACTAGTTGGCCTCATATTAAATTAGAAGCTTTTAACCTTTAATTATTTATTTCTGGCTGAGCCATAAAACTGCTCCTTTATGACATGAACAGTTGCAAGCAAGCAGGAGTTTTCCTCATTAAAAAGAGGCCATGACTCTGGAAGTCTCTGTTTATATCATTGTGGACCATGATCTTTGCCAGTAAGGTGATTAAAGTAACTGAGGATTCTTGCACAGCAATCTTCAGAGGTTGCTTCCCTGGTTACTCCAGTAATGTACAAGCAAACTTTTCTATAACCATAAAGAGGGTTGTTGTACCTGTTTAAAAAAACAGGTAACTGCAGGCACATGAAATCTAACAAAAAGCTAGTTAGGGAGTTGGCAGTGACACACTTTTATTGCAGGTATGCACATACAAAAGGATCTGTGAAATGGAAAATATAAGTCTGGGGAAATGCCAAGTTCCAGTACTGACTCCTTGGCTAAAAACTGCCATTTTGTTTCCCTTAAAAATGATGTGTGTGTGTGTATGTGTGTGTGTATTTGTAGAACTTGAAAAGCACAGATGTGTAACCAATACCAGGTAATCCAGAATGATCTAATACAACAGTGTCTGCTTCATCAATACAATCCCTATTGATCAGTGACCTCTTTGTCTTTTGTCTTGTAATTTTCAGACATCACGGATAAGCAGAGATTGTGCTTTGGAAGCCAAAGTAACTGTGCTTGGGTTAGCACACTTGTGAGTTAACAAGTCAAGGTTAATGCTCTTAGTGTTTTCCTCTCAGTTCTTCAGGCAGCAGAAAGTATAATGGTAGTCTTCACATTTCAATTATCACTATTCTCTGTTCTGCCTCAGTAACAAGAAAAGAGTAATGTACAAATTAAGGAAACTAATTCTGCTTTTCCTGGTCTTGTTTGTCCTCCTATTCAAAGCCACCAGATGATCGAGAACACCCTCCTATCACTTTCTTTAATATGGGCTTGCTCTGGGCTTTGCTGCTACCAGCATACAATCTCAACCCCAATATCCCCATCCTGGCGTGAGAAGATCCTTTTTTTCCTTGATAGATTGCTGTGAAAAAGTGATGTTTTGTGGGGGCTGGGTTGATGCTCAGGAGCTTCACCACCACTTGAGATGAAATTTGACCCTCTTCTGTCTTTTTCTCTTCCCATTTCTTGGTGTGTCCTTCATTTTTTTAGCTGGTGGTGGGTCTATAGCAGGGGGGCAGTTATAGCAGCTTTATGACCTGTGGACTTCAACTCCCAGAATTGCTGGCATGTTGGCAGCTGGATCAGGAATTCTGGGAGTTGAAGTCCACAGGTTGTAAAGTTGCCATAGTTGCCCATCCCTGGTCTATAGGAACCATCTGCACTTGAGCAAGAGGAGCTGGGTGGAGAAAATTAGGTGAGTTGCTTCGCCAACAAGTTGCAAAACTCCACCAGAGAAGAAAAATGGGAATGGGTAGAGAAGAAGATTTGACAATGCCTTTTCCCCTCTGTCTTTTGCAGTTTTCTTGTGCTGGCCTTTTAAAATTATTTGGAGAATATAGTCTGGTCATACCAAATGGCCATGGAGGGAAGACCATAATCTCGCCAACAGCACTTTAATTTATGAAGTATCATAGACCATATGACAAGAGTTGTATTGAGAGAAGCTAGAAGAAAGTATTTTAACTTTGAAAGGATAAAGACAACATCACAGTGATTAGCAGGAGGTGAGAAAGTCCTGCCTAAGGCATGAAAGCCTACTGGGTAACTTTGGGCCAGTCACTCCCTCTCAGCCCAACTAACCTCACAGGGTTGCTGTCATGAGGAAAATAGAAGGAGGAAGGAGTATTAGGAATGTTTGCTACTTTCAGTTATTTGTAAAAACAATAAAGGCGGGATACAAATAAAATACAGTAAACCCTAAATCTTAGCACTTGTAGCATTAACAGACCAGTAAGAGCTCTCTTTGAGCCCACTTTGAGCTAACTTTTCCTTAGTTATTTCATGGCCATACTAAATGCCAGATCTGGAGGGAGGGAGTGGCAGGGCCTACCTCTAGAATTGCCTCTAAACATCCTAGCTGGCACATCTTTGTGAACTTTCATGCTGTTTGTATGTTGGTCATCTTTATTCTGGGCCTTTCTCTTCTAATAGCTTACTCCCATATGTGATTGTGAAAAAGACCTCAACTGAGATAATGGCACTGTGGGTTTTCATTCTAAGCATATAGTCGAACAATCATTATTATGTATGTGCACCCTAGAGACAGAGCAATATAGTACACAATGCTGTATTGGAACATTGGTTTGTCTTCATATCAAGTGGGCGGCAGAGGTAGCAGGTGAGCCCAGGTAAAATATCGGAAGATTCAGCACAGTAGGATATGATACATCACACACTCCACTTTCACATGCAGTGGAAGATTGTTCTATCAACAGGGTTGAAGAAAGATTTGAACAGCCAGGCTTGTTGGCTTTGGGATAAGGGAAAGAATGACAAGGAAATAACTTGTTCTTCAGTTCAGACAGCCATTATGCCTGATGACTGCTTAAGAACTCATAGAGCTAGTCAAATGCTTTAATATCAGTGTGAGGGAGATGAGGGAAACTAATCAAAAAAGTGTCAAGATTAAGCAGTACTTTGGGGCAGGATATGTATGGTTTTCCTGAATTAATCAGTTGTCTGGATTTATACATTATGTTGCACAATCATCAATTAGCCAAAAAGCCTGATTTGTAAATAAAGCTGGTAAAACCACAAACAAAAACACTAACCCTAATTAAGTGCAACATGAATCAATCAGCACTGAGACTGTAACCTTTTGGTTTCCATCCTAGCAGCATGTCATATAAACACATCCAGAAAGAACAGGCTTTTCTCAAACTTCTACTCTATCTCCGAGTTTTCTGCTCATACAAAGGTTGTTCTGAATCAAGCGTAGATTGGTTATGCTATCATCAGGCAGTTTAACACAACGCAATGGTACATTCAATCAGATTATATTTTATTCTTCAGGCATCCTCTGACAACACTCACGGTTATGTAGAAGTTCTTCTGAATCTACAGTCATAATCTGGAACCATCACGAATATTGTAAAAAAGGATTAACGCTTCCCCATCTCCTTGTTGCTACATCTTTTCCCGGTAGATTCTTGAAAGAGACCTCCTTTGGGATAGCGTACTTCAATTACTCCCGCCCCCCAGGCATACTTCAATGACCAATAAGAGTACACAGTTATGATCACATGCCATGGACTACATGGCATGGACTACATTCCCCAGAATGCTATGTCTTAAAGAGACAGTTCTTAATTCTAGGCTAAACCCTTGTAAGCCAGCACAAAGGTTTTCCTGCTGAAGGAAACATTGTTTTGATGTTGTGGAGCATAACTCACTAAGTTCCACAAAAATAACTGCTAGTGAAATTATGGGAAACTTAAGAATTGTTCTCATCATATTCTACTGTCTGTATAAATTATACCATTACTTCTTGGGGAATCTATGAGATTTGTGTTCTTTATAACAGTTTAGAAGGAATTGTTATGCAGCTTCAGGTGAAATCTGGCACCTGAATAAAATGGATTAAGTATGGAAAATGTGCATCATACAAAATAGCTGAATAAGATCATTTCTGAACTACCATATTTTGGTAGCTAGCATTCAACAAAAAAATGAGAAAGGACAGATTCAGATTCCCATCTCACCTTTCAGCTTATTTGGGCTCACTACTTTATTCATTTTACTTCAAAGATTTATTGATTGTGAGGGGTGGGGGGAAGTGTTACATCTTTAACACCTTCCAGACTGCAAGCATTCAATGTTGGGCTCCTCAGTCAAAAGTGAGAATATGAAAGGAGAAATTGCTCTTCCATTTCTTTGCTAGATGAGCTTATTCCTGTCCCAAGTAAAGAGAAGTGATATGATTCATTTCAGAAGCATCCTAATAATATTTATTCCGTATTCAATCCTATCCTGTGAAGTAGGAAGGGAGATTATGTCTGGAGTTTTATTCAGTGGGAATAAAGGGAAGAATGACGTGCTCAGATGTTGAAAAATATTTATACAGAACTAAATATACTGAGACCAATTATTGGGAAAATGTGTTTCAGAATAGTTGTCTTCAAGATGGAAGCAACAGTTCTTGTAAATGGAGATACAGCTCTGGGAAAAGACAGGTGGTATGAGCTGCGGTGGCGCAGTGGTTAGAGTGCAGTACTGCAAGCTACTTCTGCTGATCACTGGCTGCCTGCAATTTGGCAGATCGAATCTCACCAGGCTCAAGGTTGACTCAGCCTTCCATCCTTCCGAGGTGGGTAAAATGAGGACCCAGATTGTTGGGGGCAATATGCTGACTCTGTAAACCGCTTAGAGAGGGCTGCAAAGCACTGTAAAGCGGTATATAAGTCTAAGTAATATTGCTATTGCTATCTATTGTTCATTGAGACTGAATGAGAGGACTATTCAAGCTCGTTGCTAGAAAAGAAAATGTTAGAGAGGGGAGATCTTCTTGTGCACAAAACCAACAATCCAGACTACAGCTTCATTTGGACTGCACTAACAATATGGAGAACCATTCATTTATTAGGCATTGGTAGTTATTACCCAAGTAGAGAAGAACACAATGGGCTTCTTGGCACTTTCTTCAATTCCAATCCAATGTATATTCTGAAATTGATCAGAATTTGTGGATACTTACAAACCTGTTCTCTTCATAGAAATTGGGATTAGTTCTTTAAATGTGTAGCAAGAATGGAACTCATTGGCATGTGATCATACAGAACCTCACAAACGATCATTTTTCAGACCCCACCTATCAGGTGGAATCCCAGGCCAAGAAATGCTTCTCCTTTTTTTCCCCAACTAAATTTTATTTGATTTGCTGAAAAAGAATTTGCTTTTAATTTTTTTTCTAAAGGAGTTGAGAATTATGTGGAGTTCAGGGAATTCTTGTGGGTGGTATGTTGGGTTCTGGTATTTGTTTACTAATGAGATGGCCAAGAACTGGATGACCATGCCTGTTTTCCATTGTATAATCACTGTTGCAGTCATCACACCTTCCATAGCATCTCATTGTTTTATCAAATTCCATAGGACAACATAAGGAAACTTGCACCTTTTCAGACTGTGGAGAATAAACATCCAGGGAAGCTGCAGAGATGTGTAAAAATGAAGCAAAAGAACTAATGGCACTTTCCATTAACTCTCAAAATAAAATAAGATTTAGCTACCATCATAATCTGAGAGTAAAGCAGAAAAGTTCAGATGGCAACAAGCTGACAACAATAAATACAATAGCTAAGATTTCAAGAAGATCCATTCCAAAACCTCTTCACTTACCTTACCTAGTACCTTTTTTTTAAATGAAAATTGCCATATTAATATAACTGTTGCTTTTTAAATAACTGGGAAGAACAAGAAAGCATATAACCACTGACCCAAATCTATAAATTGTCCTCATGTCAAAAAAACCCCACACAGAACAATGCCTTTGACTCCAAATTTGAACAGTCTCTATAAAAGAGTTTTATCTACAAATGTTTACTTCTATCCAAAGTATTTTTTTTTAAAATGTCAATTTAAAAAACAACAACACACACAATTTAGAAGAGTTCTAGCTCAAAAGCCCATCGTCTGTTTCTCTAAAGCTAACTGGGAGTCGTTCTCTCCAAAGATATACCATGTCTGCAAATTTCATTTCAACATATTAAAAGTAAAAAAGTTGCAGTTAAGTGATTTTCCCTTGACAGCCAACGGATAACATAAAACTTGCTTCAAACTCTGGATCCATACTGAGCAGTCACCATTTTGGTCCAAATAAAATTAGGCTGTTTTCTGAATCATTGAATTGACACCTGAACTGAATGGACACACATCTATAATATGGATCTGATAAATACAAAAATAATTGTGTGGTTCTTAGCTGTATTGGGTAGATGGGCTACAGTTCTATAACTGTAAAACCTTGTTAGGTTTCTTTAATTTTCAAGTACGACACTATTGAAAAAATGGATATGCCTATAAATATATTTATTATCTATGTCTTGAGGCTTATTTTGAAAGAAACAAATCTTTTTATATGAGAAATGGCCAGAATAGTGAGGCAATTGTAGATATAGATACTGTACATGGACAGATAGACGGACAGGCAGACAGATATAGATTTATTTGCAGCAATGCCTCTGTGACTCACAATTTTTCAACCACGTGAAGAACAGGAATGAGATTTTTATGAGCAATAAAAAACAAGCTCACTTTTATGGGCAAATGACCACAAATGGATATTCTTTAACCACAATTCAGCTGCTGATTGGAGATGTGTAAACCACAAATCATTTTTGAAAGATGTCACATTTTCATATGCAGGTCTCGCTCGTCTGTTTATCACAGTACTCATGAAAAAGGGGCACTTTATAATGTTTTCTCAGTGACAAGTCCAGAGCCACAAGTTTTCAACATTTCCATCTGTCTTTCCTCAGAACTCTCAAATACTTAGGGATGGGAACTGCGGTCCAGTAGTAGTTTTCCCCACTTGATCATATTGAGGAAGCTGCTGAAACGGGCCAGAGGAGAAGCAACCATCATGGGAAAACAAGATGCTCCAGAATGATTAATGCATTTCTTGCCAGCAAGGAATGATAGCAAGGCTACCAGTTCAAAACACACTAGGTGTGACAACACAGTTTGTAAGAAGAAAGGTGTGCTTTCTAAACAGTAAATATTTGCCAGAAAACATAGGTGATGAAGTCCACATCCAAGAAGAAAGCCACTTTACAATGGTGCCACTCCCTTCACATGAAGAGTTTGTAGGTGGAAGGAGAATTCAGAGGAACTGTTAATGTTAACAACTAGGACAAAGCACTAAGAAGTGTAAGTTGCCAAGCGTTTTAATATTTATATGAGCCATGGTGGCGCAGTGGTTAGAGTGCAGTACTGCAGGCTAATTCTTCTGACTGCCGGCTGCCTGCAATTTGGCAGTTCAAATCTCACCAGGCTCAAGGTTGACTCCGCCTTCCATCCTTCCGAGGTGGGTAAAATGTGGACCCAGATTGTTGGAGGCAATATATGCTGACTCTGTAAACCGCTTAGAGAGGGCTGTAAAGCACTGTAAAGCGGTATATAAGTTTAAGTGCTATTGCTAAGTGCTATTTCAAATGTTTTCTACATTGTAGGAATCTGATCTTTTTTTCTTCCTCTTTCAAAATAAAAAATGGGATTTTTCTATTTACTAAGAAAGTTGATTCCATAGTTGAAATCTACATGAACCTCATCTTTCAAATAGAATAGAATTCTTTATTGGCCAAGTGTGATTGGACACACAAGGAATTTGTCTTAGGTGTATATATATTCTATGGATCAAGATGTATAGTTGCATTAGCTAGAGTTGTATTTGCACAACAATGGAAAAGTGAAGAGATCCCAACAGATGAAAGTGTGATTAAAAAAAAATACTAGAATGTGCAGAAATGGATAGGCTAACACTTACAATTAAGGAAAAGAAAGAAACTGAATATTTTTTGACCTGGGATCTATTTTATCAATGGTTAGACGACAAAAACAGGAGCTAGAAACAAGGAAATATATGGAAAGGATCAATGATATAAGGGAGGTATGTTAAAATGGTTAAGTAATTATTGTTGTTGTTGTTGTTGTTGTTGTTATGAATACTGTTGTAAATATTTTGATTATCATTTCCTAAAACTATTTGTACCCAGACAACACAGTTTAATTGAAAATGGAATTTTTATATGTTATAAAATAAAAAACTTGAAGCAAAAAAATGTATAGTTGCATTATATTTACTTCTAAAATATTGATATATGTTTATAATAGAACATGTATGCAAACTGTATCAAAATCACACATATTAAGATAGGGTCTATCCTGGAAAGGCCTTTTTTCGGAGCAGTAACACAATTAATGCAGTCTAGGCCATTACTGATTGCAAATATTTCATAGTCAGTTGTAAAAAAAATTGGCACAGCTTGAATGCTCAGAAATGTTTAGTTGATATATATATATTTTTTAAAGTAAGCCCAGTATGTGTTCTGCAATGTATCTTTGCTTTTATTTTTCAGAGGTAAAAGCAAAAGAAAATTGTTATCAACAGAATATATACTGGCCTGCAGAATAGTGACTAAATCTTCATGGAGTAGCATGATACCGGTATAAAAAAGTCAAAGGAGGATGGTCTCAAATTCCCATTCTACCAACTTATTCTACCATTTTCTTTTCAGTTGCCCTCTACTGAATTTGATTTTAAAATAACTGTTTGGTTTTCAAGGCCTCTTGGACAATGATAGCAATCCATCCTTCCCTTCCCCCACTCCCCCATAATTGCATTAAGAATGAGCTTTTAAAAAAAATTAGAACACATGCAGGGCAGGGCAGTTGCTAGAACCTAGACAATGTTCTTCAGCAATGGGTGAGTATGTTTGAGATGGCTTGTTCATGAACTTAAGTTTAGATTAAGATACGATTATGATTTAATCACAATCATATAATCCCTTATTTAGGTGTTTTCCATAATTTCCTAAATGGTACAAAAAGGGTTGATGGAGAAATGAACCAAACATAGACCAATGGAACAAATACTAAAAATAGCTTACTCTTTCAATATCCCAGACATTAAATGGCTTGCAAAATCATTTATGGATCCTGTCTTTAAGAACTTCTTGGTTTGGCTCTTAAAGAGGCAGTACACAGTGGTAACCATATTCCCTTCTCTTTCCAACTCTCTCCTTACTGATTATTTCCTGTTCTCAGACATTTGCAACAACATTTAAGGTTTGTTCCCATAGTATGTGAAGAGTTTAAAATAGCAGGAAACATTGTTTTGTTGCAAACATGTACCTCTCCTGCTTTGTACTATAAACTTGTTGCATCCATGGGAACTGTCTCTGATTCTGTCAATGGTCCGTGTGCTCTTCTCATTACCACTGAGTCTTTCCTAAACCTCTTTCTTGTGTGATATCCAGGTGAGCTTGTTTCCAGAAGAGAACATCTGGAAAAGCTTGTTCTCTTCAGTGTTGTCTTTCTCTTCATTCCCTAGCCTAAGGCCAAAAACTTTTGACCAATGCCACCCAGCCAGAAAAGCATCCAGAGAGCTCACATAAGTGTGCGTGAAAGAGAAACTCCTGCACAATCATCCACGCAGAGAGAAATAAAAACGGGTGAGAACTTGGATACTTTTCCAATGTGGTTACGTGCAGGAAAGCAACATTTGAAAAGACCAAAGTCTGCTGACTTGACTAAAGCAATGAAGTATATGGACAGAGTGTTTTGTGTTGGATTTGGAACTAGGCAATGTAGACTGAAATACAACCTCAGTTATGAACAATTTGGGTGGTCTTGGACAATGTCCTTAACTTCTGCTCAACATCTGTAAAATGGGGATAATTTGAACATCCTATTTTTGACTTGCCTGATCTTTTAGAATTTTTATGTGGCTTGTAATAACAGTTAACACTGAATTCTTTTAATTTCAAATATATAAAAACAAAGCTGACCTACAATAACCAGCAACCAAGTAGCATTAGGAAAAGCATACTTACATGACAGCAAAATACATAAAGTCACAAAGCCTGTAGAACTGGCTACAGTGCATCCCAGATGGTAATTAATTCTATTTCACTGATGTCATGGCTGAGAAATCTCTTTCCATATTAGAAACAAATAAAGTTTCTTTTAACAAGTAGTACACATAGTATATTTGTTCTTCTTTCCAAATCAAAGGTAATAGTAAGAAATTAGAGGGACTGAGAAATTAGCAAGAACCGTGATAGCACAGTGGTTAGAATGCAGTATTGCAGGCTAATTCTGCTGACTGCCAGGAGTTTGAGTCTCACCAGGCTCAAGGTTGACTCAGCCTTCCATCCTTTCAAGGTCAGTAAAATGAGACCCAGATTGTTGGGGCAATACGCTGACTCTGTAAACCACTTAGAGAGGGCTGCAAAGCACTGTGAAGTGGTATATAAGTCTAAGCGCTATTACTAAGGGAGGGGGAAATTTTCCCAGCCATAAACATTGTGCCAAAAGCAGTTTACCTTGAAGCACAAGTTGCAATTTTTGATTTTGTCAGGACTAGGACAGAGAAACACTCTATTGCTGAAATCTCCCCAGGACATCTCATTATTGGCCAGGATGACTAATATTGCTGGGAGTTATAATTCAACAATATCTGAAGTGCTACATGTTCTCCACAATAGAAATATAAAGAGACCACCCAAATCTAATTCAGGAACATAATCTAGAGCTCCAAACATGGACAGTTTCCCCCCCATCAAATTAGATAAAGTTCAACACATGCTAGCTGCAGTGATGAAGTAATTCATATATCACATCTGTTAGTGTAGAAATTATTAAACTATATTCCTTTGTTGACACTGTTTGATACCTAACATAATACAATTTACAGTGTTAACAATCCTTTTGTAGGGGAAACATCATAGTTAAACTTCAGACAGATATATTGTTTATAAGGAAGACTGAATATAGGAAGCTGATAGATTGAAATAACTCATTCTTTCCAATAAAATCAGTAGGGAGGTCTATTCAGGCTAGTAAATACATCTCACAAAACATGGTCACTCAGAAGAAGAGGCCAGGGACTTCCGGCTGTGCTTCCAGTGGCATCTAAGGTGAGGACTGCAAGCTCTGCAGCCCCACTCTGAGCTCTCCCCGTTGGAGGGCTCCAAAAGGAGCCATAGCCACCTTGGAGGGGTGGTGAAGTAAAAGGGGGCGCCTTGCAGGTTGAGGAGAGCCACATCTTTCCTCCCTGACTTGGAAAATCCCACTCATCTGAAGACGCGCAGCGGCAGTCAACATGGCTGCCATGAAGCTGGGGACAGCTGAAGCACCTAAGAAAGTGCAGGAGTGAACAGATTGAACAATGATTGTTTCTGGGTGAGATGATTCTTCTTCTACTTAAAAATTGACCCCAAGGAAAATAAAAAAAATCCGTGATAAGAGAGTCCAAAAGGATAATTGTTTAAGCTGTGGAAATAAGCACTTTTGAGATCTATGATGAAAAGTAAGTCAAGAGCACCATCTACTGATGAAAGGAAAAGTGACTCCTAGACTCCTGAAAATTTACAGAGGAAGAAGGAATATCTGATATCCAGTGGAGGGCTGTGACCTTTAACTGTTTATTGTCTTACATTTGCCAGAGGTGGAAATAAGAGAGACATTTTATAAAAGAAACTCTGGGAAACTAGAATAAAAGACCAAAATTATAGAGCAGATTCAAAGAATTCGGAAAATAGCTTGGATTATTAGAATATGGAGTAAATGTTGGAATTGGCCCATCCAAATAAATGACTTTGCTTGGAAATAAATGACTTCTGACTGAAATTAACATCTGCTGGAAAAAAGGCACCATGGAAATCTGAGAGGAATGTGCCATCTACTAATGATTAGAAACAAATAATTTTGAAATCTCCTTGAAATAGATTGAGACTTTTACTGTTTAATGTACTTATATTGCTATCATGACTGGAGTTGAAGGAACAGCTGTGGAAATGAGAGGACTTTTTAATGAGATGACTCTGTTGTTTCAAAGTATAAAAATATCAATGGATGGTATAGACGAGAAAATGGAAAGTATTCTGCAGAGAACAACGAATAAAGACCAAACTGCCCAGGAATTGGTGGAAACAATAGAAAGATTGGATGAAATGGACTACTCAAACCAGCAAATTGACTATGAACAGGGAATAAACATGGATCAGAAAAACCAGCAAATGAAGCAAAAGCTCGATGATGAGGAAGACCAGACAAATGGCAAGCAAAAGGAGCGGAAAGAACAGATGAAGTGGCGATATCAACAAATAAATCAAGGACTGGAGCAAAAAATAGAACTGACAAACCAGCCGATAAAGGAAGAAAGATCGACGGAAACAAAACAGATAAATCAACAATTGGATAGACAGGAAGACATCTTTGATAAGGAGACTGAGACATGGGCAGGCATTTGGGAGAATTGCCAGCATAAGTTTGTACTGGGAGAAATGCTTAGACTGAACAAGAAAGATAGAGATAAAGATAGAGATAAAGATGAGGAGTGTGGGAGGCGAGCAGTGGTGAAATCCAATTTTTTTTTACTAACAGTTCTGTGGGCGTGGCGTGGCGTGTGTGGTATGGCTTGGGCGTGGTGTGGCTTCATGGGCGTGGCAGGGGAAGGATACTGCAAAATCTCCATTCCCTCCCCACTCCTGGGGGAAGGATACTGCAAAATCTCCATTCCCTCCCCACTCCTGGGGGAAGGATACTGCAAAATCTCCATTCCCTCCCCACTCCTGGGGGAAGGATATTGCAAAATCTCCATTCCCACCCCACTCCTGGGGGAAGGATACTGCAAAATCTCCATTCCCTCCCCACTCCTGGGGGAAGGATACTGCAAAATCTCCATTCCCACCCCACTCCAGGGGAGGAATACTACAAAATTTCCATTCCCTCCCCACTCCTAGGGGAAGTATACTGCT
>QLTV01003900.1:1255831-1269099 GCA_003457575.1 Thermophis baileyi | reverse complement strand
AATAGCAAAAAAAAAAGACTGCAAAGACTTAAGGCTGGAAAAAACCTTCGGAGGAAGCAGCAATGAAAAAAATAGGCAAAGGGAAGATCGTTTAGCAATAGCAATAGCACTTAGACTTATATACCGCTTCATAGTGCTTTACAGCCCTCTCTAAGCGGTTCACAGAGTCAGCATATTGCCCCCAACAATCTGGGTCCTCATTTTACCCACCTCGGAAGGATGGAAGGCTGAGTCAACCTTGAGCCGGTGAGATTTGAACCGCTGAACTGCAGCTAGCAGTCAGCTGAAGTAGCCTGCAGTGCTGCACTCTAACCACTGCGCCACCTCGGCTCTTTTTTAGCTAGCAAAGCACGGAAGATCGCTTCACTGTTAGCACCAAGATCGCTTCACTGTTAGCACCTCATTAGAGCTGGAAAAAAAAAGCTTCAAAAAAGCTACATTCGGAGTATAAGACGCACCCAAATTTTCAGCTTCTTTTAGGGGGGGGGAAAGGTGCGTCTTATACTCTGAAAAATACGGTAATTAAATCAAAGAATATTTCAAAAATATTTGAGCTGTGTTAGTGAAAGTGAGAGAAAAAGTGTAATAGATCTGAATAAAGATGGTCTGATTTCATGTAGTGAAATTGTTGGAAGTGAACTGTAGGATTAATTATGAATGAAAGGGATAAAATATATGTCAAAAAACTGAACTGGTGTGATGTACATTGTTGTGGGTGTGTATGAAAGTAAGAATTTATAGGTTGATAATAGTTGTATGTCATGCTCCAATGAATGGTGAGAATTAAAAAACCATTAAAAAGCAAGGATGGATTTGGGGGAAAAGTTCTATAATGTTCTGAATGAATGAGATCAGGGGAAAATGTTCTTTTAATAGTTGACATGAATTGATGGGTGGGATTGAGATGAGAAAGCATAGGTAAAAATAGTTGATCTATTCAGAGATCCAAGAATGAATGAGAATGATGATTGATGAATGTCATATTTACTTAGAAAAATATCTGTTTTGAATACATGATTTCACTATAAGGCTGTCATGTATACACATGGTAAATTTAAAAAATCTAAATGCTTGCTAGATTTCATCATTTATGATGAAAGATTGAGAGGACTAGTCAAAAATACAAAGAGAATAAGAAGTTATGAAATAAGCCCATTTTCTAATATCAAGAGGGGATCCTTGGAAAAATGGACATAAAAGAAAAATAAAGAAATAAAAAGAGTGTCACAGAAATAGAAATGGAATGTACATAATGAAGAGCACACAAATGAGTATTTGGTGGACTGTTGAAATGGATCAGATTGTGGATAGGTAAAAAAAGAAACACTAGAATGATTGCTACAAACAAATGAAGGGTGAGAAAACTACATTGTATAGGATGTATATAGAGAAAAATGCAGTTGCAAATAATTGGTTCAAAGAGAAGATTCATGGTTAAAATGAAAAGAGGCAGACAAAAGGGAGAATAATTCTGATGTAAATAAAATTTTGTTTTGGAACTTGATGAAAGGGCTACACAAGGAGCCTTCAGAAAAATGAACCCATAATGGAAGTAGGAGGAACTTGAGGAACAGGAAGAAGAGCTGGAACCAAGACAAGGGTCAGATAAAAGAAATATGAGTCTGGGCAGA
Organism: Thermophis baileyi; assembly: GCA_003457575.1. Lineage (NCBI taxonomy): Eukaryota > Metazoa > Chordata > Lepidosauria > Squamata > Dipsadidae > Thermophis > Thermophis baileyi. Next base: position 1,267,468 of record QLTV01003900.1, on the reverse strand, counting down.
AATGCAATTTGAGAAGATGTCTCTGACGTGATCCTCCATAGTTCTCATAAAGAAAAACAGAGAGAAGGAGGAAGCAAATTCAGACTTGCAAGATTCTGTTACTGTAATCTTATAATGAAAGTAGTATTAACTTACATGTCTTTGGTTTCCAAGTTTGATCTACCTTGGAGAGCTGACAGAACAGAATTAAGAATAAAAATGATTAAACAATTTAGGATGAATCAGAAGTAAAAGGTTTCTGAAAGGAGTATTTTAAAGATTTATATGGGAATAATGATGTGTCAAATATTTGAAATGAACTGAGTTACAAATGATAGTGTCTACAACCGATTAAAACCATATAAATGCTGTGAGAAAACAACTGTATGTAAAGATTGTGCACGTGCACACTAGATTGTTGCTTTTTGAGAGGCCACTAAAAATGTATAAATATGAGAAAATTAATTGTAGATTTGTTGATTTAAAAGAAGTGTTTGATAAAATAAGCAGGCTTAAATTATGGAATGCTGTATGAATATGGAGTTGAAGGCTTGTTGCTGAATGCAGAGTAATATATGATAAAAAACATACAGGAAAATAAGTGAAATGGTCAATGAAAGATTGAGCATTGAGCAGAGAGTAAGACAAAAATGTATGATTTTCCTTTGTCTCTATTTATATGTTTAATGTATTTATGGATAAATGTCTAACAAATTCCTGATGATATTACAGTTGCTTTGACTGACAATGTGACTGTGTATTTCTGAAATTGAATGACTACTCGATGCAGCAAGTGTGTGTGTGTGTAGATGATAGATAGATAGATAGATAGATAGATAGATAGATAGATAGATAGATAGATAGATAGATAGATAGATAGATAGATAGATAGATAGAGATGTAGATGTAGGTGATGTAGCTGTAGATATAGATATATATGAAAATTAATGAATCAAAGACAAGATAGCTGTGATTATTAGAGAAAATGGAATGAATGATTGCAGGTTATACACACATGGTAAAACACTACAGCAAGTAGATGATTTGGTGATTTAGATTACTTACTAAATATGTGAAGGTGGATAGTAAAATATTAACATGTTCAAATGCTGGTAGAAAGATAATAGATAATGTGTAAATTGCAAGGAATGAATGTTGGAAGGAGCAAATCTAGCTGTATGGAAGAGTGTGCCCAATCCAGTTGCATAGGGACTGTTTGAAGTTACAAGGGATCCCCCACCAAGTTCCATGATATGCTTATGGCACATTTAATTAAAAATGTAAGATCTTTGAATATTATTGTTCAACAACAGCTCATTCCTGAACATATGGAACTGTCGGCCAGTGAGGAGAACTTGGTTGTTCCTTCCAATTTTATATCAGATACAGATTCCAGAATTCATGGAATCAAATCCAAAATGTGATCCTTGGTATTTGCAAAAGTAGCAATAATCATTAAAAGGCAAGGTGGTGTCCACAATCACGTGTTCAAAGTTTAGCCCTTTTTTTAATGTATTGTGCATGAAAAAAGGATGAGATGCCAATCTTGCAGTTGTGGTTGCACAGAACAATAAGCATGTTTTGCAGCATTTTCTACTCCGTGGATTTTTGCTGGGAAAGTTGGGTAATCATTTTCAGAGGATCAGCCTATTGAACTCTTTAAAGAAACATTATCTTTTAAATTCTGGAAAGTTTGGGATAGTGGTTTTGGCAGAGTGTCAGTGAAGATGCCCTCATGCTGTCCAAGTGCTACAGCTAAGGGAGATGAAGTCATTCTCTGTTGTTGCTAATTCTAAGTCCCTCTATAAAATGGTTGCCTAAATTGCAGGATGGCTAACACTGTACTTTGCAATCAATGCTGGGAAAGAGAAACCAAGCCAGCGCTTGGACTGTGAGCTTGCGGTTGTATAATATGCATTTCTTCTGAACAACTTAGCCCCACCTGTGGACTACATTGTTCTGTTGGGAGGGTGTACGTTGGGTTTGTGTTCCATTTTCTTGTTTTGTTTTGTATCAGGCAGAGGAAGCTGCTCACTTTTGCTTCAAATGTCAGCACAGAGAGAGCCCTGTAGGGGAAACTCTTTTTGCCACGTGAAAGGTCAATTGTGCCAGCTGAATTAGGAGCAATTACGTGATTAGATGACAAAACCGGATTCATCCCAAGGATTCACATCAACTCTGACCGTGGGACCTGGGAGCGTCTGGGAAAGACAAAAGAATTATTTTGAAAAATCTTTATAAAAGTAAATAGAGCGTGTCTCCTCACCTCCACTCCAGCCCCATGAGGAAACAGGAGTCAGGAAGAAAAAAAATATGTATTTTTGCTGGCCCTTTTCAAAAGAGGCCATATTAAAATACATATTTTTTGCCGTCTTCAAAGAGTGCAATGGAAATAGAGCCTGTACTGAAGTCTCTGCTTATGCTTGTTTCCCTCAATTTCTAAGTAGCGGCTCCAAAAGTCTTCTGGATCAAAACAGAGATTAAGGTCTAATTTGAACATTTAGTGGCTCTGGAAGGGGGCATTATTAGCTCTTTCCCTTTTGCTGTCTCTCTCATCACTTTTCCAAACTTCCATTCCATGGCAGCATAGCTCTGATATCTGAAGCGATGGGTAGGCAACAGCTGTTTTGCAAATAAGACAGAAATTGGCTTATTGTTAGTCGTGCACCCCTTTAGGTATTAAAATGAGAGTTCAATTGGGACATATATTATTATGCCCTCTACCCCTGACTTTTCTTATAAGAAAGAGTAAGAAAAATTGACCAAAAGATTCTAAGAGCCATTTAAGACTATGGATCAGTATTTAGGAGATTTGGGAAAATCTCTTAGTGTTTGAAAACACTTAGCTGAAGCAGACAATCTGACCATTTCTTAATTCAAGGAAATGCCCACATCAGACCCCTCAAAATGGGAGTGTCCCTTTAAGGGTTGATCCCCACAGCCAGGTTGCCCCAGGACAAATACAAACTAACTTTCTCAGGGGCCAGAACGCACAACATGAATCTCCATCATTATTTTCCTGATGTGTCAAATATAGCATTTTGTGACTTGTGGCAGCTCAAGTGATGTTGACTACTTGATCTGCTGAGTTTCATTTATGGTAGCCAAAATGCTTCCACTTCAATTGGCTAGAGTGTACAGTAGCATGAATTTCCCTTTGCCTCCAGTTATTAGCTGCTGCCCTTCATGACCATTTCATCTCGGACTCCTGGAATATTTAATAAGATTGATGAAGTGGTTAAAAAAAACACCTTAATTGATGAACCCATTAAAGGCTAAAGTTTTGTTTTTGACTAATTTGCTTACTGAAGAATGAAAAGATGGACCATTCCATTCCATTCCATTCCATTCCATTCCATTCCATTCCATTCCATTCCATTCCATTCTACAAATGTCACCTTATAACCTTAGGGACAGGAATAATGGTAAAACTGGGATGTCACAAATGGCAACTGCATGACCACAGGATGCTGTGACAGCTAGAGATTTGAGGACTGGTTGTATCACTCATTCAGCACCCTCACAAGTTCAAACAGTCACTAAGCAAGTGTTTGTTGAGTGAGGACCACCTGTATACAGTCTAAACTCATAACAGTAATTGCCTCAGGAGTAAAAGGGTACAATCCCTGTGAGTCAGTCTCTTAATTATGGCATGTCAGATATAGCTCAGCTTGTGGTGAAGGATTCAGAATTCAGGCTATAAAATCCTGCAACTCACCTTGCTAACCCAGACATGGGAACTGTGTCTGAAACTTGCTCTCTGATCATCAGTCCTACAAAACTTTTATTTACAGTACTTATATGGCCACTTCTCTCACATGACAATTCTAGGTGGTTCACAACAATTCATTAAAAAAACAGTTAAAAACAAAAGTACATTTCCCTTCAGGCATAAAACCAAGAATCCTCGTGACTCAACTTCCATCCTAGCCCAGTGCTTGGGGGAACCACCAGGTCTTCACAGCCATCTGAAAGGTTAAAAGGCAGGAATCTGTTGGACATCAGGTGGGAGGCAGTTTCAAAGAGATGGTGCAATCAAGAAGAAAGTACACCTCTGAGGCCCCATCAAATAAAAATATTTAAAGGATGGAGCCTAGAGCCACTCACCCTATCTAACCCAGTAGGATAGGCAGATACCATCAGGGAGAGATAGGCCCTGTGCCAGGTAAGGATTTAAGGGTGATAACCAGGACCTTGAATTACACCCAGAAAGGGTAGTGGCAACTAGAAGCCACTACAGCTTATGCAGCAGTACTGTTACTCGAGTAAATCACAGGACATTCAAAATTGCAAGTGCTGCTGCATTCTAAACTAGTTGCAGCTTCTGGATAGTCTCAAAGGGCAGCCTCATGTACAGTACACTGTAGTGATTTGCATAGGAGGTGACTAAGGCATGGGTGACTGGGAGCGAGGTCTCCCAATCCAGGAATAGGTGCAATTGGTGCACAAGATGGATTTGTACAAAGGTCCCTCTGGCTATGGCCACTATCTTCTTTTTCATTAGGGGCTGTGAGTCCAAGATAACCCCCAAATTGCGCACCAGATCCATGCAGGAGAGTGTTGCCCCCATCCAGAGTTAAAAATATCAACTCTCCTGACCCCCGAGGGCTACTCTGTCTTGCTAGGTTGAATTGCATTCCCCATCCAGACCCTTACAACCTGCAAGGACTGAGCACCTGAATGACATTGCCTGCCCTGGGGTAGAGAAGTATAATTGGGTATCATCAGCATACTGATAATATTAAACCCCATTGCTGACAGATGACATCTCCTAGTAGCTACATCTAGATTTTAAATAGGAGGGGAGAGGGACCAAAGCCTTGAGGCACCTCACATACTAAGGGCCCAAGGCTGGAACTCTCCTTCCCCACTAGCACTGATTGGTACCAGCCATGGGGAAAGGAGAACCACTGCAAAACAGCACCTCCAGTTACATCCCTGGAACTGGTGCAGCAAGATAACCATAATCAATGGTTGCGTAGAGATGCAGAAGAGCCAGGATAGACATACCACCCCCATCCTGGGCCCTCCAAAAGTCATTTACAAGTGCGACCAAAGCTATCTTGGTACCATAGCTTGGTCTGAATCCTGACTGAAAAAAGATCTAGATAATCCCCCTTCATCCAAGACCCTCTGTAGTAGAAAGCTCATCGTCCTTTCAACAATCTATATAAATAAAAATGTAAATGTTCGTTTGTTCAAAATCTTAAATCTCCGAAAGTTCTTCACCGATAGCTTTGAAATTTTGACACAACATTGTATTCGAATACGCACGTGTTTCTATATACCTATATTATATAGATGTCACACCTGTGACAGGTAACAACATGTTTTTTGTGAAAAACAACGCCATCTGTTGGACGTAAAAGCAACACACACTATACTAAATATGTTACGATTCCATTTCAATGTTTCTGATTTACGATCCATTTACGATTTCCACATTTGCAATATAAATCGCACATGGCTGAAGATATTTTCCGTCGAATACACAAGGAACATTCAAATATGAACATGCATTTCACAGCAGAATTCTACAACAAAGCATTTGATAACGATTGAAGATTTCTGCTTAGAAATCGCGAACACAGTTCTCAATCAATTGGGAATGTCATCACCAAATCGATCTGCTGCTGCTTCGTTCGATGTCGAATTGCGTCCTGAACAAAATTACAACACGGGTGATCATCAGACTGAGCCACAGCAACACGTGGCCGGGTACAGCTAGTCCTAAAAATAAACGTGTAGCAACTTTATTTATGACTGGACAAATACAAAAACATTGTCTGCTTAAAGCCAAAAACCTGATGTGGAACATTCACTGTTCAGGAAGCATGACTGTTGCCATCTGCACATCTTCCTGACTCTCCCATTTCCTCACCTCTCCAGTTTCTTCCTTTCTTTGGCTTGTGGGTAAGAAGTGCCCTTCAGGCCCCCTTCCTTTCTACTCCACCCTGAAAGCCTTGCCAAAACAAATCCCAAAATCTGCAGGAATAAAATGTTGGCATGGAGCACCATTAGTGAAATTTATTTACCTTAGGTACATTGGTAACCATCTCTCATTTTCTAAAAGTGGGGCTGCATAGAGTACTTTGTGGCCTCAGAATACTATTTCAATGCAAACCAAAAAATAAAAATAAAAATCAGATAAGGGTCTTGTCTTTTCTTCCTCAGTTTTTTCATCCACAAATTTGACTGGACGAGAATTAGTTTCTTGAAAAGCACCTGCGGTAGCCAAAATATGCAGATTCCTTACTGGAAACCTTCCTATTCTATATGGAGGAGTCTGCAGGTGCTTTGGCTGCATAAGGAACTGGCCCAATAAAGAGGAATTGGGAGGAAGACCTAATGCTTTCTGCTGCAACTTAGCACCCTCTAGATTTGTAAAGATTCCAACTTTTTGGGGATACCTCCAATCATCTAAGATGCACTGGAATGGAAAAAATGATATAAGTCACAATAAAGTAGATTGAGTCCCTACTGATATGCTCAATGAGCAGCTTGGCAACTGAGATTTATTGCTGTTGCTTCTTTCTCCTGTTTTTATTTATTTATTTTGTTAAATTTTTATAGCTGCCCATCTGACATGCATGATTCTGGGTGGCACACACAACTGAAATAACAAAAACAATTAAAAACAAACATGTTAAGATTCAATTAAGTGCATAAGCGCACCAGCGTGCCTACCGTCCCTGTCCTACTGTACCCATTTGTATGCACTCATTTTATATGTTTATAGCTATGTTTTGCTTCTTTATATCCATTTATTTGTGCCATTTTTTCATGTGTCCTGTTTCCTTGCACTTGTTGACAAATAAATAAATAAATAAATAAATAAATAAATAAATAAATAAATAAATAAATAAATAAATAAATAAATAAATACATTAAAAATAAGTTGATGAAGATTCTCAGTCATTCAGATAGAGTTGTCTGAAGGTTGTCTGAAGTTGTTTGAAGGTTGAATCATTGCAACTGGACTATTATTTGTAGTTGTTGTTAGTTTGATAGATGTTTTGCTGCCCATCCAGGTAGTTTCACCAGTCAGAGCAAGTCAGTTAAGCAGAGAGTCATTGGAATGTACCAACTCCTGCCACACCAACCTCAGTGGTTTCCTCTCCAAAGTGCATTCCAATATGTCGATGAAGATTCTCAATCATCCAGGTAGAGTTGTCAATTAAAAATCAATTCAATTCAAAAACTATAAATAGAACACAAAAATACAGGCCAGCATATTTCAAAGTGTACGAACAAAGTAGCCATTTTGCAAGCTCTATATCAGAAGAAGAGGAAGAATATGGAAGTATAGAGTATAGAGCACTATCTCTCAGTCTTAGCAACTTTGAAATGGGTAGATTTCAACTCCCAGAATTCCTCATCCAGCATGCTGGCTACAGAATTCTGGGAATTGAAGTCCATGCATCTTAAAATTGCTAAGGTTGAGCGACACTGCTCTATACTCTATAGTTCATATTCTATATATTTCCATGTTCCTCCTCTTTTTCTGGTGTATTTCAAATCAAGCACAACATATCAGTTCTGCCTTTTTTTTTTTGTTCTTTCTTCCTTTGATAGATAAAAAAAAATCTATTTCTCTTCCACACAGAGATCTCTATCAGAGACAAAGTAGACAGAACTCTATGAAAAGAAAGTCCCTTTAAGGGACTTATGTAGGTGAGAAATGCATTCCTTTATCAAAGTTAAACAGATACATCCATGCCCAGAGCAAAAGGTGTAACAGATATGCTGACTTGAACATTTGAATTTAAGGCTCCTAAAAAAAACCCCACCCCTTCTGTAATTTAAGAAATTAAAGGCAGAAAGTAAAGAGTGAATGAGGATGCAAATTGACGTAGGATTGGACCTCAGCTAGAACACACCCAAATTGTGACTAGCTTGGAGATTTTAGGATGCTGATCATCTGGCAGTTTAGCTATCAAATAGGAACAGCATGTGGTGATCTTCCGTTACTATATCTGCCTTCTCCTTTTCTGTGTCTGAGCAGCACCAAATGCCCGTAAAAGACTGGGTTTAGCACAACAGATTTCTCTAATTAAATTGTGTCAAATTGTGTAAATCGGTTTACATCGGAATGTTACTTGTTGAACAGGCGGCTGAATGGACTCTCACAACTATACCTGGGATTTACTCTGTTGTTGACCTATAACACTTGGTAGAGTGATTTCCTTTCCCACGTCTCTTGCACGGTTTTCCCATAAACCGGCAAGGTTAGAGGCTAATGCTATATCCCCTGTGTACCTTTCCATTTTAGGGGCTTCTCCTGACCTTTGCTAATAGTAGTTGTGGTCTCCTATGCACACCGTGCCTGTTCTCCTTCAATAATTTATGGCACACATTGAACACCCATTTCCTCCTCCACTTAACGGTCCCACGTGTGTTCTTGTTATCTCAGCTGCTTGAAAAATCTGCAGGGCAGTCAACTTAGTGTCAAACTGACCCTTGTCTCTGATGTGCTTCACATAATATTACTAATGCACTTCAGGATTTGAAATTGTACTTCACAAAAGCACTTCATTATATTGTAACGTTCCCTCTAATCTGTGCCTCCAATTTTTCCCTTATGCAAAGTGATGGTGCTAAGAACTCAAATTGGGAGCCAAAACAACCCTGCTTCCAGATTCTGAGAGTGGCTCTGCCATTATTTGTTTACATAAAGCTTAGAGTATATTTCTCTATAAAATTTAATCAGCTTTATAGGAAGGACAGTAGAGAGAGAGAGACTTGGATGTAGTACATTAAAAAAAGGCATAGAGTATTAACTTGGTCGAAATTGAAAGAAAAGTAAGATTTTTTAAAAACAGAATTACTTTCAGCAGCATTATCAGATTTGCACAATAAATTGAATATTGAAATGTACTATAATGAGATCAGGAAAGCATTCCAAGAAAAAAAATGACTAACTTCAGTTCTGAGATAAAGTTGGCAAGTTCATGTTTGGGATAAAATTAAAACAATGAATATTTCTAGATACCCAAAGAAGGTCCCTTAAAGTAGTTGGTCATGGATCTGACTAAAGAGAAATCAAAGTTCGATTTAATCCTGTTATCTAAGATCTGTGGATGGATTATTATTTATGGACCCTACTGGAAAGATCTTATTCAGCACCTCTGAAATTCTCCAAGTACCTCGTTCAAAGTATAGCAGGAATTCTGATTAATTTATACCACTGAAGGCAATTAGACACATTTAAGCACTACTGGGCAAGAAATAAAGATTTGATTTGAATTCTCAGCAGAGAGGGGTGATTAGGAATAATCCCTATTTAAAAATGGTGGTAAAAACATGTTTTGGGAAAAACATAGTCAGATAATGGGATAGCATCTCTTTATCGGTTAATTATTAATATTTATTAAAAATGTTTGTATCATCACAAAGGGAAAATTGGTCTAAATCAGGGGTCGGCAACCTTAAACACTCAAAGAGCCATTTGGACCCATCTCCCACAGAAAAGAAAACACCAGGAGCCACAAACCCCTTTTGACATCTAAAATGAAGATAGCACTGCATATATTATTATTTTTTACCTTTATGCTATGTATAAAAAACTATAGTGTGTTGCATTTATGAAATCAATGAACTGCTACAGAGAAAACAAATTTTTATTTCTGCATGCAACAAAAACATTTTGAACTCCGAAAAAAAAAGATGGGTCGAAAACCTCAATAAATCGTGTGCCGGTGGGTATCGCACATTGGCAGTTGTGATGCATATTTTGAGCGACAGGGAGCTGCAGCAGAGGGATGAAAGAGCCACATGTGGCTCCAGAGCCATGGGTTGCAGACCCCTGGTCTAAATTATACAGCAATATATTCAATTAAAGAATCTATTGTGGGTTTTGTTTTGCTTTGCTTTGCTTTAATATAGATGCCTTAGCAGCCTCTGAAATTCTGATATCACTGAAACAATTGGATAAGATATTTTAAATGCTAAAGCAACCATTCAATATTGTGTAGAACATTCATAAAAAATACTTTTGTATAATAGAAGGATTTTGAAATGAACAGTGTCCTATATTAAAAAAAATTAATGGGCTCATGTTCTAAGGTAGACCAGATGTGTTTCTTACTGATTAATTCTGATTAATCTAATACTGATTAAACTAATTCAAGAAACAATAGTTTTTTTGGGGAGATTATTGGATCTTTTAAAAAGGTCAGTTATTGTTACAGCCTCTCCTACATTGTAGATGCAATAAATTTGATGGCATGTTAGTGCATATGTTTTAACTATGTCCATTGCTGATTTCTTTTTTTTATATACTGTATATCAATAATATGGTAAACCAGGTCCTTGGGAGGAGAATTGAGGTTTAAAATTATTAAATTTAAAAGTTCTAATGTATTGTTAAATTATATCCCCCACATTTGGAATGTGTCTATCTATTAGGAGTGTTGGGCATAGAGGACCTGCACTGCTGCTGAAAAGATAATTACACATTCCTCAAAGGACATTTTCACTGCATACACTAAAGGCTGGCTTAATGCAATTTCTCAGCTCTTAGGCTTTGAACTGGCACTCTGTCTACAGAAGTGCAAGATGAGATATGATTTGTATGATATGTGTTCAATACGAAGTTTCAAAACTGAGATATTGTAATTTGTTCAGAGATGGAACTACTCTTCCCATACTGTAGAAAATATTATTCCATTGAAAATACATTTTCCTTTCCCTCTTTCCCTTTTCTTACTCTTCTTTTGCAGGCATATGTTAGTAGTTGTGTTTGTTATTATTTTTATATAATCTTCTTTAAATTATTTCGATCTTATTTAGATGTTAGGCAGGGTTTCTTTTTTTTTTTTAAAAAAAATCATAGTTCTCAAAATAAACCCAATAACCATTATTATTATTTTTTAAAAAAATAATATATTTTTTATCTGTGGATAGATGGGATTATTGTTTGGACTGATAGGTTAAAAATAAACACACTACTCAACATAATCATCCATAAGTTTTTTCCCCCTGCAGTTAGGTGGGACAAAACTGTAAAAGGAAGCTGATTATGATGTAGCATGCTGACATGCTATAATGTGACTGACCATGTTTCTTTTATGTGATTGTAATTTTCTGGCTACCTATCGGAGAAGATCAGGCAGAGGGGGAGGAGGAGTTAAGTGAGTTGTCAGCCTAGAGTCATTATGTTCCCACAAATGGTCTAAGTCCACCCCCTCTTGAATTCCATTGAACCTGGAACCTGGTTGGGAGAGGTAGGTATGGCGGGAACCGAAGGGCAGACCATGTGTGGAGAACTAGTACTCGCTGTATCAAAGCGATTGCCTGTTCTGACCCTTCTGGTGACTTGGGTTTTCAGGGCCCTGGCCTCAGGCTGCTGCTGCTTAATGCCAGATCGATTGTGAACAAAGCCCCTCTCGTCCGGGATTTAATCCTGGAGGAGAGAGCAGATCTGGCATGTATAACCGAAACCTGGCTGGGACAGGAGGGGGGTGTTCCCCTTTCAGAGATCTGCCCAGACGGGTTTCAGGTGCTGCACCAGTCACGACTCCAGGGAAGGGGTGGGGGAGTGGCTATCATCGTCCATAAGAGTCTTTGTCCTCGCAGGATCCCTGTCCCTGAGACTGTTGGGTGTGAGTCTCTCCTTGTGAAGTTGGACTTAGGGGTGCAGGTGGGTTTGTTGTTGAC
>QLTV01003900.1:1198548-1229183 GCA_003457575.1 Thermophis baileyi | reverse complement strand
AACAGACAAGTGTGGCTATTTTAACTGCGGAAGCAGAGTTTATTGCTTTGTCTGAGTTGTGTTCTGAAGTAACATGGTATGTACAGTTGTTGCAAGATTTGAATATAAAGGTAAATGAATCTGTAAAGGTATTTGAAGATAATGCTGCCTGTATAAAAATGGCAACTGGGGACAGGGTGAAGAACAGAAGTAAACATGTAGACATTAAGTATTGTAATGTCAGGGAAGCAGTAAAAGAAAAATTGATAAGTTTACATCATTGTTCTTCAGAGGATAATTTGGCAGACATGATGACCAAACCATTGGGTGGTGTCCACCATGGGAACTGTATAAAGCAAATAGGTCTGATGTCTCTTTCTGTCATGAAGGGAGGAGTGTTGGGATATTCATGAGCAGAAAGAGTCGTGGTAACTCTGTCAGCCAATGTGAGTAAAGTGCTACTGAGTCTGTGCAAAAAGATTTAAGCTAGAAGCTGGACATGTTTTCCAGTCTCAGGTCTGTCTCTGTAGCTCTCTGTATGAAGACTTCATTATGATGTGTTGCTGTAAAGAAGAAAGTATGATATTGTAAATTTTTGATAAGATTATAAAGAAGTTATTTGATTCAGCAAATGCAGTCAACTGTGAGAGCTTCTGATTTATTTTTTCTACAACAGAGAAAGCAAAATTCTCTAACAGAACTTAATTTGATGGAGGGGTATATATAGGGGAAACAGAGACATATAACAACTCTAGATAGGAAATTAACCCATATTTAGAGAAACCTGAATGCCACATGGTGTGGAATTATGATATATAGGATCTTGGCTGTAAGGAAGGAATATGTGGATTGTAAAAGTTTCTATTTGACTGATTACACTTTTTCATTTGCTCTTTACTGAAGTAATTTTACTGAGACCAACAGAGAGTACAAAACAAAATAGTTCATCCTTGTAGTGTTAGCTCAAGTGGACTGGGTTTTTTTTTTAGAGTCACTAACAATTAACCAAATCCATTAATTGCAAGACCATTTAAAAATGATTTTATCATGTACTAGAATAATGCTTCCTCAATCATTCATATTTCTGATCCTAACCAGATATTTGATGACCTCAGTGAAAGTGATAAACTGCTAATTCAAGAGAGTTATTCTATAGGCCCTTTGGGAGTTAAACCTGCCCAATTTGGGTTGACATCATTAGATGTTTTAAGCTTATTGCCTTATGGTATTCTGAATCTGATAGGGACTGTAATTTATTTATTTATTTAGAAAATGTACATGGCTGTCCCCTCACTCTCAGTGATTCTGGGTGACTTGCAAAAAATAAATGCCATTTTTAATTATTTTTCTGATTTTAGTGTTTTTAATTATTGTAATCTGCCTAAAATTTATGACTATGGGGTATATCAATGGACTAATTAAAATTGTTATGTATTTATATATTTACTTATAACTACCCCACAATGTGACCTCACTGAAATCCTTAGAGATTTATATTATAGCATCACTGAGGTTAAAATAAACCCATTGCAAAAAGGGAACATGTGTAATATTGGGCAATGCATAAGGGAACATTTTTGTAGATACTTGTAGCAAATCATTGTTGGGAACCAAACTTTCCTTAACAGTAGTTCAGACTGTCTACCTGCAGGTTACATAGATTTCAAACTTTGTCAGTATACAGCAAATAAGCAGGAAACAAGATTGCTTATCTCAGCATGTAGCAAAAGGACCTTCTGGCTCCACTCTCTACAAAAAAGCATTTATGTTTTTAAAAATTAAAAAAAAGAGAGAAGTAAAACATGCAGGTATATAAGTATTATCTAGAATTTAGAAAACCCTGAGGAAGCAAACAGGAAATGTTGATGTAGTGATCCATTTCTCTCTAAGGAGTAGGTAACAAGTTGAAGATAGAAATGTTGATTACTTTTATTTTGTAAAGTGTAGAACTATTTAAACAATATGGTCTCTGATCTCCATCATCTCTAATAAGCAAGGTCTACCTAAACCAGGGGTGAAATGCTCCCGGTTTGCTCATACTTGTCGGTCGCCGTAGAGCCAGTCGCCAAGGTAGCGCGAGGTGCCACCTACCCACCCAGATGCTGCCATTTGGGTTCTTTTACCCTCTGCGAATGCACAGAACACTTTGCACATGCGCAGAGGGTAAAAGAACCCAAATGGCGGCGTCCGGGTGGGTGGGCGGCACCTCGCACTACCTTGGCAACCGGCTCTACGGCGACCGACAGGTATGAGCAAACTGGGAGCATTTCACCCCTGACCTAAACTCTGTAGGGACGTGGTGGCTCAGTGGCTAAGACGCTGAGCTTGTCGATCAGAAGGTCGGCAGTTCAGTGGTTCGAAGCCCTAGTGCCGCATACGGGCTGAGCTCCCGTTACTTGTCCCAGCTTCTGCCAACCTACCAGTTCGAAAGCACGTAAAAAATGCAAGTAGAAAACTAGGGACCACTTTGGTGGGAAGGTAACAGCACTCCGTGTGCCTTCGGCATTTAGTCATGCCGGCCACATGACCATGGAGACGTTTTCAGACAGCGCTGGCTCTTCGGCTTAGAAATGGAGCCGGAAACAACTAGCACGCATGTGCAGGGGGAACCTTTACCTTTATCTTTACCTAAGCTCTATTATCTCTGATATCATCTGTATGCAAATTCAACTGATGGGTATCCTACATAATAGACTAATATCTTCTTGTAGTCTGCTCAGAGTTTTAATTTTTCTTGTGTAGATAAATAAACAGGTCTATAGGTAAACTATATTTTAGAATACCTAGGAATTCTAGGTTGAAACCTAGAATTGATCACATTCAGATCATACCACATCTTAGAAACCAGTTTAAATCATGAGGGATCTGATGGACATTCCAAATGATTTTTTGAGAGTTCACTGGGGGATTGTGCATTATTTGCACTATAAAAGAAGAAAGGTGCCTGATAGTTATGCCAGATGTAAGTTGAGGTATTCAAACACAGCTTAGTCTTACAAAATTGGCCATCCGCACTGTAGACAAGAGGGGCAGTAAGTATAACAAAGACATTACAGTAGCTAACAGCCCCTTGATGATATAAAGCCATTGAAGAAGAAATAAAGAAATCCAGACAGTGTGTGTGTGTGGGGGGGGGGTGATCTGATTTTCTAAGACTACATCAGAGGTGGGTTCCTCCCGGTTCGGACCGGTTCGCCCAAACAGGTAGTGAGTGACCTGCTGGTGACGTCACGATGACATCACGGATCTGGTTCGGTCGGTGCCGGTCTGTGGGCGCCGCTATCTTTTTTTGAATTTTTTTAAACTTTTTTTTTCTTCTGCGCATGCGCAGAAGCTAAGTTTCTGGCACTGCGCATGCATCACCATCTTGTTTTTGGCTTTTTTTTAAAAAAAATTTTTTGCACTGCGCATGCACACGCATGCGAAGCGCGTGCGTGGCCACGATGCGTGGCCACACAGCGCGGGAGGAAGCGAACCGGCATGAGGTAGCGAACCGGCATGAGGTAAGTTAGAATCCACCCCTGGAGTATGTGGACCTTCACAATCACCCTTGTCCTCAAGCTCACAATGGGGAATATGCTTCTGTGTGGATTATAATGAATTTAATTTAAAAAAAAATGGAGGCAGAAGAGTTTTCTGTATTTTGCATTGACACCTTCTGGAAGAGCAAGAGTGAACCAGGTACATTTTCACATATACTTGCTAGTACCATTGATAGAAAGAAATAAGCAGAAAATGTTTACCATTCACTACAAATGGTTCGAGTTAATCTGCTCATGTTTAGCTTTAAGAAAGCTTTTGCAATCTTCCAAAAACTGGCCAGTGAGCTGATTAAGGGTTAAATGACTTTGCTTGGCATGTCTAGATGCCATCTGGATGATCTGGAAATGGGACTTCAACCATCAAGGACACCAGACTATTAAGGCCTACAAATGCCATATTGGCCTTAACTGGGTGATTTATTTGGAAGACTAGGTGGATTAAGGGACTACAGTATTTCACTTCTGGAAGTCAAAATAAGGCTATCTAGGAATAGCCCATTCTTACAGCAAAGCAACAAAAGCAAGTGCAAGCATTCTTGGAGTTAGATGGTTATTATTAGAATGTTGGACCCAAGTATAGGCAATATGTCAACTCTAGCTCTAAAAAACAAGTCACAATCATAAAAGTGGATGCTACTTTTCTGGATTTTCAGAAATATATTCAGTGGTGGGATCCTGCCAGTTTAACAACTGGCTCAGTGATCGTGCGCTTGCGCAGTTTTACAAAAACTTACCTTCCGCGTTACTGCTGGGGAGAAACACAGCTGAGGCGCGGCAATCCGCTCTGCCGCGCGAATCAGCTGAGAAGATATAGGTCAGTAAAGCGCAGGGGCAGGCGGGCAGGCCCACCTGATCGTCGCAGCGAACCGGTTCGCTCCCAGCTGATCGTCGGAGCATCTGGTTCACCCGAACCGGACCAAACCGGTAGAATCCCACCCCTGAATATATTGGAAAAAGAGTGGATTATCTCAGTGTTAATGACTTTGGTCCTCAGTAGAGAGGAAAATAAAGCTGTCTTTGGTTCTGAAATCGATCTGAGGTGGGTAGTATCATGAAGTCTATTTTGTAGCCAAGGAGAAAAACAATTTTTTTTTTTTGCTGTTTCTTATTGGAAAAAAGAACTCGGGCCTTCTAGTTTATAATAACCAGAAGTGGCAGTGTTAAAGTTTATTTGACTTTCTGTTCTTTTCTCCCCTAGTTCAGAGTAGTATTCCGCATCACTGAAATTAAAAGTATAAACTCACATCATTCAATCTGCAAGATTTGGAGGTTTCTGCTGAAACATGCCTTCAACATAGCTAGGTGCTTGGCTCACTCATTAAGGAGGACTGATTACTACATTCTTCTTGTTTCCTTTATGTGGGACACCTATCACAATTTGCTATGCACATATATGCAGTATGCATGTTACATCTTTGACCTAGGAATCTCTGTTTCATTTCTGCTTCCGTCCTGTTTCTATTTCATCTAGGAAGGCTGCAAACTCTGTTCTGTCAGAGGGTATGCTCCTCTCCTGTGTAACTTCCCCTTTGTGCTTCAAAAGAAGCTTCGGATATCTCAAGATACCTCATAAAAGATATTTCCATTTGATGGTGATGGCAACAGAAAAGAGGCAATCATTCTACCACAATCCCTCCATGTTTCAAGCAAAGGAGGGGCTACCCTGTCTCATTTGGAGTATAAAGTCTGGACTGATATCAAAAGGGCCCATATTATTGATAAAAGCCCAGTGGAAAGTAAACTAAAGGTAGGAGAAAGGGACAGAAAGGGATTCTTTTGATTTGGGTCAACTTAGCTGCTCCAGGTTGAACAGGAAGAAGGGGCTCCCAGTTAGGGTATGTTATACGCCTCTAACATTTCCTTTAAAAATTCCACCGTGGTGTAATTTTTGGTTACCTGCTGCTATGTCCCACATGCCCACAAAAAGAGGCACGCTAAAAGAAAAGCACAGCTGCAAAAATACTGGACTGGGGGCAACTTGTTAGCACAGAAGGGGGTGGAGAAGGAGAGAGTTTATTGAATAGGCCTGATGCCAGTTACTATTACCCTTGTTCCCTCTCACCCCCCCCGCCCCATTTACGCCTTCAGGCAAGCTCTGCTCCCTCCGTCTTCTCCCTCGTCCAAGGTATGTTGTTTTTGAAGTCATTTTAGCTCCAAATTCTTCCCCTGACAGTATTAATCTTCCACCTGCCAGCCCATGAATAGACCTTTCTTTTTGTGTCTGGAATAGGTTGCCAAGGGAAAGGAATCAAGGAAGGGGGAGAAGCCAGTGTTACAGGTGGGGCAAGAAGGTGTTGGCTACTCTCACTTTGAGCTATATAAAGCATTGATTTGACTGAGTATCCCTTGCCACTGTGAAGGGTCATGGTGTGCATCACAGCTCTGCAAATCAGCACTGCTAGACACTGCCCAAGGCCTTGCTTGCCAACAAGAAGACCACTTAGTAAGGATTTTCTGTGCTTAACTGATACAATAAACATTAGTGTAGAGGCATACTTTGTCACTCTCTCTGCCAGAGAAATGAACTGTTTTTTGTTTTTTTTTTACTCTGAGAAGGAAAACTTCACCCAACACAGTTAGATTGTTCTATGTTTATGCGATGTGCTTCCAAGTTTTCCTAGCCTTGATAATGATTTGTGGATCCTGGCACAAAAAGCTATGTAATTTGAATTGTTGAAACCAACCAGGATGTCACAGATGAACCCAGACTGTGGCTTTTCTTTCATGCAGCAGAATGTCTATACTGCTCTCCTCTAGTGATGCAAATACAAATCCTTATAGCACGGGTGTCAAACTCGTGGCATCACGTTGCCATCACGTGATGTATTGTGACCTTTTCCCCCTTTGTGGAGCTGGGGTAGGCATGGCCTGCGCGTGACGCATCTGGCCTGTGGGCCATCAGTTTAACACCCCTGCCTTATAGGCATGTTTGCAGAATGAGGTGATGGATTTCTGGGAACAGATCCTGTGAAGACTTTGGCTGGACCATTTCATGGGTTGAACAGATAACAAGTTTAACAAGCAAACATGCTTTCATCTCGGAGGTTCTTTCTGTCTGTTAAAACATAGATGCTATTATTTTCAAGGTTAATCTACCCTCTTATAAGGCTGTACAGGATGATTGTTGGTATTATGGAGAGAGTAAGTTATAGGCTTAGGTGATGGCAAAATGGAAAAGGGAGATCTGAGGGTGTTTTGTAACTGCAGCTTACAACTCGGGACACAGTTCGGTAATGCATGCTTTAGTCAACTTCAGTCTATTTCCCTCTAAAAATTGCAGCCCGCAAAAGAAAGGCAAAAATGATTCTAATTGATGCAAATGATAACTAACATATACAAACAACTCCATTGAATAAATGGGACAGTTCTTTAATGGAGCACAGATATTAAAAGGTGAGAATGAGATCCTTGCTGGATAAATTAGCCCTATCTAGTCTGACACACTGTGGCCACTTACTGATGGGAGTATTGATTTTCCCAAGGTAAACAATCCTTAAATGATACCACTGCTAGGTGCTTACTATTTCAATAAAGCTCAAATGTTGGTGAGAAATTGTATGTTCAAAGTAGTGCAGAAACAGCTCACTGCATGGTATATTATTCTGTATGGTTTTTGAAGAGATGCCTGAAGTGCTCTGCTTCTAACACCTACTCTCCTGATGTGGTGGCTGGACCTGAGGGCTGCTAATGGACCAAAATGCATATCAGCATAAGGAGTTTGGCAGCTAGCCCCAGAAGAAGCACACACAACCCCTTTCTTCTTCTTTTGAACAAATGAGAAAAGGTAAATCAGCATGAAACTGAAGGTGCATTCCTTGTTAGGCAGTGGATGAGCTCTGACTGGCTGAGCCATCTCTATGATCATTTACGGGCTAGAAAGGTCAAATTCTGATTGGTTGATCCACAGGGGTTGCAGTCTCAGGAATGCACACATCTGTTCTCATTACTTCCTGATAGCCTTGGTAACTCAGAAGTATACAGATCACCCAGTTAGTCACTGATTTGTTTTAACTGTGAAATCAGAAGAACTGAGTAACTGGGAAGTGTCCAGTATCATTGAAGGGCCAAAGAGATGCGTTCAGGATGCATGTAAGCAGACAAGAGAATGCCAAGCCATTTTTACTGGTACTGATAATCAGTTGCCTTAGATACTGTACTACTATGCACTTAATAAAATAGTAACCAGTGACATCTGTCAGTAATCTGATCAGCTATTTGTAAAACTACCCAATTTGCTGGCCAATATCATCCCAGGGAAGCAGGAAAATTTGCCATTTATCTGTTAAGTATGTCCTTTTTTTTTGTACTAGAATATCATTGTATGTACGCATGCATTTAATTTATTTTATGCCAGCTGTGCTTGATGGGTGGCTAACAATCAAACCATTTCATAGGCCAGAAACCATACTCTTCTTAGTCCATTTGCTAAGTAAATAGTAACAGCAGCAACACATACTTACCAGAGCCAATCCTACCATTAAGCAAACTGAGCCACCTGAGACATGAAATGGAAACTAATTGTCATTATTTAATTTGTTTTTATAGTTTAAGTGCTCGGGTTGTTAGCTGGACTTTTGAGCTTTCCATCTCAAATGCCAAAGTAACACTGCTGGCCCAGGCTTCTAAGCAATATGGCTCTGCAAAACTTTGAAAGGATTATTTGATTTAACAAAGCTTTTCTGAATCAGGAAATGAAGCAGATTCATGCCCTAAGATGGCAACCTACTTCAAACAAGTGAATTTAGTCAGAGGGCTCAAAGTGCTCTCTAATCTTCAATCAGAATAGAGCTAGACGGGAACTTGGAGGTCTTCTAGCCCAACCCTCTGCTTAAGTAGGAGACCCTATACCATTTCAGACAGGTGATTGTCCAGTCTCTTCTTAAAAACCTCTAGTGATGAAGCACCTACATCTTCTGAAGGCAAAGCTGTTCCACTGGTTAATTGTCCTCACTGTTAGTAAGTTTCTCCTTAATTCCAGGTTGCTTCTCTCCTTGATTAGTTTCTATCCATTGTTTCTTGTCTTGCCTTCTGGTGCTTTGGAAAATAAGTTGACCCCCTCTTCTTTGTGGCAGCCTCTCAAATATTGGAATACTGCTATCATGTCACCCCTAGTCCTTCTTTTCTCTAGACTGGTCATATCCAGTTCCTGCAACCGTTCTTCATATGTTTTTGTCTCCAGGTCTTTAATCATCTTAGTTGCTCTTCTTTGCACTTTTTCCAAAGTCTCAATATCTTTTTTGTAATGATGTGACCAAAACTGGATGCAGGATTCCAGGTGTGGTCTTACTAAGGATTTATAAAGCGGTACTAATACTTCATGTGATTTTGATTCTATGACTCTGCTTATACAACCAAGGATTGTATTAGCTTTTTTTATCTTAAATAATACTTCACGTTTCATGCTTTTTTTTCTTTTTTTTTGCTATTCCAGGGTTTTGATGGATATAATTCAACATTCAACTTAACTTCTATAATGGAAATGCTCAGTGGAGGTAGAAGGGTATAATGGGCTTTCTGATATTGATAGAAAGAGCAGGTGAATGAGTTTTATCACTTCATTTATCACTTGCTTTCTAACTGTCAGAACTTCTTAGGATCCTAATGGTTTGGAGGTTGTGTACTATTTCAGCTCACAACTTCTTCTGTGTGGCCAGCCACAGGCCTTAAGTGTGCTTTCCCTTGCACCATTAGAGTGATGTATTAATATGCCAGTCCTGGCAATATAAGAGAATTTATCTTAGTTCAACTTTGTGAATGTGGTCTGACCAGTCCAGTGTGCACTCTTGGATGGACTAGTGACTCAGACCTTTCCATTAAATTTTCCACAATTACGTCAGGTTTATATACCCACCAAGTTTCAGACTGGCCCCAATGTATATTGTTTTAAAGAATGGGGATAACAGAGCTATGAGTACCAGTTGTATATAAAACGAGAGTGAACCTCACTCCCTACTAGCATTGATTGGTAGTTTGGTAATGAAATGTCTGCAAGAAAACAACCATGCTTGGAGAGCACCAAGGATACAGTGGTACCTTGGTACTTGTTAATTGGTTGCAGGAAGAGCGATGAGTACTAAAAATAATGACTACCAACCAAGCCACATGACTGTCCCTTTGTTTCAGCCAGAAAGGGTAGCAAGTCATGAAGGCAGCCAACACCCACAAGTTCTACCTTGCATGTTGAGTACCTGAAGAAATGATGAGTACTGGGACAAAATTTTCATGTCAAAACATGTTGAGTATCAAATTTGACGAGTTTTGAAACAGTTGAGTACTGAGGCATCACTGTACCTCATTTCAACCCAGAGCTACAAATATTCTCTTCTATTGAATACCATTTGGTCTGTGCCAGCCTCTTTTACTGTGGCCTTGTATCTAATTGCCAGCCTACTCCAACTGTCTCTCCTTATACATTGTTGCCAGCAAGCCACAATCCTGATACAACCAAGTCATGTTAATGATAAGGAGGTTCTTCTTCAGAACAGCCAAACTTGCCGAGCAGCTTATATCAACTTTCTGATACCTCACAAAACCTAGTGATTAGGGAACTGCAGAACTACAACAAGACAAATTTGGCACCAACATTTATTTAGAAAGTTTTTAAATTTTACTTTTTTTAAATTAAGGTGTAGGAGAACCCTTTCAGAACTGATTTAATCAAATATGGACAAACTACTAGAAGTTGTTGTGTTATCCTCTCTTCATCTCTGCTCCCTTTGCTTTAAAACAGAAGGGAAATGTTGTTTTTTTTAAAGTTGTTGGAGTGTAAATTTCAAAAGTACCTAAAACTTAACAGAAAACTTCAGATATCTTTTAAAAGGTTTTCCATCTCTCCTTTTTCCTTTAATTGTTCATTCATTATTAATAATATTAAGCAGCTGCAGGCATTTTGATATTTACCTGTTGATTGCATAGAGTTTTTTTTAATGACTCTCAAAACAGCTCAAATAGAATCGGTGTTTTCTCAAATCTCTAAGCCTTGGGAACACAGGTGGGTTTCAGCAGGTTCTGACCAGTTCTGGAGAACTGATAGTGGAAATTTTGAGTAGTTCGGAGAACCAGTAAATACCACATCTGACTGGCCCCGCCCCCATCTATTCTCTGCCTCCCGAGTCCCAGCTGATCGGGAGGGAATGGGGATTTTGCAGTATCCTTCCCCTGGAGTGAGGAGGAAATGGGGATTTTGCAGTAACCTTCCCCTGGAGTGGGGAGGGAACGGAGATTTTACAGTTTCCTTCCCCTGGAGTGGGGTGGGGATGGAGATTTTGCAGTATCCTTCCCCTGCCACACCCACCAAGCCACACCCACCAAGCCATGCCACGCCCACCAAGCCACGCCCACAGAACCGGTAGTAAAAAAATTTGAATCCCACCACTGCTTGGGAACATATCAACGATATGCCATGTAACTCTATGCATAGTAAATAATAGTGTGGATGTACCCAGTGATGTTCCTGGCTTGAATTTGAGCTCCCTAAATTTCATCAGAGTTCCAGGGAACATAGATCTAAAGTAAAATAGCTAGCTCTTTATGGCAGGAAACTTTCAGGATTAGATCAATGTTATGTACTTCAGAAGATGTGATAGAATACAAACTAAGGAATTCTTTTATACCTGTACAATTTTAGGAGATGAAAAGCACCAACAGGACAAAGAGACTGCTTGTACTACCTACAGCCAATCCCTCCCTGGCTGCTAAAATAAAAAAGCCAAAACTTATGAAGTTTGGGAAATTTAATCTTTCTGAATTCAGAAATAATTGCAACTTGTTAGATAGACAAACGTACAGACTGCAATGAAGTTCTCTACCAGGATGTTCCAATGGATTTGTTAGCACAAAATGTATTCTCAAAGTACATTTAAGGATACATATTTTGGAAGCAAGCATGTTCACAAGTACATAGTTTTGAAAGAAGATATATGCAAATTTTCCAAATGATTATTTTTTTTTAGTGGATCAACACAAACAACAGTGACACAGACTGGAAACAGACTGATTCACCCATCCCTTGAGTAATTTTCCTTATGTAATAGATCCCTAATACGCCCAACTTCTAGTAAGGTCCACGTGAGATGGGACAAATTTGTTTTTTCTGGGGGGGGGGAGGAAGAGGGAAGAAAAGAAATTTAAATCTGCTTGGATGTTACAGTATTTTGACTCTGAAATCCGTCCTTGTAATTCCAGATGTATGGGGTGTAGTTAAGTTTAACGGAAATCCATGGGAGTTACTTCTAAGTAAATCTGTGCATTGTGAGTTGCCAGTTACCACAAAGGCTAAATATCTTGGCTTAAAAGAATTGTAAGCTGATACCATTGTATACCAAGATTGACACTCTTACCCGATTCCTCATTTGCTCCCTCTTGAAAGCCGATCAGTTTCACAAAATTCTCAACTTCAGTCTCCATGAGAACATTTCCCATTGGTTCCATTTGACATTCCTATGGTTTTAACAACAGAGAACTGGTTTGATGCTGCTACCAGCAAATTAAAAAGGATAAAAAGGGGTAATTGATTAAAAAGGGGTAATCAAACTTCACTTCCCTTGGACTAAATAGCATACCCTGCATTCCTTTTGCCAGTTCTCTCCCCCAGAAATAACTATAGCTGGACTAAGACCATTAGTATCATAAGATTGAAACAAACATTGGAGTTAGGATAAATGCTTGAACATTTAGAGAAGCAAGCTCTGGTTTGGCATACCTTCTGTTTATAGGCAACGTGGTTTGTGGAGTTATTTTTCCATTCAGCGAAGATTTCCATCAGCTTCCCCAAATATCCTTGTGAATATAACGAGGTGGGCACCTCCATCTTAAATATTTTCAGTGAGTTTTTCCCTACTACACAATTGAAGAACAATTCTGTAAATGTGTATATGAGAAGTGACTTTTCTGCATAGTCTTAGTCTATGGATGGCAAATTGCAGTTTCAAATCTCCCTTTGCCTAATATTAAAAATTCCTATGCAAGAGTTCAGACTTCTAGTGAGAGCTGTTCCCTCAGGGCAATTTGCTTCTTGGAGGAGACAGAAGAGAAGGACAGAAGAGAAGGACAGAGGGGGGGGAGGTGTCAATCAAGTAAGGGGTGACTCTATCCTGCTTCCTTCAGATCTACCTATCATGTATGCATCACTTTACAAAAAGAAACCTTATTCCTGTTTTATTTATATGCTTAGTCCAAATGGCTTTTGAAAAAAAAAAAGTTTGATAAATTGGTCAAATGAACAGAGGGTGAATGTCCCTGTGGCTGGTACCACCACTGGGCTGAAGTCTTCTCCTTCAATCTCACCCATCCATGAAGGCAGGGAGGGCAGAAATGATGGGAGTAAAAACAAAACAAAAACAAAAAATGTTGCAATGGCCGGAATATGCACAGGATAGGAGAAATCCCTGTATCTGCTCTGGCTTTCTGTTCTTAAATTTTTAACTTCTTTAAGAATTCCTCCATCTAGAACTATTCAGAGCAGCACATGGGCTCTCCTCTGTCTTGCAGCTTCCTTCCAGAATGATTGTCTGAACCCACAACAGTGATCAGGCAAATGAGGTTTCAAGAGGCACAAGGAGTTTTTAAGTTCCGGGAAAACATCAGATCCTATGCCCTTTCATAAAGGATAAAGAATCACATGAGGGGAGCAGAATTCAGCCCAACATCAAAATGGAAGTCCTGTTTACAGAGGCAATATAGCTTTTCTTTCCAAATGCATGGAACATAAAATAAATGAGGCTTTGGCGCTTCCTACCTCAATTAATGGCAAGTTTTGGAAAGAGGATGCTGACTAGACAGCTATCTTGAATGAACAGAGATGCTGTTCTCATATCCTTATGTTATATTTTTATTGTAAGTCAACACTAGTCCACTCCAGCTGATCCTGCTTAGCACTAGCAAGGGCCAACCCTGCTCAGCTTCTGAGACCAGTAAGATCAGTTAGATGCTGCCACCTGGTGAGGTGGGGATGAATATAAACCAACATCTAAGACAGTTAGACAATCTGGTTAAAATTGGGCCTCTGCGACATTTCTCAGGGATGCTTTGCTTTGCTGAAGCAAATCTTTTCTTCAAAGCTGTTTGGTGATGCAACATAACTCTCTTATTTCTAAAAGGGAGGAGGGAAGCTGGTTGATGCCAGGCTGCCCTGAAGTTTCTTCCATAGTCTTAAGTGGCAGTTCCAACAGCTGGAAGAGTACAGCAACTCAAAGTGCCGAAATAGCCGCCTGCGCATGTGCAGAAGCCTCTTCCAACTGTTGGAGCAAACACCTCACTGAGGCAAGACGAGAGCACCTCAGGCACCCCCATTTAAGCCCAGACAGTCTGAATTTCACCCCCTTCCCCTCACTGTGGGCCATTAATAGAAAAGTTGGCAAATGTTTGATTTTCCCAAGCGCTAGTGAATGTGGCTAATTAAAACTAACTTCATGACCTTGTACATTCGAGAACAAAGCCATACACACTCCAATTATTTTTTCCGTTTCCCATGCAGAGAGCACACCAGAGAAACAAGGGCACTTTATTATTCTTCAGAGGTAGGCTCTTCTGAATGGTGTCTTTGAAAAGACAGCTTTTGTTTTTCAGGCCCTGCCATGATTGCATAATAACCCCACCCAGTTCCAAAGTTCAGAAAGTTACATTTGAATAAAGAACAAGGTGCCTTGCATTTTTTTTTTTTTGGACACACTACAGCTGTCTGCACAGCACAGGGCAGTCTGTTGTTTAGAGAAAAGGAACAACCGCTTTGGCTGCAAGACCTCAGCTGCTACCTGGCCACTGGGAGTGTCTTCCCTGCATTCATGGCCAGAGGTCCTGAGGTGAAATTTGGCCCCACCGTATGTGTCAGTTTTGCAAGGTAGTCCAGATAAGCACAGTTAGTACACCCAGAATTACTAGTTCTACCTTTACTGTAAAGTTACCTTAACAGAATCTTGCAAGCCTGAAAGTACATCTCTCTCCCCTTCACTTTTACAATTCAAGAAATTAGGGAGATGTTCTTCTGAGATATTTGCCACACCCTTCTGTGACATTCCTTCTTTAGGCTCAGCTGGCTCTTATCTGACCATCGTCTAGTCTGCATTTCTTCCCTGTTTCCCCATATACCATTACAGTACGTAATCCGTCAGGAACTCTACAATTAAATTAATTTTAACAATAGCATTAATAATGGTTCAATTTTCTCAGATTTGCATGAATGATAATATTTAAGCTCTGGAGAAATCTGCAAGGTAGGGAGGAATAAGAATGCTGTGATATGCAAAGGTTTCTTCAGGGTATGGTTAAAAAAAAGTTAAGATGGCAGTCGTGATAGTGTAACTAAAGCTATGTTTGTCTTTTTTAAAAAATGGGGTGTGCATAAAAAAATGGTGAAGCTTTAATTCCACTATCACAGTTGCCATCGTGACACTTTTTACCACAATCTGGGATATGAAGGATTGAAGAAATATCAGCAACTATTTGTATTCCAAAATTTATGTCTGTTAGATCCATCCATCCATCCATCCATCCATCCATCCATCCATCCATCCATCCATCCATCCATCATAACTTGTGATTCAGAAGACTAAGGCTGTGCTTTAGTTCTGAAGGTAGAAAGGTGCTTTGGGGTACACAGAAAATAATCAATTTTTGTTTCCTTTCATTATTTCAGTTCACTAATATTCACAGAAAAAAAATAACAAAATGTACATAAATATTTTTTTTTGTTTCTCTATTAAAACAATCATTAAGTCCTGGCTCAGCTAATAATTGAATAATCTTTGTGAATTTTCAAAGGTTGTATGAAAAGTCCTTCTACAGAGCAATCTGAGTTGCAACATGGAAGGCAGCAAAAAGACAAAGTGTCCGTCCTTGAAGTTCTTCACTCCAATAGTTTTTTAAAACAGCAATACAGACAAAAACCCTGAATGCATATTATTCTGCAGTTAGTTTGCCCTTCAAACTGTAATCATGAGCACATTATGTTGGAATAGAAATGCCAGAGGTTACAAATAAAGGAGGAATCTAAGTGGTTGATATTTTCTAGAGGCTTCAAATGTATAGTAGTTGAGGTGCAGACTTAATTTTATAGCAAGGCATTCTGTTGCCTAACAGGTGAGTGGTAACAAGGAAGCATCTTTCTATCAGAGGTGGATTTCAGCAGGTTCTGACTAGTTCTGGAGAACCGGTAGCGGAAATTTTGAGTAGTTCGGAGAACCGGTAAATACCGCCTCTGACTGGCCCCGCCCCCATCTATTCTCTGCCTCCCGAGTCCCAGCTGATCAGGAGGAAATGGGGATTTTGCAGTAACCTTCCCCCGGAGTGGGGAGGGAATGAAGATTTTGCAGTATCCTTCCCCTGGAGTGGGGAGGGAATGGAGATTTTACAGTATCCTTCCCCTGCCACGCCCACCAAGCCACACCATGCCCACCAAGCCACGCCCACAGAACCGGTAGTAAAAAAAATTGAACCCCACCACTGCTTTCTATGCTTAGTGTGCATATCTCTCAAATGTGTCCTGATATCTGCTAAGGAATTGGAAAACTATGATTCTTTTCAGCATGTTTTATTTAAAATATACATCAAGCTTTCCAAGTTTGTTATTTATATGTTTCTTTATTGGAAGAAGGCTTTAACAATGCATATAGAATCAAGTAGATGATCACATTTTTCCATATGGGAAATTACTGTATAGATACCCAAAGAGTTCATCACGATGCCCACCAACTTTTCATTCCTAACTGTCGTGATCATTTTGTCCTGACACAAAGAGTTCACAAAACATCTCCATCTTCTTCTTGCACCAGCCAGTATTTTACCAGCTAGTCGATGGAAGTAACTTCAAAACCATGAGGTCAACAGAGCCTCTTTCTGTTATTTCTTTTCATCTTACTAAATTAGCTTTTCTTGTTGAGGGGAGCAAAAGAAAACCAAGTGATTCCATTCAGTGGGGAAAGATTGATGAAGGAGAAGCCAAGGGGCCATAATTCCTTAGTTTCTGGAGGAAAGGGAATTTTGGAGGCAGGACAAGATGGGGGGGGGGTTCCACCAAATGGGAGTTGCCACAGCTCTAAAGGAAGTGCTATTGAACTAACATCACTCTTTCCTGATTAGCATATATTTAATTGCTTTCCAAGATACATGCAAGCTCCATAATATCAGGCATGTGCAAAGGAGAGAACAGAATCTGTCTCGCACATGGAAGGGATACGAGAACAGGTTTCGCTCCATGCACACAAATCATCATAGTCAGAGAGACAAGAGAGAGAGAGAAAATCAGAGGCCGGGGACAATAGCCAAAGAGTTCTCTTGCAGTACATGGAAATGCTCTTCCATAAAGCTGAAGCCAAATCGTGTCTCTCAGGCAGGAAGCTTGAGGAAGAGGGAAATGAGCCATGCCTTGAGGAATTTTGGGCTTTTCACTGGTTTCTCTTTTCTCTACAGCAACTTTTCACCTATGCCATATTTCAATTTCTTCTTGGTTTCTCCACCATCAATTCCCTAGTTGGTAAGAACATCCTGGAAAATGTTTTTGTAATGGAAACGCTTGCCTTTGATGCATGTAAGAGCAGACTTGGTATCTAATTTAGGAATTAACCTTAAATTTGGCTGGGATTATTGTTGACATTTAGTTCACTTTTGTTGTTATTCAGTGGAAGATGGTTTATGATGCTCTCTAAGGTTGTTTGTTTGCTTGCAGATATTTCATTACCCAACTAGGTAGCATCATTGGTGCCAGAGATGGTTTATCCTAATACACAGTAAAGTATCTACTAAAGAAAAACAATTCTGACATTTAATTTTATTTTTAAATGAAAGCCTGAACTACATATTTCATATATGTAGCCCTAAATTAAAAGCAGATCTTATTTTTTGAATTCAGGAACCACACTTTTAAATTATTTTAGCAGCCTCCAAATTCTACAGAAGTTATGATAATAAAATACTGGGCCTTTTCTCAGAGAATTCAAAGCAGTATATTTGAGTTTATCCTCACCATAGCAACCTTTTGAGATAGGTTTTCCTATCTTAAGTCCTCTGTATTAAGCAGTTCAGAAGTGCCCTGTTCACATATATTTATTCATTTAATGTATCAGTTATTTTATACATATATTGTGTATATATGTGTGTGTACACACACACGGAATATCTTTTCCATACACACACACACACACACACACACACACACACACACACACACACACCCCACACACACACGAGCCACGGTGGCGCAGTGGTTAGAGTGCAGTACTGCAGGCTAATTCTTCTGACTGCCGGCTGCCTGCAATTTGGCAGTTCAAATCTCACCAGGCTCAAGGTTGACTCAGCCTTCCATCCTTCTGAGGTGGGTAAAATGAGGACCCAGATTGTTGGGGGCAATATGCTGACTCTGTGAACCGCTTAGAGAGGGCTGTGAAGCACTGTAAAGCGGTAAATAAGTCTAAGTGCTATTGCTATATATGGGGAAAAGTATATATATACACATATACATACACACACACACACGTCAAAATATGAACTCTGGGAATAAGAGTGCTTGAATGTGATTCTTCTTAGCTTCAGACCAATACCTTAACTATTCTGTGATGTTGAATGGTGCCACATTGCATAAAAGGTAAGAAATTCAAAGCCCCAACAAAGCTGACCACATTGCTGCTGTTTTCTCCTGCTTTCCCCACTTGATTTTTGTCAAGGGTTAAAAGTGGATGAGCACTTTTTTTTAGAGGAAGGAAGAACTCAAATCTAGTATCAACATTGTTAGGAGGCAATCATGCAGAGGAAAATGGCTAAATGGTTCCTGGAATGAAATCCTTCCAGAAATTCATACTGCTCCCACCACATTCACTTTCCATAAACGGTTCTCCCAGAGCTTGGGATAGGATGATGTTCAAGTCCCTTTGGTCTTCTGGTTGTATGTGCTCTTAGGTTTGTTTATTTTTTTTAATATAAACTGCCCATAGTTGCTGAGAAGTTGGGTGTCCTTGAAATAGAATTGATTAAATTAAATAAATATTTTTCTTCCTGCCCTGCTTAAGACCTTGTGGCTACATTTTTAAAATAGTAAGAGAAAGTTATAATATTATTAATATGGTCTGTTGTATTATTCTCCCATTCATTAGAGGAATGGAGAAAAGGGGCATCATGTGCATATTTCCCATTGCCATCATCTCTATTGAGGTAGAAAGTCTGATATGGGATTATTTCCATATTTATCTCCATGTAGTTGGATTCTGCACTGTAGCTGTGTATTACAGTACCTGAATGCATGAAAGAAAATTCCTGCTTGGGGCTACAGTTCATCCTAATACATGTTTCTTTGATCAAGCAGATGTCTAGCTAGCCTAGCCAGTTCCTTAGAACAATTTAAACTCAGAAGAATTTGAGGAAAATAATTAGGCTGGGGAAAAAGTCAAGTAGTCAAGATAGAGCTGTAGTAGTGGGGAGAAGACGAGTGAGGGATGGAAGATTCCTCAAAATTGTGGAGACTTGAGCTCTAAGTGGAGCACGGATTAAGGTGGTAGTAATGGGGAGGGGAGAAGTACAAATGAAAATGAGAGAGAAACCAACTCGTGAATCCCTGGCAACATTTTTGAAGAAAGAAAAAGTGAAGATACATGTCTTCGGGTTATCTGAGACTTGCTAACTGAACCTCTGTTATGTGCTTCACAAAAATATTCCAAAGAAAACCTTCTGTAGAGAAAGAATGCTAGATTATAAAGCCTGCAAGACCAAGCAGTGACCATGTGAACCTTCAAGTCTGTGTGAATGAAAGAGGGAACGCCAGGGCACAGCAACTGTGAATGCGAACAGCTGAAGAATACACTCTGCCCTCTTTATATAAATATCGGAGACAATCTTGGGTTAAAGAAAGAAAGGATCCTGCCTGCCCACCTTTACTTTGATTCTGTTTTTGCCTTGTGAGCATTCTTTGAATTAGTTGGTTTAATACTCGCTGCTCAAGAACAAGCACTACAAACTAATGCCATGAAAGCGAAGATACAAAAATCCACTGACAATCCAAACTGCTGACTTTGCAACGACAAAGTTGAAACTGTTTCACACTTAATATGTGAGTGCAGCAAAATCGCGCAAACTGATTACAAAGCTAGACATGATCGAGTTGCTAAATTAGTCCACTGGTCATTATGTAAAAAATATGACATACCTGTATCCGAAAAGTCATGGGAGCACAAAGTGGAAAAAGTTACTGAAAATGAGACGGTTCTCTGTACCAGGAGATGCCAGAGTCAACGAAAAAGAACTGGAAAAAATTACGAAATATCGCGACCTGGCCATTGAAACTACACAGCTATGGATGAAACACGTAACAGTGATACCCATTGTCATCGGGGCACTTGGTACCATGTCCAAGAATTTCACAAAACACATCAAGAAATTGCAGCTTCCTGCAATAACACCAGCGGAACTGCAAAAGACTGCGCTACTCGGAACATCATATATTTTAAGATACTTGGTTAATACCTAGGACGCTGGCAGCAACCCGTATCAACCATTAGCACCAGTCAATAGTATTTGTGACACATTTTTAAATGTTCAGTTGACTGAGTTTCATGTTTAATGAATAAAAGAGATAATAATAATAATATAATTACATAATTTAATTTATATATTAAATATACATTTAATAATTAAAATTATTACTTAATAACTTAAATAGGCACATTGCTATGAGTGTGTCCAAACTAGTGTGTGACAACCCTACCTTATTAACCACTTTTTAAGTGGGAAAACATTTTTCCTTTGTAATTTTTTGATATTTTCCATTTTTCCCATCTTTTCCTACATTCTCGCCTCTAAATTTGCTAAGGAGGGAAGTTCCATAGGGCCTTTTAATCAGTAGAGCTAGATATGTTAAGGGGACTATAGGAGGGTAAGTATAATCCGTGGCTTTAGGATGCAACATATGAAGCTTAGAAAGAAATATTAAAAATATACTTTCGTTTTTGTTTCCAAAATGTTGGAAGTATGTATTTCTCTAGTGAGTTAAAATGGGATCTTCCCTCTATGTTTTCTAGAAATCTTTAAGGCCCTGCAAGAAGTTTAATCTGTGGGACTACTTTTACAAGTGAGTAAGTGAATAAGCAAATGGTAAGTTCATATAATGGAAACAATCAGGGGTGGGCTGCTGGGGGTTTGCAGGGGCTCAGGAGAACCTCTAGCTAAGATTCTGTGCAGTTCGGAGAATCCCCAAATCCCACTCCTGGCTGGCCCCGCCCACCCCTCCCCTCCCGTCCCCTCCCAGGAGTCCCCATGTGGCCCGTTTTGGATGCAGGTAAGTGCAGGACGCATGCAGAGGCTCAGGGAGGGCAGAAAATGTGCCTACCGGAAGTTCGGGAAGGCCGGAAATGGGCCTCCAGAGCCTGGGGAGGCCGTTTTCGCCCTCCCAGAGGCTCGAGGAAAGCCTCCAGAGCCCGGGGAGGGCAAAAATGCCTCTGTCATGGTGCAGGAGGCCGACTAGGCCACACCCACCATAGCCATACCCACCCAGCAACTGGGCAGAAAACCCCTTGCTAAAATTTTTGAATCCCACCCCTGGAAACAATCAAAGAATGGCTGAACTATGATATATTAGGGCTGTACGATGCAAACTGGACATGCTGTTCAAAAGTGGCTTGAATAGATGCATTGAGTCATCTCAATCCTCTGAATCAATTAGCATTGTCCAGTTGGTTTGTTTTGGTGGTTTGGATTGATACCACTCCACACACCTCTAGCACACACATCTTTTTAGGAATAATGATAGAACTCTAATGGGAACTAAACAGCTTTTAATCAGTTTAGCTGAAACCATCTTCTTGCATTAGTTTCCAAGGGAGGAGTAGAGTGCAGTTGAGAGAAGCCTAAACCTTGACAGGTTCACTGCATGGAAGAAGAGATCAGCACAAAACAATAAGAAACAGATTGAAAAGATCTGGAAGCCATTACCCATAATGATTATATTAGGAGGGGGAGCTGGCACAAAGTCCTTTTCCTCTTTTCCCTTGCTCCCTAATGCTTTCAAGTAACAAAAAATCATTGGACCTCATTTTGACTTCTGTTCTGACTTCTGAGCTGTCAGAAAACGAGAAAGGGAAAAAAATAATCCTGTTTCCCCCCCCCCCCAGCTGTTCCTTCATTTGTTATGGAAACATATGCCTGGATTTGAAATATCAACAGAGTCTAGGAAATTTACAATGCAACAGTTGGGGATTGAAAGACTTTAAAAAAAAAAACTGGGACAACCAAACCTCTGTCCCTTTTTTGTCCAAACCATGTTGGAAAGTCACTTACTTAGAAAGTAAACCTCTTCCGATAAAAGGAATCTCAGCACTATGCCCTCATATAGACTTCTGAGAAATGGTGGATTCCATTTTACAATGCAGAAAGAGGAAGATTCCCCCCCCCAAAAAAGTATAATAAAGAATGATCAGCAGAAAATGGCAGAGAGAAGTCATATGTATGAGATCTTGGATCTGTGAATTAATGCCTAGACTCCAGTAATGCTTTGAAACGCAGCTGGCACTTATGTTCTGGTTATTATTGTCCTTTGAATTTCTTGTTTCCTGAAGTAATCTAGAAGGTAAAAACCTGTGCTCCAGTCACCACACTCCCATAACTGAATTTGTCTTCAATGCTGAAACAATAAATTGATTCTTTTCCACCCAATAAAATGGGTAAGATAAAATGTCTCCCGAATTAAACTCAACTCCAAGAAGTCCATGTTGGGTTTTTGGCAGTAGTAGTGCAGAAGTGATTTATCATTTTGACCTTCCAAGTTGTTGTTGTTGTTGTTTTACAATCTCACTAGGATTGAGCTAGTGTATACCCTACCTAAGTATACACTAGCTCAATCCTGCTCAACTTTTATTTTTACACCAACAAAGGAACCCATTTATTTGGAAACTCTGCAGTCTAATCTACTCTTTGTTACCAGATTATGATTGCAGTAGAACAGAGAATTCAGCAGTACTCTGAAGACTATGGAGTCTGACTGAGTCTGATTAAGTCAATGTGAAAGAAAGTCCATTTTAGGTTGATTCAATTGATATAAGAAGGAAACAATTGAATTTTGGCCTTGGGACTAGTAAGACTTGTCTAAATTAGAGGAGAGTGGAACAAGATTAATGCTTTACTAGGTTTCTCTCTCTCTCTCTCTCTCTCTCTTTTTTTTTCCAGCAGGCTGCAAACATTTGGCCAACTTGAGACATCAATGATTAATTTTTCTAGTTGCAGGGGGTAATTGAGTTAGCAGATGGAACTGAAGTATTACAAGGCATGCTCTCAGTTACAAGAACAGCTGCTTATACAGCCAGGTATGTGAAAAGTTTTGAATGGTATAGTTAACAAAATACTGAAAATGGAAATGGCTGCAGGGGAATATTTGATGGTATTTTCATCAAACTATGTTGGAGCTTTTAACCTAAAAACACAAATTTTAAATAATTCACAGGTCTTGCCCCTAAGGAGTTAGGCTTGCTCTTTTGAATGTTAGAGAATTAGCAGGAAACGTGGAAGGACAAGCCAATTACTTACACCCGTGTGCAAATGTTGGATGCCATAATCAATCTATTTAAAAATAAAGCGTGAGGATTTCTTTTAATTTTATTTTTTAATAAAACCAGATTCTGTTTTTCAAAGGTTAGGCCAGAGCTAGGGATAACTCTTTTTCTAGAAAATAGAACAACCCCTTGGGCACTAATTTCATGACAAGCTGAACTTGTCCTAGGAATTCTCTCTGTATTTCCTGTCTCTTGGTTCTATCATTTCTATGGAGTCACATAGTAGATATGCCATTTGTGATATGTTCATAAATTAATCCTCCATATACAGAAGGTGCTTAGAGTATACACAATATGGACTACTACCAAAATCTACAAGTAGGTTTCCTTTTTTGCACACGTCCATGTAGAAGATACAAAAATACGCATTCTCCAAGTGTAAGGGTGAGCATAGAGACCGTAAAACAGTGGGCTTTTTTTTTTCAAACTTGGCAACTGAAAATCGGGTAAGAGTGTCAATCTTGGTATACAATGGTATCACACACACACACATACAAATACAACCCAAGGTGAAAGGTGCAAAGGCACCGATACATAACACAGAAGGAAGATGCTGAAAAGAATTCCAGCAGAAACCATGCTCTGCAACCCGTTCATACATTCCTTCCAACCCAACAAACTCTAGGAAAGAAATTAAGGAAAGTGTGTGTCTGTTAGCATCATAATCAGCAGTGGGTTGCTCCCAGTTTGGCCCGGTTCTTAGAACCGGTAGCGGCGGCGGCAGGCTCCGCCCACCCGCCCGGGACGCTTCTGCGCAGAAGCGCGCACGCACACAAACTGGTAGCAACGGGTTTTAGAACCCACTACTGATCATAATATTCTAAAAATTGAATAGAATGGGACCACATATGGTGGGGAAGGACAACTGGCAAAAGAAAGAGTTTTAAAATGTGCCAGATTCCACTGTGGGGTACAGAGAATGTATCCTGGTGGGAGGGGCAGTGGGAAGCCACTTAAAATATTGCCAGCTCCTCCATTTTAAGACCACCTCCCTCCTGGTCACATGACCTACAGAGGAGCTAATGAGTCGAAAAGAATTCCAGGAATTAGGTTCTATAGGGTTTTCCTCCTTTGCTGATTATGAAGATTTGTAAATATACTAAAGTAAGGAATATTCATCACATTTGGGTGCGTTTGAAATTTCCATCAGAAACACTCTTAACTATCTTACATCCTCTGATTCCCTTAATGAATGTGACAAAATGTATAACAGGGGCTTGTTGATCTGGAGGCTCCTTAGTCCCATAGATTATACTGCTCCTTGACCAAAGACTCAGTTACAAGAGGACATAATTATACCATTTTGGGAAGAGTATAGCTGCCTTCATTCATGACCAGATGAACTACCTTACAGAATCTTTCTCACTGACTGGATTTTAATATGTCCAGGTATCACAGGTGAATGAAGACACAAAATCTAGATGTTCAGTTCCCTGAAATCAGCTAAGTCACAGGGCAATGTGTCATTTCCAGTAAGAGGGAAAAAATAATTTCTGCTTGTTCTGACTTGAAACTAAACCACTAAAGAAAAAGTTTTAAATACAAGGAAATGATTTTCCAAAATTTGCTACGATCAAAAGCATTTACCCGGTGGCATTATATTACATTTAGTTAAATGATCACTCAGGCAATGATGGATGGAGCAGTTTCTATTATTTTACCCCATCAACATCATAGACATATAAGCCTAAGAAAAGACAGTGTGCCAGTTTTCATTTTCTTCAATAAAGTGTACATGGAATGGCCAAGATATATCCCATACTACAATGACATGGGTCATGGGCAGGAATTTTATCTGACCAATGCAAATATGTTTGTAGATGTCTCTAAGCCATGCAAATGTGTCTATACATTTCAGCAGTTGTTTGAATGCAAACAGTTGTGACAAAGGTGTCTTTGTCCAAGGGTGTCTCCCAGGGGGTGGGTTCTGGCTTACCTCGCTGCCGGTTCTCTTCCTCACGCGCCGTGCGGGCGTGCCCGTGTGCTATGCATGCATGTGCAGTGCTAAAAACCCAGCTGTGCATGCACAGAAGCAAAAAACAGCTTCTGCGCATGTGCAGAAGCAAAAAACAAGATGGCGCCGCCTATGGTGCCGCCGAGAGAGCCGGTTCAGGGACGTGTCCAGCCAGCCATCGCTGCCAGTTCAGTAAGCGGGGGGAAATTCCCGCTACCGGTTCTATAGAGCCAGTCCGAACCAGCAGGAACCCACCTCTGGTGTCTCCTGTTGCAGTTGCATCTAGACCAGGAAATGTGTCGCTGTGCTCATAAGAGAGGCAAGGTGATTCCTTCCAGGCAACAGAGTCCTATTGGCCATACTTTTTTCAGTATGAGACCTGGAAGACTTGATGGTGGATTGTTTTGGTGCCACGCTGGAAGTTTGATTTATTTTTACTCTAACATCACAGTGGAGGTGGTGGACTGTAAATTGGACCAGCAGTGCTGGGAAGAGATCTTTAACTGTTGTGACTGTTTTCCTGAGATAACTTGTGCAATAGATTGCAGGAATAGAAAGAGACGTGGGATTCATAACTAATGCTATTTTTATATAAAAACCAAGATTAAATTCAGATGGGGTGGGAGTTTGACTCAACATGTTGTATGAACTCATCCATTGCCTTACCATATTGTGTGAACCCGGTCATCAAGTCAAGCTGTTTGTGGTTTGTTTTGGCACAGCATGTTGTTTTTGTTCAAGTTTTAGCATGCTTTATATATTATAGATAGATAAGATTCAGTTCAAACTCTGGTTCCATGGCAGAGGTCACTTAGCTTCATTTCAAAATATTGGCTGTGTTCACCCAACACATTTAGCCTTTTTATTGAAAAGGTTAGATTTATTCTAGATTGGCAGAATACATTGAAACATAAACTAATGAAATTAACTGAATTCATACAACACATGAACGCTACAAGAAAACAAAGTTTAAACCTACCAAATGTCATATATTGAACACAGAGACATTAGGGCTTTAACTAACCTGTTTGAGCACATTGTATGAACCCAGACTCTGAAGAATT
The DNA here is from genome assembly GCA_003457575.1 of Thermophis baileyi. NCBI lineage: Eukaryota > Metazoa > Chordata > Lepidosauria > Squamata > Dipsadidae > Thermophis > Thermophis baileyi. Next base: position 1,203,124 of record QLTV01003900.1, on the reverse strand, counting down.
AAAGAAAGAAAATGAATGAAGATACAAGTACAAACAGAGGATGCTTAATCTAGCTTGATAAATGGTATAGAAGCAAAGTTTCCAAGCTTTCAGTACTTCAGTCCTATAAAGAGGGCTCCATCCAGAAAAGGGATAATTGGCTTTCAACTCTCAGAAAAGCTAAAAATTTGCATGTAGGGACTTTCTCAAATTTTGGATGGGATAGGTGGGGCTGGTGGATCATGTTTGTGATGCAGCCAGAGGAGACTTCACTTCTTCCCACATGTGAACATTCTTCTAGTAAATAACATGTGAAAGTAGTATATACTCTACATGAACTGCTATAGTTGGAAGATGATGGATGAATATTGATTAATTTACATTGTTATTTCAAGTCAATAACTAACCTATTTTGGATTTAGGATTAAATCAGATGTTTATAAAATTTAAAGTAGATTGGAGAAAAGGAAGGATATCCGTTTTATAAATACGAATGTGCCGAAGCTGATCCCACTGGCATCAGTAGATCAGAATTGTAAAGGCAAAGGGTTCCAGGCCTACCCTCCTTCAGGGCTTCCAATTTAAATTGCCAACTCTGTAACATCTACAAATTTAACTCTAAAATGTTTTAATCCATTTACACCCAGATTACGCAACCATTTTTTTTTTAGTCAAGAGCTACATTAGGAGCTTTGAGTAACATTCCTATGTCCACAGGCTGAACTGTGAAGAAGTTGGTGAGGCCAGGGCAATAATTTAATTAAAAATGGCAGTTAACTTAAATGCAGCTAGTATGGCTTTGAGAGCGTATCCACCAGTGGTGAAATCCAATTTTTTTTTACTACCGGTTCTGTTATGTTTCTTTACTTTACTCTTAACCATTTTCAATCTTTAATCCCTTCAAATAATATCTTAGAGCTTGTTTTCTTTTCATTTTTTCTTTATCTCTTCTCACAAAATTCTTCAAAACTTTAAGAAATCTCTTTTGTAAATCCAATATTAGAAAACTATTGAGGTCATTCTTTTGGTTTGCCATTGGTATATTCCCTTTAATTATTATTTATTATAACATCAGTCAGTTTCATTTGTATTATAGCCAACATCCTCTATCATACCATTCATGTAACTTTTAAATTACTTTCAAATCAGACTTAATTTTGTCTGGTAAAAATACTTTCTATCTTTTAAATACTATTTATAATGGTAGACACTCTTAACATTAACGTCTGGGTCCATTATTCACAAATATCCTTCAATATGTCCAACTTTAAAATATTCTGTTTCATTCTGTATTAGTAAATCAAATGTAAGTGTTCTTCTCCTTTAATTGTAATCTTTAGACCATTCTAGTTTCCTTTAGTGTCCAACTTTCAAAGTTTCATCCTATCTTATTTTTTTAAGAACTCAAAACAACAGCATTTTCCTATGGGAAAGATTCTTATGATTAATTTGTATGAATTTGTTAGGGGTTGGATGGGGAGCAACGGGTTGAAACTAAACCCTGGCAAAACCGAGTGGCTCTGGGTTTGGGGTTCGTTGGCTCAGGGAGAACTGCCACATTTGGTCTTGGATGGGGTGGCACTACCCCAAACAGACCCTGTGCGTAATCTGGGGGTTCTCCTGGACTCACGACTCCTGCTCAAAGAGCAGGTGACGGTCGAGGCCAGGAGGGCCTTCGCACAACTGTGAGTTGTGCACCAGTTATGCCCTTTCCTGGACCAGCAATCCCTACTCACAGTCACTCATGCCTTAGTCACTTCCTGTCTTGACTATTGCAACGCGCTCTACATGGGGCTGCCCTTGAAGAGCATCCGGAAGCTCCAGTTGGTGCAAAATGCAGCGGCCCGCATGGTTTTCTGCAGACCCCAGTGTGCACATGTATCACCTCTCCTGCGAGAGCTGCATTGGTTGCTGATTTGCTTCTGGGTGCAATTCAAGGTGCTGGTTGTCACCTTTAAAGCCCTTCATGGCTTGGGGCCAGGTTATCTGAGGGACCATCTCTTACCCGACCCATCAGAGCGGGGAGGCAGGGAACGCTGCGGGTCCCATCCCCAAGGGAGATACACCTGGCGGGACCCAGAAGAAGGGCCTTCTCCATGGTGGCTCCCTCTCTCTGGAACATCATTCACTCAAAGAGCCATTTGGACCCGTTTCCCACAGAAAACAAAACACCGGCAGCCACAAAACCCTTTTGACATCTAACATGAAGATAACACTGCATATATCATTTTTTACCTCTATGCTATGTATTAAAAAAAACCTATAGTGTGTTGCATTTATGAAATCAATGACCTGCTCCAGAGAAAACAAATTTTTATTTCTGCATGCAACAAAAACATTTTGAACTCCGAAAAAAAAAGATGGGTCGAAAACCTCAATAAATCGTGTGCCGGCGGGTATCGCACATTGGCAGTTGTGATGCATATTTTGAGCAACAGGGAGCTGCAGCAGAGGGATGAAAGAGCCACATGTGGCTCCAGAGCCATGGGTTGCAGACCCCTGCCCCAGAGATTAGACCGGCCCCCACTCTAATTCTCTTACAGAAGGCACTGAAGACCTGGTTCTGCCAGCGGGCCTGGGGAACCCGGAGCGGGATGGAGCCCATTAAATGGCTCGTGTGATTGGCTGTCGCTGGGGCAGGAGGTGGGGGTGGGGGGTGATTTTATTACATTAATTTATTTGATTTTGTATTAGTTTTACTGTTTTTAAATGTGGTTTTTATATTCTGTAAACCACCTTGAGTCGCCATGGGTGAATAGGCGACAATATAAATTAAATAAATAAATAAATAAATAAATAAATAAATAAAGGTTTTTTTTCTTCTGTGCATGCGTAGAAGCTGAGTTTCTGGCACTGCGCATGCGTCGCCATCTTGTTTTTGGCTTTTTGGGGGGGGATTTTTTTATTTTTTTGTAGTGCGCATGCACGCACGCAAAGCGTGTGCACGCCCACGAGGCGTGCCCACGTGGCATGGGAGGAAGTGAACTGGCAGCAAGGTAAGTTAGAACCCACCCCTGATCCCGGGGGATATGTGATCCCCTTTTGTGACCTTCTGACAAGCAAAATCAATGGAAAAGCCCGATTGACTTAACAACTGTGTTACTAACTTAACAACTGCAGTATTTCACTTAACAACTATGGCAAGAAATGTCATAAAATGGGGCAAAATTCCCTTAACAAATATCTCACTTAGCAACTGAAATTTTGGGCTCAATTGTGGTCGTAACTCGAGGACTCCCCTTAGTTCAGTTTACCTCCTGACATCATTAATTATATTTTCAGTTCAAGTTGGTTTATGATTGAATTTGTTTTAAATGATTGATGTGTGATTATCTAGTGCAGGGGTATCAAACTGGCGGCCCGCGGGCTGGATGTGTCACGTGCAGGCCACGCCCACCCCAGCTCCATGGAGGGAAAAACGTTGTGATACATCACGTGACAGCAACGTGACGTGGCGAGTTTGACACCCGTTATCTAGTGTATAGATAAAAAAGATATACTGACAAGCGTTGCTCCTTTTCCAATATTAAAGCATTGCTATGAACTGCATTTGGGGAATTTCCAAGAAATTATCCTCTCTGGATGGATTTAAAACAGGAGAAAAAGGAAAGCGGCTAGACGAACTATGTCTGAGGCTTAGTCTTATACTTATGGAGATCTACCCCTGGCTGATTATATAAGACTCCAGTCCCCAGACTTGTCCAAGAAAACTGAAGGAAGAGTAAAGCATGCCAGAAGAATCAATCTAAATCTGCTTTGGGAAGCTTGGCAGTTACCTGTGCAATGGGTCCAATTTTCCTCTGTTTCTTCCTTAGACAATCAGCGGTATTGGGACTTGTGCTTTCCTTCTAGCAACTAAAAGCAAAAGATCTGTTATAGTTGTGTTGCTGTCCTTGGAAAAAAGATCGATTTATAAGAGGAACACGTCAAAAAGAAAAGGGCACAAAGGCCTGGACAACAAAATGGACAACCTACCATTGAGTGAGGCAAGGTAAATTATCAAGCATGGAAGACCACTAATGGTCTATAAGGATGAAGAAAAAAAAAAAAAAAAAAAATCCAGGATAACAATCCTGTAGCAGAGGTGCACTCTTTGTGGAAAGAGGGCTTTATTAGTTCTTGGATTGATGTGTAACTCTAATTAGTAGGAACAATACTAACAGGGCCAGAATTTAATGATATTTCCAAGAAATTATCCTCTCTGGATGGATTTAAAACAGGAGAAAAAGGAAAGCGGCTAGACGAACTATGTCTGAGGCTTAGTCTTATACTTATGGAGATCTACCCCTGGCTGATTATATAAGACTCCAGTCCCCAGACTTGTCCAAGAAAACTGAAGGAAAACCAAAGCATGCCAGAAGAATCAACCATTTGATTTGGACAGGCCCAGTGGGAACAACAGCTATATTTCAGGTACTTCTGCTTGCTGAAGACCATTTCCCAAGCACCTACTTATCCTCACAGGAAAAAAAAAATATTTCCCATTGAAAAAAGTGGGATGTGACTACATAAGCATGGAAAGGGAGTTGTTGGTTTAAAACAGTAATGCCTGCAGCTGTTGAGAAGCTTTGGTTAAAAGAGAAACAGGGTACCAGCC
>QLTV01003900.1:1176332-1198520 GCA_003457575.1 Thermophis baileyi | reverse complement strand
AAAAAAAAAATCCAGGATAACAATCCTGTAGCAGAGGTGCACTCTTTGTGGAAAGAGGGCTTTATTAGTTCTTGGATTGATGTGTAACTCTAATTAGTAGGAACAATACTAACAGGGCCAGAATTTAATGATATTTATATATAATTATGTCCCTTGCATTTAATCATTCTCAGGGGTTTTTTTTTGTTGTTGTTGTTTTTTGCCCACTGCTTGTATTAAAATCTCATGTCAAAAAAGTTTTTGCCCATGCAGAAGTAATCAATTGATTATTATTATTATCCCAATTAGTGGGATACCCTTATTGTGATTATGGTGTGGGTACATACATTCACAGAGGTAGCAGCCAACCTTTGATCAATATTTCAACCCGTTTGATGGAGGGAGGGAGAGCTTAAGAAATAAATAGGCATAATCAATTGGGGCACAAAACTCACTTGATAGGCAAAAAAAAGTTTTAAAAAATTACTGTTTTATTAAATACTATATATTTTTTGGCAACTATTGGAGGGAGCTCTGTTTGCTATTGGCACTGCAAGCAAGCCTAGGTCATCAGACTGAATAATTCTATAACAACTACTATGGATGGTGGGGAGATCATTAAGGCTGTGAGACCAGGAAATGAACAAATATAAATAACTGCAGGGACCTTGGTGCTCCCTGAGCTTGTTTACTTGAAGACATTTTTACTTGACAGTTTACTTGAAGACATTTCATTACCCGAACTAGGTAACACCATCAGTGCACCCCTCATTTCAACCCTGAGTTACAAATGTTCTACTCTATTGATAAATAACTGCATTGAAAAGTGTTTAAAATTGTACATGGTGCAAAATGCAAAGGTCAAGTTGTATTTCTTGCCTGTACAGAAAGATCTGCAATGGCCAAAAATGCAATTTAAGGTGCTGGTATTGACCATTAGAACCCTTAAAAAGGGTAGCCCCGATTGTCTGTGACACTGCCTTTCCTGGTGTGACAGCAAGTTCTTACATGGTCACAGTCATACAACCTGATAAAACATTAATTCATTACCAGTACAAGAGACAAGATGGAAACTGTTCCTCTAGACCAAAAGAATGGGCAAAAGAAGCAGGGACAAGAGTTTGAAGTAGATTTTGCCTCGGTGGCACAGTGGTTAGAGTGCAGTACTGCAGGCTACTTCTGTTGACTGTCGGCTGCCTGCAATTTGGCAGTTCAAATCTCACCAGGCTCAAGGTTGACTCAGCCTTCCATCCTTCCGAGGTGGGTAAAATGAGGACCCAAAATTGTTGGGGGCAATATGTGAACTCTGTAAACCGCTTAGAGAGGGCTGTAAAGCACTGTAAAGCTGTATATAAGTCTAAGTGCTATTGCTGTTGCTATTTTGAAATTCCTGGAAACTGGGCTAACATTTAATACACAGCTATAATTGGATTATTTATTTGTTTGTTTGTTTGTTTGTTTGCTTGTTTTTGTTTGTTCATTCATTCATTCATTCATTCATGGTTGTAGCTTCATCAGCTTTGCTACAACAAACTACTTATTGGAACTTTGATGTTTTTAGAGGTATACTGCTACAGTTTCTCACCTAGTGAGCCAAGAGAATATAAGCATCATATTAGAACAGTAGGAAAAGTCATCCTGAAGATGCCCAGACTCAACTATTATGTATATAGAAAAAGACCTTCTCCAAGATTGTGGTATGTATCCTCTAAGCAGATGAGTTTGACTTCCAATGCTTAAAAAGATGGTATAAAACTCCAAGATTTTATTTTAATTGTTAATTTTGTTCTGTTTCATATTTTCACATTTGTAATTATTGCAAGCCACCTTGCATTTGGTGCAAACAGAAAGGTGTGGTAAATGCAATAATAAATTAATTTCACGACAATATAATTTTCTACTGACCAAAAGATAGGTGAATAGGACTTCAACTTAGCAGGGGATTAAAACCTAATATGTTTCGCTTGGGACATCAAAGATTAAGAACCAAAAAGAACACTCTGATGGGGAATGGTGAACATATGTCATAGCTACCTCATGACCAGTCATAGAGGTCATCGTAGCAGAATTCCCAGCCCCCAAAGCCAGAGGAATTCCAATACATCTGAAGGAAAGTTGAGGCAAATTGTAAATGATGTCATCTAATGAACCCCTGAAAACACAAAACTACATATGGTTAATTGTCTGTGTAGACAAAATGAAAATCCTATTTTAAAAAGTACATTAAGCATAGCTTTGCATTAATCATCACACAACACCAGAGGTGGGTTCCTCCCGGTTCGCACCAGTTCTATAGAACCATTTGATTTGGACAGGCCCAGTGGGAACAACAGCTATATTTCAGATACTTCTGCTTGCTGAAGACCATTTCCCAAGTGCCTACTTATCCTCATAGGAAAAAAAAACCATATTTCCCATTGAAAAAAGTGGGATATGGCTCAGAGGTGGGTTCCTCCCGGTCCGCACCAGTTCTATAGAACCGGTAGCAAACTGCTGGTGACGTCACGGAGCTGGTTCTGTCGGTGTCGGTCCGTGGACACCGCCATCTTTTTTTTTAAATTTTTTTTTATTTTTGGGGGGGGGAGAGAAATTTTTGCTATTTTTTCTTCTTCTGCGCATGTGCAGAAGCCAAGTCCCCGGCACTGCGCATGCACCGCCATCTTGTTTTCAGCTATTTTGGGGGGAATTTTTTTGGGAATTTTCATCACTGCACATGTGCGCCCACGTGGCGTGCAATGCACGTGCAGCCACGCAGCGTGGGAGGAAGCAAACTGGCAGCGAGGTAAGTTAGAACCCACCCCTGCACAACACCCATGGCTCAGATTATGGGAAACCATAATCAGCTCCTTCTTTATTGTTGGTATCCTTCAACAACTTTTCTAACAGAAGAAAGGCTTGGTTAACTTGATTAGGATGAAAGCAATGGTATGCTGGAGCAGGCTCACAACAGCCAAGTGTTAAGTTTTCTGAAATTTTGCAAACTGGTTGAGAACAAAGCTGAGTCACGATGCCTACTGTGCTAATCAGCTCTTTGCCAGCTAGCAGGGGGTTATAGCAGTGGCAATGGCACTGGCAGAGCTGATTGTTAAACAGTTAGCAACACACTACTGGTTGGATGCCTCAATGGATGAGGGATCTCTCTCTCTCTCTCTCTCTCTCTCTCTCTCTCTCTCTCTCTCTCTCTCTCTCTCTCTCTCTCTCTCTCTCTCCCTCTCCCCTCTCCCCTCTCCCCTCTCCCTCTCCCTCCAGAAATGTGGAAAGTGTCAAACTATATTCTACATGTATTTTGGTGTTTTTTTCAAAACATATGAATGGGCTTGTTAATAACATTCTCTCATATTACTGTAAGTCTTTGTATGTTAAATTTATGAATACATGCAATTTTTCTGACTCACTTTTAACTATTGAACTACATTGCAGAATTTATAAATTTTGAATAACTACCTTTAGATTTGAATATTAGTTCAAAAGTGTGCACTTAAGTAAGCTTGCATTCGAATGTGAAAAACCTTTCTCCCATCCCTAGTAGATGAAAAATAAAAGTGGAGCAGTAGAAATATTGCAGAGGTAGCTTTACCTCATAGCCATCATGTTTTTCTGGGTAGAAATCACTGTTTAACTATAAGCTAACAACAAGACATGCTAAGACTAAGCCATAGTCAGCACTGCTTAAATAAGAACTACCATTATTGGTTATTGCGATTAATGGATCTTTCACCTAACCACAAAGTGACCCTTTTCCCTGGTTTGGATGACATATTAAGCCAAACCACAATATGGCTGAGTGCTTTGTGCAAACATGGTCAATGTCAGGGACTAGGAGAAGTTTCCTGAAATCCATCCATATGATTCAATATATTTAGCAAAGAAATAGATACCTAATTAGCATTGAACAATGGGTTCAGGACCAAGATAAAACTGCAGGTGCACACTTCACTTCTGGCCATATGACATCGAGGGATGGCGAGTCTGTCATAATGTTTAGTTTTCACTCTTTTTCAAGAAGTGAAAGAAAGTTGGGTGGAAGGGGCGGTCGGTTGGGGAGAGGCTAAGCTTTAAAAAAAAAAGTGGACGCCGTATTTTACTAACTTGCAAAAGTGTGTTTCCACTTAAAGGCTAATTGACATCTCCCACATCAGACAGTCAGCACTATGTTGTCAAGTGGATTACTCCTGATCTGTGCTTTGTCTCAGCTGTGGATTAAGCAATGTAATGCTATCCTATTTAATATTTTAACTGTATGGGCTGCAATTTCACAGACAATTATATAACAAGGAAAGCCTCCCACCAGCCAGTTGCAGCCTGGAGGACAGCTATTTTGTCACAGGAAGCTTTTAGGGATGGGATAGGCAGTCTGCGCCCTTATTCTGCTGCTGCTGCCACCATCTTCCACATTCTCTTTCACACAGAAGCTCATCGCCTCATCCATCTGGATTCATCTGATATTGGGTGGCGGTCAGAAGCTGCCTCATTTTAGACTTTGCTTTGCCCTCTGCCATCATACGTTTCACTTTCAGGCCCCTTCTGAATCTCAGAGTTCAAGTTCTGCTATAGATGAGGGTTGATTGTGCACTGTTCACTGGCAGTATTGGAAAACACTGATCTTTTGAAGCTAAGCTATTCTGTTTCCCAGAGACATGTTGCCTGAGTCAGAAGTGATCAGAATGATGAAGCTGAGAAGGATTTGCTTTGGTGTTTGGGATTTCCTAAAGGTAGTTCTGAAGCTGTAGATTACTGATGCCTAAAAGTGGCAATGTTTATCTCCACTAAATAAATAATGGAAGACTAAAAAACAAAAACAAAAAAAAAACAAAGTTATTGGAAGTGGGGCAATATTAACACAAAGGAGAATTCCTCTGAAAACCACTGCAGTGTAATAGTTAGAACTCAAAATTAGGATTAAGGAGATCCTGGTTCAAAGTCATTCTCAAATGGCCTTCCCTGAGAGGGTCCTGTTAATCTCAACTGAGAGACAGAAGCATTGTTTTTCACAGATTACTCATAATTCTATTCCACATTCATAATAATGTGACTTTAAAAAAAAAGATTACCTCAAAATTGTAATATGTAACTTTTTTTCTTTCCACATTCATAGGGATTTTCTTTCAAAGTACATTTTTACATGTACATTTTTCTCTCACAAAAGATAGTGTTGCATTATGTAAAAATGAAGAGCAATCTGCAGACTTGCAGTCTACAAAATCCAGCTAATCTCATATCTGTATTTATCAAGATTGAATTCTCCATGTCTCCTAAAGCCAGAACTACTCTGCTATTAGGCAGAGGGAAGAAATTGCCTCAGGCCGCTGATTTTGAGTGTCATGAAAAAGTAGCAAATGGTTAGATAAATACAAGCTCTGTTTCTACTTTCCAAAGGAGATATTTGTGGGATTTTCTCCCTCAAATGGCCAAAAAAGAAAAAAAAAAGTCTTGGACATAGTGCAGTCTTAATGGAGGAAGCAAATGCCATTTCTATTCTACCTCAAGTAGCAAAATGTCTTGGTTGGCCTCCTTTAAGCCCAAGATGAACTCTTGCATTCAATTTGCCAAACTTCAAATTGCTTCACTCTGGCAGATTGTGGTTTAGATTTGCCAAGTGCCAAGGTAATATCGGTTAGCTCTGGGTTACTAGGGTTGAGCCAAAATGGAAGGAGGTAGGGTAATGTGGTTATTTTCTTCCCCTGCAAAATGTCCCTCCCGCTTTTTGGATGTTTTCCTCAAGGCTAATTTTGGAATTTGTTTTCCGTAGGGATTGCTGCAGAGAAAAGTTATGACACCACCCAAACCATTTAGGCAATGCATACATAAAGCTTTGTGGTGATCCCAGTTGGCTGCAGCTTCAGCAATTTTTTTTTCCTTTGAAAAATACCTCCTCTTAGTGTCAACAACATCATCCCAGAGCCAGCGAGAGGCCAAATGAAGTTACCTCAAAGTAAAGGTAATCCAGAGCAGTGCCTTCATTTTGAATAAGATTTTATTATCCTCACTATTTCCATACCATCCACTAGATTTGGCTATATGTTCTCCTAGCATCTATGTAGAAACTATAGCTGTCTGACAGATTTTGGCACCAAAACTATGGTTAGCCCAAGCTCCAAACAGTAGTACAGTATAGGTTTCAGACTTTATGGAAACCCTTTGGCCTGTCCAAATATTCCTTTATTGTGTTAGCTTTATATGATATTTTTCCATCTTTTATCCATATCCAAAGGAAGACATTCAAGCATAGCTCTGCAATAAATTCTGTATTCTAAAGATCCACCATAAGAAATTCCAAAGCTGGTTAATTACAACTGCAAATACATAAGAAGTGGGATTTTCCCCACTGAAATATCTTTTGTTTGATATATCTTCTAGAGCTCTGTATTGTTCTTGGATCTGACCCAATCAGGCAGGGATTTTTGGCCTGGATCTATTAAAGTGAATTAATACTCATCCTACCCTACTTAAATTGGAAAAGACTTGCAGCAGTATAAAGCCTAGAGACAAGAGGATCAGTACAATACAGTATATTTTACTGTCTGTGTTAAAAAAAAGTAGTGTTCCTGTCCATTAGGGATTTTTAGCAGTTAATTTTTTAAGAAACAAGTTTTAAAAAGTTAAATTCACATGCACCTTTATTTTCAATTTTCCCTAGTGGAAGTTTTAGAGCATGTGTGTGTATCTACATGTACATGGAAATGCATGGCAGGAAGATAATAGAGAATGAGAGTGAACAACATGAGGAACTCGCGAGGAGTGAGAGATTAGATCAGTGTTTCAACTTTGACAACTTTAAAAAGAGTGGACTTCAACTTCCCTAGACAGAATGGAGGGGAGAAAGGAAGAGGGTTACAATGCAGCAAGCCACAACATTTTGAGCCATTCTCCAACTGCTTCTGCTGTACCAATACCATAGAGAAACTTGGGGTTGTGTTTTTTTTCTCCATGGCTCTCACCCTGATCTACCAAATTTGGTCCCATTCTGTTCTGGTTTTGGGAGTTATCTTTCTGCAAACAGAGTTCCAGGTTTCTTTACATAATTCTAATAGGAATTACTAAAATTGTTTATACTTGTGATGAAGGAAGAGCTACTGTCGTTCATAATATTGCACGCAAAAGACAGGTGGTCTGATCTGCTATAAGGCCATAAGTTATTATGGAAATCCATCTACCTCCAATCATTTGGTCATCCTTCCATTCATATTCATGCTCCTCTTAAATGAAATTGCCATGTCTGATTACTCTTTAAATATAATGCCATTCTCAAATTTTGTTCAACGGCTTTATTTTTGTGTTCCTTAGTTTTACTCTATTGTTTTATTGGTATCCATTAGTGGAGGAGTACAAATGTATCAATTTAAAATAACAACAACAAATCAATGTTTTCATCTTTATCTCTGCCTAGATTTGGCTTCTGTTAAAATCGGACTTTTTATACAGTATATACTTCCCAAAAGGCAGTCCTGGCTGGAAACTGATGCTTTCTTCATGGAAAATGGGCCATCGTGTGCAAAGCCACACTCTCAACAATCAGTGGTTTAGAGCTGTTTGTTTTTCAAATACTTTAATTGCATGGTCTACCCATAAGTGATCAGTTTTGAAAATTATATCTCCATGCTAACTACAACCAGATGGATGGGGGTGGGTGGGATAAGCCATGTTTTAAAAGAGCTAATTCTTTCCTCCATAAGAGTAAAAACAAACAAACAAACAAAGGAACACCAGTATGTGTTTGCTCCTATTGTTTGCTTAGTTCTGGGTTAATTTTATAAACATTTCCCCTGCAGACAAATCAAACAAAATCCAGATTTATATTTCTGTATTGGGTTAGTGAGGGCTGAAAAGCCAGATTTTTGTAGACAATGTCCATAAATTGTCCAATATCATATAGGCTGCTAACCTGATATACAGGCAGCTACTTCTAGCTTCTTTGAGGAAATATAAAACCCAGGTTAGGAGTGACAGGTTTTTTAAATAGAATTGAGGCTGGTACTTGATTTTTTCATTAGCAACTGCACACACACAAAAATGTCTCATATGTTAATTCTCAAAAGAATTAAATTACCTATTTTAATAAATAAGAGGCTAATGCAGGAACATGTGGTCTCACAGAAGAAACAATTATTGTGGGAGATACATAGTGCCATGTACTGGGCCAAAGTGGAACAAAATTTAGGGGCATTAAGCTGACTTTAATACTTGGATGGGTTTTATCTGCCAATACTATGTGATCTGTTATATTTATCTGGAAAATAAAACTCAACTGCTGGTATGACTCACTCAGAATTTTGAGAATTCAAACTGAATATTTATCCTATATGAAATTGATAGACACTACTCCACATTTTTTTAGAAAAGACAATGTTTTTAGAAGTTTAGATTATGCCACTACAACTGAAATCAGAACTTCTGCCAAACTCAACAACTATTTCAGATATAGAGTTCAGATTTTTAGGAATTCTAGAAGAGGTAACAACATTTCAGGGTAACTATTTTGAATTTTATTTCAAAAGCTTAGTCAACCTCTCTTTTGACTTTTTTAAATAATATGTCATAATATCAGCTTACAGGTTTTTATGATAACAATAACCAGCCTGAAGAACTGAGAAAGAATTACTTGAATCTGTGACATTCTGTGTTGTCCAGAATGATTGTCCAGTAGAGTATTCACACTTAAGTGGAGGAAACAGACCGACATGACAGTGGTATAGTAATCTTTCTTACTGAGAGTGAAGGTTCATTCTCCGAACTTAAAGCTATAGATAGAACCCGAGCTATAGATATTCGCTGTCAGGCCTGGAAACCATTTTGGGCCTTGGATCTTCAGGCCTGCCACATTTAGTGCTGTGGGAAACTGGGAGGGGGAATTGTATGGAGCTGGGGAGATATATAGTCATAATAACATTCCTTTCTCTGAGAGTCAAGGACATTCTGCCCTGCACCTGGAGGGGTGTGACTGGAACGCATCTCTAGTTGGGACAGTGAATTGATTGGACCATGTGATGGACATGTGGGTGCTGGGGCAGGGACTTTGACTTTCTTTTGGGTGGGGAAAACCCAGAAGCTTTCAGATTCGGGTTTTCCCAGATGTGCCAATATGACATCTCTAATAAAATGGAACTTGGAGGAAACTCAAGCCTTGGAGTTTTCTTTCGTTGGGGGTGTTACTTGGAACCCTGACATTCGCCACTATTGCAATCTTTCTTACTGTCCATATGTGAGTGGGAAGAAAGTGGAAGAGCTATAAGAACAAAAAGTGTACTCCCTGTTCAGAAGGCTATCTTTTGTTTCCCTGTGATCATCAATAAGGGGTAGCATTTGTCATTGATTTGCTCTTCACTTGCATCTGGATTTTATTGTAGTCATTCAAACCTTGCTGACATTTTATGCAGATTATTGCTTAGCAATGTCATTGGATTTGCCTCTATTAAAAACCTATACAATATTTCTAATTAGTTGTACTCACATATATTTCAAAAAATGCATCTCATTCTTTCAAAGAATCAAAAGGCAGTGAGGTATCCAAGAAGGTATTATCTTCCCATCATAATGTTGCATTAATTATTTACCTTATTTATATTATAGCAGTGACAATCATGATGCTTCATCTTTGTGGTTCCAGAACAACAACAACAACAACAACAAAAGGCATGGCAATTTTCCTTAAGATGGTGCCCTTCAGACAGTTGGACTATCATCCTCATAATCTATAATCATGATAACTATTAGTTGGAGAAGTCTGTACTTCTCTACTGAATCTACTGAAGATGTACTGAATATTGAAGATACATTGAAGAACAACCTAAAGAATCATCACCAATGCTTGTCTTGTATACAGAATGCTTGGCATATTTATTAAATAATGAAGATCAATATAATTAAAATAAAAAGAATATAAAGTTAGTTTACTTCATCAAGGTTAAGCTAGATATATTGTTATCTCTAATAATCCTTAATGGATCAGGATTGAACTACAAGGCTTTAAGAATCTGTTTAAAGGTAAGAGATGGGATATGAGGAGAAGAAGAGATCATTATTTGTATTTTAAGAGAAAATGATAAGTTACTAAAATTGTTTATACTTGTGATGAAGGAAGAAGTTATTTCTTTATATATTTCTTTTCTTTTTCTCTATTATATCCTTTTCTTTATTTTCTATTTTTCCTGTTTTTTGCACTTTCTATTTTTTATTTTAATTTCCTTTTTTTTAGTTTGTCAGTTTTGTAATGTCAGTAATGTAAAATTTGTTTTTGGTTGTTATGTCTACTTGATATTGCTTTTCCTTTTAACATACAGTGTAAGATTATTTCCATGGATGATGAACATACTAACAGTATTGACATCTCAATGGATGGGATGACACTAATATCTGGGAGTCCACCAAGGTAGAGTATGACTTGAAGTTTTGGGAAATTTAGAGGGCACAGGTTCGGCCAGTCTTGGATCCAGTATAGACAAATACATGTTTTGGATGACAGAACGTTTTGGGTGATGTCATGTCCAGCAAAGAGATAAAACTGGATTTAAGAAATAAAAAAGCAGGCTTCAGTTATCAACATGTAGTAAGATATCTGGGAATGGTTAATTAATTGATAATTGTTACACCCAACTTGACCACAAAGCTGGTATAATGGAAACTCAAATGAGTAGTACTTCAATGTCTTTCACAAAGAAACATGGAATCAAGCGTTCAAAGCCACTCTTGTGTTAAATAATTTCCATCTTGGGAAAGCCTCTAAAAATCTTGGCAGATTCCTCACAATCTTAGTGTACATGGTGCAATATTCATGACAATGTTTATTTCTCAGTAACTTATGCATATAAGGCAATGACACAGGCTGAAGCCAAGAATCCACAAATTGAATCATTTATGGAAGTGCATAAGCCAATAACCGCCGTTTGTATTTTTTTCAAAATTCTAAATGAGCATATCATTCATATTTAAAAGATGATCTAAGCTACCAAAATAAATAAATAAATATTGCCCATATCTAACAAGCGGAGAAATTTCATACCATAACCCCTTCCAAGCATGGTGAGGCAATCTCCCCAGCTGAAGTCCAAGTCTATATTCACCTGATTGTGCAGTCCTTTTCTTTTACAGATAGGAAAATGTAACAAATGAAGCACAAAGTGACATTTTATGAACTGGACTGAGAATTATGGCAAGAATGCTATCAAAATTTAAGAGTGCATACAAGCTATTCATGGCTGAAAAGGCTGTTTTTAGGAACAGAAAAGCAATGGATTACATCAAGTCTTTGAAATGGCATGCTATTTAAGATTCATGAAGACCCTAATTAGGGATTGAAAGATATAAAAGACAAACATAGGATAACATTCAAGATATTGCCAATATGATAGCATATGTCTATCATTCCAGCCTTTATGCCTCTGTATCTTCAAAGAGCTCACTAGGGAAGGAAATATGAGAGTATCAGTACCAGACCTTTTCGGGTGGAATTTAAATGTTTATCTCACAATTATGGATTATTATTCTTTTTATCCTGAGATTTGTCATATGTATAATACTATCAGCACTTCAGTGATTGTTGGCCTGAAGGCAATGTTTTCATAGCTTAGAATTCTTTAAACATTTATTGGTAATAATGGGCCCCAATGTTCTAGTCTAGAATTCAACCAGTTTGCCAGAAAGGAATTTTCACCATACCATGTCTAATCCAAAGTGCCCTCAGGTCTTTTGGAAAAGTCAATCTGAAGTTAAAAGTATTGAGGAGAAAAACAAAACTGGTGGCAGATGTCTATATAAACACTATTAGTTGTACTGTACAACAGACGATGGCTGTTCCCCAAAGGATCTATTCTACCCTGTTCATAGTTTGATGAATTATTGAGAGGAGAGAAAAATCAAAGAATTCAAGCAGAAACAATCTTTTGACAGAGCTGCCAGAGCTGAAACCTGAGATCCTGTTTGTCTGAAAGGGTTTTGCCCCAATTTCTGGGATCAGCAGAGAATTATTAAACAAAATATCATTGCATAATTTTATGTGGTGTGGATGGACCAAGGAAAGCTCTGTTGGGATTAGGATGTTATATAGATGCCTAATGACTTTCAAGATGTTTCACAAGAAACTCAAGACTTCCCTGAAATACATCTTCAAGAGAACCCTATTGATGATAGGAATAAGGCAGTCAGTCCTTCTAGAAGATAAAGCTCCCTAAAAGAGATAGGTATAAGTGTAGGGAAATGATTAAGAATCGTCCACTATTATAGAATTAATGCTAATATTTTCGTCTCTACAGATGCTGGTTTTGAAATATATTGTGAGATTGTTTTGTTTTTTAAACAAGGAGAAGAAGGCATGGTTAGTATAATTTAGAGATGTTGCCATGCTAGGAAGACTAGAATGGTTATGTGCAAACGGCATCTCATCAGTATCAGTATTTTCTCCATAATCTTGCAAGTGGTCCATGATTGCTGGTTTTCTTTTGAAAGCTTATCTCTGGATATGCTGGGAGAAATCCAAGCTGGGGAAAAGGCACCAGAGACAGCCTACATAATCTGCATCCAAAGACACTGAAAGGATAACTGAGGATGGGGGTTGGATGAAGGGAAAGGAAATCAATATCCTCTTGGGTGGGAACCTAAGCAAATGGCCTCTATCAGAAGCCCACTCTCCTGACTTTCCTTCAAAAGGGCAATTGCACAATGGTCTTTTCCAGACCACCGGCCTTTTCTTCTGGCATCTTTTCTGCATCCACTTTAAAAGGCCCTTTAAAAGATCTTTCTAGGATCTTTTGCTTCCTTTCAAGCAATTGTATGAGTTATGTTTGTGAGTCTGGAGTTTGTAATCTAGAACCAATGCAGCATCATATCCTTGGTGACGAATTACTAAGCACAGTCAGGGCTTACTGGCCATCCAGGAGGTTTGTACCTTTTTTTCAGATCCAGGCCTAAATACACATATCTTTCTTCTCTTCACCAAAATGAAAGAGTACAATTGGCAGTTCCTTTTATATTTCTGTGCTTATTTATTTATTTATTTGTTTGTTTGTCAAACATGTACAAGATAGCAGGTATAGGTATAAACATAAACATAATCAAAGTGAATACAGATAGATGAGGACAATAGGACAGTAGGACAGGGACGGTAGGCACGCTGGTGCCCTTATGCACGCCCCTTACAGACCTCTTAGGAATGGGGTGAGGTCGACAGTAGACAGTCTAAGGTTAAAGTTTTTGGGGTTTGGGGAAGAAACCACGGAGTAAACTGCTATTGCCTTTAGGGCAAGCATGTACCAATCCTGCATCGAGATTTCTTTACCTTGTCAGGGTAGCAAGTTGCTAGGATGAGATCAGGAGAGCTGGGAGGTGGGGCAACCCAAGAATCCTTCCAATGAAAACTGGAAATTGCCTTCTCAAGCACCAGGCAGTGATTACACTGCCATTCCTGAAATGGCATTTACAGCTTTGAAACAGCATTATCTACATAGGATTTATCTACAGATATGACTCTAAGGGATATATCCCCTATGCAGGTAGTCCTCGACTTATGACCACAATTGAGCCCAAAATTTATGTTGCTAAGTGAGAAACTAGCTAAGTGAGTTTTGCCCCATTTTATGACTTTTCTTGTCACATTTGTTAAGCGAATCACTGCAGTTGTTAATTTAGTAACACCATTGTTAAGTGAATCTGGCTTTCCCAATGATTTTGCTTGTCAGAAGGTCACAAAAGGGGGTCCCATGACCCCCAAGACACTGCAATCGTCATAAATATGAACCAATTGCCTAGCGTCCAAATTTTGATCGCATAACCATGGGGATGCTGCAATGGTCATAAGCATGAAAAATAGTTATAAGTCACTTTTTTCAGTGCCATTGTAACTTCGAACGGTCACTAAATAAACTACTGTAAGTCGAGGACTTCCTGAATAGCATGGCAGTAGATAAAAATGGTTTGCAATTGAAACTCCTCAGTTACTACAATCCTCATGCAATAATGGGCCGATTTTGCCCTGCAGGTGAAACTGCCCATTAGCAAAAAACAAAACAAAACAAAACAAAACAAAACAAAACAACACAACACAACACAACACAACACAACACAACACAACACAACAAAACAAAACAAAACAAAACAAAACAAAACAAAACAAAACAAAACAAAACAACAAAACAAAACAAAACAAAACAAAACAAAACAAAACACAAAACAAAACAAAACAAAATCAGACCTTCCAATATTGCTCACCAGTTCCTCCATATTATCTACACAATCTTTCATTTCCCTCCTTTTTGCCTTGCTAGCTGTAAAGTTCTATTCATTTTTGATAAGCAGGCAAGAATTCCTGAGCCCTGGTTGTTACTGACTTCATTTAAACATCTTCTCAAGGATGTTGTTCCCCAAAGTGTGCAGCACAATAATAATAGTGTTTGAACTAGGTCACAATTAAAATCATTGAATTAATTTGCTACCAAAAAAAAAAAAAACTAGACATGAAATTATAGGAAGAAAGCAAAGAGCCAGATTACCTTCCAAAACTGGGGGTGAACTGGTATAGGTGTGTATGTATGCATGCGTAAGATAGAGAGATATTCAGTATTTCAAATGATCTCCTTTCTGCTATCTCTCTATTTTTCTCTCTGTTCTTGGTTGTTGACCCTTCCCCTTCCTGCCGCCTTTACATATTTATTCGCCATGTAGATTTGAGTGTTTGGGTTGCTTGTTTTACAAGGCCATGCTTCATCTCTCTCCATTGCTGCTAATTAAGCAGTGCAATATTTTCCATGTGAAAGTCACATGACTTGAAATAAACACATTTCCAGCATCAGCAACTTCTCAAGTGAAGAATCCAGCTGGATTTTAAGTGCTATTTCTATGATGGGAAGAAGCCAGTCCTTAGCAGGGCTGGCTTGGAGTAAGTTTTACACTGCGCCTACTTGAAAATGATTATAAATATGTGGATCTCTTTTGCCTTTTTTTTCCTTTCCCAGAAACTATGTTAGATTAAATTTACTGGTTTGAAAAGACATAAAATAGACTGGCAATATTAAATCGGATGTTATTCTTGGTAGCTGCATATATATTTTTTCTATTTTCTTTGGAAAAAATGCAACCATCGAAAGTGTAAGCTGCTCCTTTGAACGGTTGGGATGGTGCTTGGCAACTTTCCTTTCTCATATTATTATTTCAGTGCACAGACTTAGGGCTCTAACTGATTTTTTTTTCTGATAGATGGCAGAGGCAGAAAGATCGGATGAGAAAAATGAGGTTCAAGAAGAACTGGCAGACTTCAAGATGGATTAAACAAAGCCAACTTGGATAAAAAAAGAAGGGACCAAAAATGAAGTGTAGTATTTAAACATAACCAATCTAACACTGGGGGAAAAAAACCCATTTGTGCCATGCATAAAGTTTGTCTTGTTTGCCCGCTTGTTTAATTTAAGATCTTGTTTGATCTTCTTCCCTCTATTTCCAGGCTGGACTAATATGCTTCTGAACTCTGCTAAATTATCAAAAGCCATGACTTCTACTTTCTTTGCGATGGGACAGGAATGCAGGAACACAAGAATAAATATTCTACAGAAGTCTTCCATTACCTAATATCTGCACTATATGTTGAATTACATTTCCCATAAATTCATAATCAAGTGTGTTTATTGGATGATGGGGTTTAGAATGCAGAACATAGAATCATAAGGCTGGAAGAGATCCTGGGTATCTTCTATTCCAACCCACTGCTCAAGGCAAGAGAACTTATACAATCCTGGTCAAATGGTTGTCCTGTCTATTTTTGAAAACCTCCAGTGATGAAGCATCTACAACTCTGGGAAGCAAGCTATTCCATTAATTAATTGTTCTCATTGTCAGATATTTTTTTTTTACTTCTTGATTTTGGGTTTTGCCAATTAGGTAGGTTTGTTGTTATAGAAATGGCTAGTTAATATTATTATACAAAAGTAAAAAGTTGAGGTTTGATGCTATTCTCTTATTCTACTGCACCAAAAGGAGTTGGAAATCAACATTTTTCTTTCTTTTTTCCTTTTTTGCCTTACACTTTTCCTCCTTTTCCTGCCTTATTTTTCCATTATTTTCCTTTGTATTTTGTATTGCATTTGGATGAACTAATACAATTTCTGAATTGAAAAAAAATAAATTCTTACTTTTAGATTGAATCTCTCTTTAACAAGCTTTCACCCATTGCTTCTTGTCCTGCCCTCTGGTGCTTTCGAGAATAAGTCAATCCCCTCTTCTCTGTGATAGTTACAGCCAAACAGACTTTCAAGTCTGGTAAGGCTTTCACTGTTGTTCAATGTGAAAGTCGGGATTGTCTAGTTTTCAAACAAGCTTTCTGAGAAAGTGTGTTTGATTTGATTCCATTTGCAGTGATTTTAGCATGGCACATCATGCCTTGGAAACAAGAAAGTGATGTCAATTATTTACATGGATATGTATAACTGTGACAAGTTTGTTAACTTTTGCTGTGCTAACAGGATCAAACAAAATAAAATAATTTATAAAATAGAACAAAGCGAACTTTTATTTATATCATGAGCTCAAGTCAAACATTAGAGAGAATAACCGGGTCCTCATGAACAGTCTGAAATTTTGGAAGATTGGTACCAAACCCAGATTCAGACAAATGTCATCATAGGGTTATCTTTAAAACAAAAACAAGAATCACAAATCACAGTGGCTTTAAGAAACATTTAAACGCTTTAAGAAAGACAAATCATAATATCGTGGATTGTGACACTGGGTAAATCTTCACAAACTTTTGAAGTACTTTTGCTTCAATAAATTTTAACATTAAGCAAATTGCCCTGAAGTTAATCCAACATTTCAAGTCATTTATAGGCCAGATGCATTTTTTAAACAAGTCAATGGGCTTCCACTCTTCCCAAAAAGTTCAATTGATTCACCTCCCCCCCCCCAGAGGACTCCTGGCAGCTGACAGAGACATCTAGTGGCTGTGTAACACACTGTAAATTTAAGAATGTAGAGCAATCTTTTTTTTTTTTAATTTCAGTATTTTGGGGTTTTCATTATTGCGCACATAAGTAGCCCAACAGTAGACAATATAGCTTTCCTTTTTCTACTCTTCATCACTCAGTTTTGGAGTATAGTTTTCAAAATCCTTTCACATAGAAAAGAGACATGTAGATCTTCAGTTTACAAGAACAGACAGATCAGAAATGGATGGAAAATAATTAAGAAAAAGAGATAAAAGCCTTGACTGACAGAAATCCATTCTGGGACAATTGGCTGATTCTGACAATGATCATGTGCATAATTTTAACGCTTCTTAATAAAGCGATCCCATTGACTTAGAGGCCCATTTGTCTTGCATTTGGGTGGCTATAAATAGCTGCCACATTGGAAAGGAAAGGATGTGCAGATTTAATTTGCTTTTCCAGATGAGATGACTACAGATATAATTTTGCTTGGCATGTCACTGGCAATACTTGCTGGTATTTTTCAGAGTTATTTTGGGAATGGCGATGAGAAGATGAATTGCCAATTGGTTATTTTGGCCTGCTTTATTTATTTATTTGGTTATATAGTAATACTTGGAACATGTAAGAAATGTTCCTGTATAATCAAAGCTTTACTTTAGTCTCATTATGCTAAAATAGCCCTCTGATAACCGCAATCACTGAGCATCTGCTGGAGTCCACAAACTAAGGAGGGACACATCCCTTTCCCCTCTTGAACAGATGAATTGCTGATGTCAACACAGCTTGAGCAAGTTGAACTCTTGTGCACATATGCAGGTGGGCTGCCAAGTTGGAAGCCTACAAAGCCCTAGGCTTTAGTTTGCCAGATTCTGCAGTAATCAATAGGTAGAGTTTAATACAATCATAAGAAGTATATTAGCAGCTTTCCCCTCTGATTTCGAATCTGCTATTGTAGTTCTGCATCCGATGCTCAATAGTTCTCACGAAAGAGAAAGGGCAGCTTCATGGAGTACTTTCTCTTTAAGGAAGACAAGGAACATATTATAGATAGATAAAATAGTCTTAGATCATAGCATTGTTACTCAGCCAATAAGGGAAAAGGCTGTTTATTGTTAAGATTTAATCTTCAATTCGATTCACAGTCTGGGACTGGTAAAAACTTAACAGTTCAAGTCCTAACCAAGGACCTAAGAGCTGTTATGGTAGCATCTGAGTATATAGGCAGTGCCGAGTAGATGGTAAAAACTTAACAGTTCAAGTCCTAACCGAGGACCTAAGAGCTGTTAAGGTAATGTCTGAGTACATAGGCAGTTCCGAGTAAGGTGGTTTTTTGCAAAGTCAGAATATTCAGATCTGATAAGTCCAAAATTTCCATGTATCTAGGCAACCATTTGGGTATTGCTCCAAGGGCTTCTACTACTATTGGTACAACCATTGATTTCTTCCTCTATAATAGCTCAACTTTAATTTGCAAATCACAATATTTTAATATTTTTTCTAGCTGTTTCTCCTCAATTCGTGCATCACCTGGAATTGCAATATCAATGAACCAGACTTTTTTCTTCTTGTTGTTATTGTTATTGTTGTTATTATTAGCCTGGATAGCTTCTTCTTGTTGTTGTTATTTTAACCTGTCTTTTTAATATATAATTGAAAGTGGCAAACATACCTAATGCTCCTGCTTCCTATTTTCTCCACAACAACACTGTGAGGTGGGCTGGGCTGAGAGAGAGTGAGTAGCCCAAAGTCACCCAGCTACTTTCATGCCTAAGGAAAGCCTAGAATTGATTGTCTCCCAGTTTTCAGATCAACACCTTCAGTACTGCACCAAATTTGCTCTCCGGTTTACCAAGTTCAACAAATTCAATAGAAGAAAACCTTTTGAGAAGTAAAGGACAGAATATTTCAGGTATTTGAGGCAGGAATCCAAATTGAGATTGTTCCCAAGCATTCCATTTCTGCAAACCTGGGAGCCTTGCTAAGAATATTTAGTTTCATCATTTTTTTTCTTCAATGGATTTACATGCCAAGCCCATAATCTTGTTCCTTGATTGTATTACCTGACTGCCTCCACTGTCTAAAAATCCACTTATAGCTTGAACTAAACACAACGATAATTGGAGCTGAACAGTCTGGAATCTTACAAAGTTTGCAGCCAAGGTCATCTCAGCTCTTTTCTCACACCCCTTTGGCCAGAATGTGTTTTTATCAAACTGCTTCATGACATCAGAGGTGGGGTGATTGGCAAAGTAGGCTGAATTTTCAAGCAAATATATCACAAAGGCAATTAAAAGGGAAACCAAACCAATTATGGGAAAGAATTTTTGACTGTCATTCCCACAGAGGAACATATGGGCTGTGCAGACCTTCTCATCCTTTTGCAGAATTGAGCAGTAGACTTACAGATTTGAAGAAGAAATCTCAAAGGCCTGAGAAGAAACTAGAACTTTTAGAGTTAGGCGATAGAATAGCCAGACTGAAACTGCCCTCACAGTTTGGTGTCATAGGCAAAGGAGGTAGGTATGGCAGGGGGAGATATGACAGACATGACTAGAAAGCCTCTGCAATGGCTACCAAATTCAATAATGAATCAGAACCTCCTGGATGCAAACTCTTCTCTTCCATTTGTCTATTGGGTAATTACGAAAAACTTCTTTTTCTCTCCTTTCCATTCTCCCTCAATTTCTAATCTGCAAGACTGACAGCATGGGGTTCCTGTATATTACAGACTTGTAAGGAACCCCTAAGGGGATGGAGCTAAAGCAGCACTAAAAGATGTTGTTAGCAAGCATTTTCCCCCCAATTATTCTCGTTCAATTTGAAACAAAAAGTAGCCCTTTTTTTGTAGATAGTAAAATTTATGTGAAAATCATCTGTATAGCTGTGGGATCCTTGCACTTAACTTTGAGTGAGTTTGTGTGTATGGGGAGAGAGCGGAGAGAGAGAGAGATAATGTATTTGATCTTTTATTGTATTTATCAAATACAATGAATTCTGAGTTGTGATGGCGCTAGCAGACCTTCCAATTCATCTACTGCACTTCACGCCATTGTAAACAAACACTTCCACTCCAGTTGGTTACTGTGCACTCTGGCAGAAATGTCTCTTCACCTCCTGTTGCTGGGTATTGCATTGTCCCAGTCTATGTCCTGCATTTTTAAGTCCAAAATGAACACATCAAGGCAAAGATTGCTTTAAAACAGCGGTTCTCAACCTGTGGGTCGCGACCCCTTTGGGAGTCGAATGACCATTTCACAGGGGTCGCCGTGCGCGTTAGCCCGCCATCTTGGTGCCACCGTCACTGCAGGGGTGAAAAGGTCCCGGTTCGGCCGTGCCTGCGGGTCGCCGGACAGCTGGTTGCCCGGACGCCGCCATTTGGGTTCTTCTACCCTCTGCGCATGCACAGAATGCTTTGCGCATGCACAGAGGGTAAAAGAACCCAAATGGCGGCGTCCAGGAGGGTGGGCGGAGCCTCGCGCTACCTTGGCGACCGGCTCTACGGCGACCGACAGGCACGAGCGAACCGGGAGCATTTCACNTGGAGGGAGTCGCGGGGGGGGGTCGCGGCATTAGAAAGGTTGAGAACCACTGCTTTAAAAGCTTTCTCCTGTGCAGAATAAGGGAATGCAGGGAAATCTCCCTCAAAGCCTGCATAATATCCTAGTTTACAGCAAGATCTATTTTTTTATCCCCAAACAGCAAAACCCACAAACTCGAATCCACAAATTTGAATGTTGCAGTGTCATGTGCTGTCCCCTTTTCCCTTACATGGTTAAAACTCCTATAGCATGTACAAAAATAGATCTATGTGTTCATAGGTTAACCACAATTTTTCTTCATACAACTGTCACTTCAGCAATTCTTATGTTCCATATGCTTAGTTTAGTAATGTTTTAGCAAAACCTGCAAGCCTCTGTTTTACTTTCTGCTTGCATGCCTTGTCCCAAAGTACCTTTGGGAATTACACAAAGGAAAGGTAGATTAGGTCCTGCATAATACAGTATTTTAATATTAAGGAACTTGAAATCCAGAATTCCAAAACCTATTCGCTTTTTTATCAAGGGTACTTCAGGTAGGGAGAGGTTGAGAGATGGATCAAAAATATAAATCCAAACCTTCTCCCTCGCCCCCCTACCCCCGTACACTGGATCTATTTTATATTTTCAATACTGTTAACTGAAAAGCAACTTTCCTCCTCAGGAGCAAATGGGAAAATACGGTAGTCTTCATCTATACCACCCACCATGCTATTACATTATACTATGTGCACATACAGTTATCTTATTCTGTGGCGTTTTTAGGTTTGAATTATCTGCTGTTCAGAATACATGCTTCTTAAAGTTTTCCATTCCACTTTTCTTTTTAAAGCTGTTTTAATGCTATTACAGTATCTCATGAAATGGTACTTTATGGCATAGTTTTTCATATTTTGAGTAGCTTTCAGAAACTAAAGAAAGGAGAATTACTGAGCACCTGCTAACTGGAGGAATTAAGCAAATAAAAGTGGAAGCAAACAAAAGCAATCTAAATGTGTTGACAGAGAACAAATAAATGGTGAAGTTAGTCAAAACCAACCAGACATTCTTCTAAGTGGTAGCTTAACATAAGAGTGCAACTTGCTCCATGCAGAAAAGTTGAAGGTTTGCAGTTTATTGACTCTGTTGCACTGTGTTCACAAGTTAAACTTTCTTAAATGTGTTTCCCCCCCCCCCTCACTGGAGCCACAATCTTGTGGTAGATGGATAAGAGTAAGCAAATGAAACCAGAGCCCAGAAGTGATAGCTGAGTGGTAAATCCACAATACATAGGATGGATTTGCTATCATTTACTCAAATTGGTTGGTTTTTTTCCTATCTAAAGTAGCCATGCATTCTTTTAGGCCTGACTTTGTTTTTCAAGGGACAAGTAGTAATTATGACTGTGAATGAATTTTATCTTTTGTATTTGTTGTGCAGGTTCCAACCCTTCTGGGTTTAGTTACAATTTTAACCCATCCCTTAGTAACCCTTGAAGGTTCACTACTGAGATGAAGAGACAGAAACTTTAATATATGCCATGTTACATATGCTGCCAAGATTTAATGAACATATGGCGGTATGTACATATTTAACTCGATTTGTGATAGTTTTAATAGTTAACCCTTAAATTAGGACATTGCCTACTTCCTTTCTCTAGCAGTCCCCAGGTCAACTGTATTCTGCAGATCAAAACTTGTTTCATTTATCTTGAGTACAAGAGATCATTTTCAGTTCTAGGCTGCATAAACAGAAGGATAGAATCAAGATCACGGGAAGTGGTAATACCA
>QLTV01003900.1:1141103-1158445 GCA_003457575.1 Thermophis baileyi | reverse complement strand
TACCATTAGGTCCTTTAAGGGGTGGGATGGATCTCGAGTCTGTGAGTGGGTTATTTACAAAGTTATAGAAGGCGCGGGTGGATTTTGTGCGTAGAAGATTTTCTTCTTGATTAATGTGATAATTGGTGCATTCAGTCTTTATTTGGTGGCATAGATTTTTGTAGCGGCTTTTAAAGTTAGCAATGCAGCCAGTTTTATTTTTTCACCAAAGAGATCTTTTTTTGGATTGAAGTTTCCTTATTTTTATGGGTAATTTGTTTTTCTTGGTTTTGGTGGTTATTAGTGGTACGTATAGTTTGATGACTCTTTTGATTTCGAGCAAAAAGATATTGTAGTAGTCTTCGATAGTATTACAGCCAGGTAGTATTACACCATTGAAATGCATTAATGAAGACAAGGGAGAATGCTGTTAACTCATGTGGATGCTTTTCTTAATTATGCACACACAGACACACACAAAACACAGACACATACAAGACAGGAGCTTTTTAACATTGCCCTGTTTCTTTTTATATGTGATATTGGTCAGAATCCAAAGAAAAACGAAATTCATTAAATGAATTAGAAGTGGGAGGAGGGGGAAGCTAAAGATTGTTGATTTTTTTTTGTACAAACATCAAAGCTCTTTATTGCATAGCAAATTAATTTTGGAAATGATGAGAAGTTCAAAAGCAATCTACAATATGGCATGAAGTTAGCTGTTCAAAGAACCCAAACTCCAGTGAACTACTCAAGTTCCTCTTAGGATCTTAACCAGCTCTTCGGTTCCAGATACATCAAAAAGAATGAGTTCATCTTTTGACTTCAGTCTTTTTGGGATGGTTTCCATTGGCTTTATTGTTTATCTATGCTCATTCTGAAACTATGTTAACTATTTCTCTTTTTTAAGAAAACCCCCACTGCTTGGTACAATGGAGAATAATGGCTTTAGATCATCAGATGAAATATTGATGCAACACAAACAAACAGCTGATCTCTGCAAGCATTCATCTATGGAAAGTCAATTTTGCTCTTCTAAAGACAGGATACAATAAAGCCGGGGAGTATATTGCAGAGTGAGGTAAAAATAGAAAACAACATAGGGAATTGATAGTGGATTATCCTTGTTGTTGTTCAGTCTTTAAGTTGTATCCAACTCTTCACAACCCCATGGACCATAGCATATCAGGCTCCTGTGTCCTCCACTGTCTCCTGGAGTTTTCCCAAATTGTTGTTCACTGCATTGATGACACTATTTAATTATCTTTTGATTATGAGCCACTGTGGTGCAGTGGTTAGAGTGCAGTACTGCAGGCTACTTCTGCTGACTGCCGGCTGCCTGCAATTTGGCAGTTCAAATCTCACCAGGCTCAAGGTTGACTCAGCCTTCCATCCTTCCGAGGTAGGTAAACTGAGAACCCAGATTGTTAGGGGCAATATGCTGACTCTGTAAACTGCTTATAGAGGGCTGTAAAGCACTGTGAAGCGGCATATAATTCTAAGTGCTATTGCTAAGTGCTATCTCATCCTCTGCAGTCCCCTTCTCCTTTTGCTTTCAATCCTTTCCAAAATCGGGATCTTCTCCAATGAGTCCTCTCTTCCCATTAGATGGCCAAATTATTTCAGTTTGAGTATCTGTCCCTTCAAAGAATAGTCAGGGTTGATTTCCTTTAGGATTGACCAATTTATTTATTTATTTATTTATTTTATTTATTTATTTGTCAAACATGTACAAGATAGCAGGTATAGGTATAAACATAAACATAATCAAAGTGAATACAGATAGATAGATGAAGACAATAGGACAGTAGGACAGGGACGGTAGGCACGCTGGTGCGCTTATGCACGCCCCTTACAGACCTCTTAGGAATGGGGTGAGGTCGACAGTAGACAGTCTAAGGTTAAAGTTTTTTGGGTTTGGGGAAGAAGGAATTTGATCTCCTTGCAGTCCAAGGGACTCTTAAGAGTCTTCTCCAGCACCACAATTCGAAAGCAGGATTGTCCTTACCTTACAGATTCATGAAGTGTTGGATGGACTATAAAGACTCACACTCTAAATAATTTCCAGGTGCATCTCTTGGCAGCCAAATCCACAATGCCTCCTGGGCAGATCAGATCACTTTCCCAGGAGCCTTGGAAAAAGGGAGACTATAGCAGTGATCCTTAAGCCTCATCTCTCTTCTTACTGCCAGGCTCAAGCAATCAAAGCCAAATTATGATGCTCACAATGAAATAACTATACTCCACCTGGTTTACAGGCACGTGGCAATTCATAAAATTTAATATGAATCTGAATAGCCTGGAAAACCTGGGATGGGAATTGGGAGACATATCCAAGGAGTATTAATAAAACAGAGCCACAGTCTTTACTTGCAGGGATGATATGACTAAAGCTGATATAGAGACACATCATATTTTCTCTCTATTTCTCAGGCTCCAGCCAATGCTGTATTCAGCAGAATTTAAGGAAATGCGAGGAGGCCAGATTAGGTTCACCAATATTATTATTGTGATATGCGAAAGTAAGAGCTGCTGAATTTATGTAGGAACTTGGATATAAAAGATCCACATTATTCAGAGCATTGAATTTAGTTAAAATGTCATTGCTAGGAGAAAATGTACACACACACACACACACACACACATACAAAAAAACATATATTAAAAGAACTTTAAGCAAAAAAGCAGATAATTTCCTATGGGAATGGTAAAAGCAAGAAGGGGAGGAAATATATCTACAATATTTAATTCAATAAGAGAATGAGGCACAGCAATAGATGCAAAGTTAAACCAATGTTTTCTTCTGAATTAGTCAACTGTGCAGCTAAACAGAACTTATACTTTAAAAGTTAAAAAAAACATGGCAAAAATACAATTAATTGATTGATTCAACACCAGCATTTATTCAATGGTGCTTCCAGGTGGTTTTGCTCCCAAGACATATCTCACGGATTAAGCATTAAGTTTCCCTTCTGCCGTTAACCTCATTCAATGATTTCTTGTGTGGCTGTCAACTATCAAGTCAGAACATTACTGGTGGCAATAGACAGTCTTTTTCCTGCCTTTCTCCATTGCCGCCGGTGGTTAAGGCATCTGGCTAGAAACCAGGAGACTGAAGAGACTGATTTCTAATTCCCTCCCCTTAGGCATAAAAGCCAGCTGGGTGACTTTGGGCCAATAACTCTCTCTCTCAGCGCAATCTACTTCACAGGGTTGTTGTTGTGGGGAAAATAGGAATAGTGTGTGTGTTTGATGCCTTGAGTTATTTATAAAATTAGTAAAGGTAGGATACAAAAATCTAAAAAAAAAAAGTTAAACGAGATAAATTTGAGGGGTTGTCACATAGAACAAGGGTCCCCAATGCCCGGTCCATGGACTGGCACTGGGCCATGGCATGCCAGAAACCGGGTCCCACAAATGAAGCCCCAACTGTGGGATGCAGGCAGTACGTGAAACCACACCTCCTCCGGTCCACGGAAAAACCTCTCTACACGGAACCGGTCCCTGGTGCCCAAAAGGTTGGGGGACACTGACATAGAAGAGGGCTTGACCCATTCTCCAAAGCACTTGAGAATAGGACAAGAAATAACAGATGGAAACTTATCAAGGAAAGATCCAACCTAGAAGTATGGAGAAATTTCCTGACAGTGAGAACAATTAATCAGTGGAAGAGCTTGCCTCCGGAAGTTGTGGATGCTTCATCGCTGGGGATTTTGACAAAGAAATTGGACAGCCATTTGTCTGAAATGCTATAGAGTCTTCTCTTTGAGCAGGACTAGAAGATCTCCAAGGTCCTTTCCAACTCTGCTATTGTGTTAATTCTGTTAAAGACTTGCTTTTTATTAAGTCAGATCTTTTATTTACATAACATGCAAAGCCTGATTTAACCATGTCGAAAAAAGTCTGCTCCTGTATTAGAAGAGAATACAGGAACCTGACAGTGAAAGACAGGGTCTTTTTATTGGCATCTAACTTCTCTACAATCCAACATACTGTCTTTTCTCATCTGCTGATAAAGGGGCTTGCCAAATAATTCTGCTTGCAAGGCCCAGGCTTTAAATACTCCTCTATTTTTGTATCCAACAGTCAGTTCCCAGGTGGTTTCGCGTTTCTAAAATTAGAAGTGATTAAACTAATAAAAGTAGAGACCACGATAGACTGAGACAAAATAGGGTTGTGTAATCCATCCCAAACAAAAGAAGAGCTGGTGTGGATGACAATTTGCTTCACTTTGAAATGAGAACATGATGTCCTCTAAAGGCGAAGGAATCAAAAGTTTACGTCTCACTATCAGGGTGGCTATCTACCGCTGAAGAAGCACATGTTCGCTTTTGAAGAGCAGACAGTGCTGTTACTGTCTTGCCTCCCAAACAGCCTGTTTATATTTCTTCCTCATTTACTCTTCCAAATCAAAAGACGTTACCGCATATCAAGTGCTTTAAGATCCAGGCGTTCTGATCTTTTTTAACTTCATGTGGACAAAACCAATGCATCGTATCTCAACAATCATGCTGAACTCTTCAAATTCTGGAAAGTGAAGGAGGAAGCAGACCAAATTTTTGAAGTTTCTCCTTTGAATGCAAATCTCAAGTGCTAGCATTTTTAAAAAGTCAGCCTGTAAATGTTCTTTGTCACAACAATATCTTCAGCACTGTCCAGTAGCTGCTTCTAAACATTATGCTAGATGGTACATTTCAAAATATTGATATTAATAAAAATATTAATACAGCAAAAATACATTACAATTTGCATACTAGAAAATAAAATAAATACTGGAATAGAAGTGTTTCCTTGACAGCAGATATCTGAAACATGTGCAACAAATGCCATACAACCATGCATTTGTTATGCTCTTATTGTATCATCCAGGGGTAAAATACATCTCCAATATAGCAATATGCAGGCTCCAATGTAGCAATAGCAATAGCACTTAGACTTATATACCGCTTCATAGTGCTTTACAGCCCTCTCTAAGCGGTTTACAGAGTCAGCATATTGCCCCCAACAATCTGTGTCCTCATTTTACCCACCTCGGAAGGATGGAAGGCTGAGTCAACCTTGAGCCGGTGAGATTTGAACTGCCGAACTGCAGCTAGCAGTCAGCTGAAGTAGCTTGCAGTATTGCACTCTAACCACTGTGCCACCTTGGCTCGGCTGCTGTTTGGAGGGACACTCAGAACATACTTGCAACATGGATCTTCTTCCTGCCTTATGGCCTACTAGCTAGAAATCGGTCTCATCCCATGATTGCAATTTTTTGATTCATGAAAGATAGGTTTCCATTTCAAATCTGAAATTCCAGCTGGCTTGCATGCGTGTTTGCTGCCATGAACAAAGATGCACACCACTCTTTTACATTTTACCGCACAAAGTTTAGCTTGAAGCGAAATGCAAACTTTACTTAACATTCTGTAGCTCTATGATTAATCTGAACTCAAAATCAAGATGTTGTTGTAGAAATAAAATTGGGGGTAAATTCTTAGGGAAGCTTCCCTAACAGTACATTGTAAATGTAACTACAGTAAGAGACAACAGCAGTTAACAATTTGTTGTTCCTTTCCCCTTACATTCCATCTTTGTCACAAAGATTATATTCATGACCTGCTCTTTGTTTTCCTGGATCACTGATGTCAGATTACTTTGCAAACACATATGCAGTAAATGGATATTTATGGTAAATGAAAAACTGGCACAGTACATCTAAGAGGGCTGATAATAATTATATACTTTACATTATATACATGATACCTACATTATATACTTTACTGTAAATGAGTATAGTACAATAAGGCGAAAGCCTCTCTCTCTCTCTCTCTCTCTCTCTCTCTCTCTCTCTCTCTCTCTCTCTCTCTCTCTCTCTCTCTCTCTCTCTAGAGAGAGTCTTTCTTTCAGTCCTTGTTTTCAGAACGGAAAAATATTAGAGAGAGAGAGGGAGGAAAGAGAGAGCTATTTGCATATTTTATTTATTTATTGAATTTATATTACCACCTATTCGCCCATGGCGATATATTATGAATCTTAAAATTCTCTTAACTTCACTGGCTCACACTGTTTTTGGGATCTATGTCTTTTATTACTACAATGTTCCACTCCTCCACCAGCTGTCCCATCTCCTGTTTATGCACAAGGAACTCTGGGATCGGTAGCTCTTGAGATACTATATCACATAAGAAAACTCCTATTTCTGTGTCCCTCCAACTATTAGATTTATTGTCCATTTGCTGTCCAAGAGAAGGGCCTGGCTGTGCAACCTGCTGCTCAGAATGTGACTTCTTCTGTTGCAATACTGCTTGTAACAAATCTCATAAAACATAGACAACGTGGATATAAACACAAGGAAGCAACTTTCAGTAAACATCCCCAAACACTATTTAGTATTTGGCTTCAATTTTTCCCTCATGATAATAAAATTACAGGCTGGAGCATCTCCCTGCCATCTCTGTTTGCTTCTAAGATCTGCTTAGACCATAGAAATATGCGCTTCCATGTCACACTTTTCCAATTCTGGTGCATTAAAACTACAGCCAACCTTTTTAGTCACTTCTGGGGGTAGTCAACAAGACCTAATGAAAACTTAGTGTGGCCTTAAGAGCGCTTGTGCTACTAGGAGTGGTCATTTCTTGCTATAAGCTTGAGTAGATAATTGACAATTGAAGTTCTGATGCTTTTCTTAGCTTGGCTCTTACATTGATAGGCGGTGACATTTTGGAATTCCCCATCTTGCTGTCCAACTGGCAAACATTTAATAGAACTTGGAGTGGCTGACTCTGCCGAGGACAGAAGCAGGTGAAGCAATGGACAGATTTATTTGAGCCTTGGCAGTAAAACCCGAGGTGACCTATCTCCTATTCTTCTCTGAACTCCCACACCCAATTCCCCCACCATGAAACTCACAAAGCACTTGATTGCTAATTGCTTAATGAGCTGATAAAACAGAGGAGGAGCTGCTTGAGAACAATTGAGGAATTGTAGTCAACTAAAATCAATTGAAAAAACCGGAGAGGAAAAGAGTGCGATTCACTTGGAAGACGTTAAAGCAGGGGTGTCAAACTCGTGGCCCGTGGGCCGGATGCATCACGTGCTGGCCCCACCCCTGCCAAGTTTAGCGAAGGGGGGGGAAGTCCTGATACGTAACGTGACACCGCCGTGACGATGCGAGTTTGATACCCCTGCGTTAAAGGTATATGAGCATCCAGGGTTAATCAGGATGGGAAGTACTTGTGGTAATTGCTATTATTTCTGATTCTTCTATACAGGTAGTCCTTGACTTACAGCAGTTCATTTAGTGACCGTTCAAAGTTACAATGACACTGAAAAAAGTGACCGCTTTTCACACTTACGACCGCTGCAGCATCCCCATGGTCACATGATCAAAATTTGAATGCTTGGCAACTGGTTCATATTTACGACATTTGCAATGTCCCAGGGTCAGGTAATCAATTTTTTGTGACCCTTTGACGAGCAAATTCAACGGGAAAGCCAGATTCACTTGACAACTGTGTTACTAACTTAACAACTGCAGTGATTCGCTTAACAACTGTGGCAAGAAAGGTTGTGAAATGGGGCAAAATTCACTTAAACCTCTCATTTAGTAACAGAAATTTTGGGCTTAATTGTGGTCGTAGGTCGAGGACCACCTGTAGTTATGAACTACCATTCTCAATTAATTTATCTGGATCATAGATACAAATCTTCTTGATATGATATCTAATTCCCAGAGACCTCTCATATTTCCATAAACACAGAGTCCTCTCAGATCTCTTGCTTGTTTGGGGAAGATTATTATGTGCACTATATGAATTGTATGAATTTTATTTTTTATTAAATATAAATGAAACAAAAGGTGCTTTTTGTTTTGATCGCACCCACTACTTTGGTGAATGTGGCCCTCATAGAGTTAAGGGTGTCCTTGGACCCAGAAAACATTGTACATTGTGCCAGGATTACTAAAGCTGTGTTATTACGTTACTGATGGTAATAAATTAATAACAACAAAAAATGACAGGGAAAGGATGTGGTTTACTGATGTTTCAAAAGAATACGTTTTATTCCAGAAAATAAACAAATTATTTTTGACTGAACTATAATTTATTTTTCACTCCTTTAATACCAGCATGAGTTCACTCATCGTCCAAACTCTCACAGCCTTTATTTGGACCAAGCTTAGTGAGACAATTCTGAAACGATGTTTTGTTGTCTCAGCTGTTCTGATGAAGTGAGCAAAGCCAAGGTTTCTTAGTTTGTCTTTCCACAGTTAACCTGTTCAGTGACGGTTTAAATGCATTGGTTCTCCATAATGTAAATTATGTATCCATGAAAATGAAGAAGCAGGAAGGGCCAAAAAAAGAAAACTTACATAGCTGTGGATACAGCAAACATTCCATTCTCATAATCCTGCTCTTTGATTTCTTTTAACCCCACTGTATGGACAATAAATACCAAAGCCCTACAGGGACGCACTGCGCGGGCGAGTCACGGGTGCGCGCGTGCACACACGCACAGTACAAAAAAACAGCTTCTGCACATGTGCAGAAGCAAAAAACAAGATGGCGCTGCCTAAGGCACTACCGAGAGAACCAGCTTGGGGGCATGGCAGGCCTGGGTCACTGCAGGTTCTAGTGACCCAGGCCGCCCAGGGGTGAAATGCTGCCAGTTCGCTCGTGCCTGTTGGTCGCCATAGAGCCAGTCGCCAAGGTAGCGCGAGGCTCCGCCCACCCGCCTGGACGGGTTTGGGTTCTTTTACCCTCTGCGCATGCACAGAACGCTGTGCGCATGCGCAGAGGGTAAAAGAATCCAAATGGCGGCGTCCGGGTGAGTGGGCGGAGCCTCGTGCTACCTTGGCGACCAGCTCTACGGCTACCGACAGGCACAAGCGAACCGGGAGCATTTCACCCCTGAGGCTGCCACGTTACTAACGGTTCTATAGAGCCAGTCCGAACCGGTAGGAACCCACCTCTGGTGAACTGGTTACTCTTTGTTAATTTGTCCTGTTTGTGAAAATGAAGGTTCAGGAGGAGAGTAGTTAAAAAAAAAATAGAATAGCAGGTAAATTATCATCAGAATTTGAAGAGGTTGTTGCAGTAGATGGCATGTTGCCTTGTTTTTTTTTTCTTTTTTTACTTGAGCTTTAACACCTTGGTACCATTTGTTTACAACAACAGGGAGTCTGTTTTCAATATTTTCCCAAGAAAATCTGACTGGTAGGGGGAGAAAAAGGACCAAGATAAGGCAATCTTTACAGAATTTGAAGAGACATAATAAGATGCCAGTGTCTATTTTCTGTGACTTTATTTTTTGTCACATCAGTTTGCAACAATGGCCAATATAAGAAAAATCTGAAGTCCTGGAAGAGTTTTGTTTTATCTTTCTGGAGAAGTTATTAAATAGGTATAGACTCATAGAAACCAGGATAGGTTTTATTATTATTACCTTATATTGCTGCCATTAATTGAATTGTAACATGGATTTTCTAAATTTCCTTGAGTCTATATCAACCTGTGGTGGTAAATAAATCTCATAAACAAAGAAACCTCTATTAGCACTTCACTCTTCACCAGTGCCACTACAAACATTACAAACCTAGGAATCTAGTTTAATAAACAGACTTACTATTAAAGTAAGGATGAAAAAAAGAAGCAGCAACAAGAGAGAGAATTGATGTGCCAGATGGCCTATTCTATGCCCTAAAGCAGTGGTGTCAAACTCTATTTCATTGAGGGCCACATCAGAGTTGTGTTGGACCTCAGGTGGCCGAGGGGGCATGGGCGGGATGGGCATAGCCAGGGGCATGGCTGAGATGGCCACTGCCGGGATGGGCGTGGCCAGCTCAATGTCACTCATTGAGGCTCCATTTTCAGCTGTGACGGCCTCCTGCAGCCCTCTGCCAGCGGAAACAGAACTCAGGGAGGCCACGTGTGGCCACCCGGGCTCTGTTTTCGGCAGCAAAAATGGAGCCCAGGGATGCCATGTGCGGCCCACTCAGGCTCTGTTTTCGGCCATGACAGCCTCCTGCAACCCTCTGCCAGCGAAAACGGAGCTCCCGGAGCTCCATTTTCCCTGGTAGAGGGCTGCAGGAGGCCGTCGTGGCTGAAAATGGAGCCTGGGATGGCTGCGCGTGGCTCCATTTTAGCTGGCAGAGGCACCGCAGGCCAGTCCTTCATTATTTCCAGGGCAGCCCCGCGGGCCAGATCTAAGCACCCCACAGGCCGGATCTGGCCTGCGGGCCTTGAGTTTGACACCCCTGCCCTAAACAAACCTATTGTTTCCAGAGAGGGAGGATGCTATTCTATTACCAATGTTGATAGAAGATTTAGCAGAGTTTAGGTTTGGTTGCCAAAATGAAAGAAGCTTTAATTTTGAAACATGAACAAGCTGGAGATGCCATTTTGTTTTTTGTTTTATCTCTGGCAATTTTATTTTTTCCCCTATTTATTAGATTTTTACCCCGCCTTCATAAGTAACTCAAGTTGGTGAACAGACCTAATACTCCTTCCCCCTTCTATTTCCCCAAAATAACATCCCTGGGAAGTGAGTTGGGCTGAGAGAGAGTGACTGTCTTAAAGTTACCCAGCCAGCTTTCACGCTTAAGGCAGGACTAGAACTCAGTCTCCTGGTTTCTAGGCCAGCATCTTAACCACTAAAGCAAACTGGCTGAAAGTCTGGACCATTTCACTGCTAGTCAGCTGGTTTTTTGGAGGACATCAAAGGTAGTTAACTGACACAAATGCTTACTTGCAACGAAAGTCCTGTCAGTGCAAATACCCCAAATCACAACCCTGTCAGTGCAGAGACCTTCTGTGCTGCACTGAGGAAGAGTTACAACCTCCCCCATCCATGTGCCTTCCTTTTGCTCTGGGAATGAAGGAGACATTCTTCCACAGATAATAAAATCTAAGGATTGCAGTGCTAACAGTTCCACACCCGTCTGACATTCTCTTTACAAATAAATTATTGTTACCAAGAGGAGAATAGGCCTCACAGGACACCATACAGAGTCTCCATCAATAAAGGACAATCATTTCCTTATTCCCTCTGATCTGACCATCCTCCACCTATCCCTGCTTTCACATACTTATAACCTTGCTAAGCCCTGAGATAATCGCCCTTACTCAGATTAATGATCCGCTAGGGCTTGTAGACCCGGGTTCAAACAATGAAGTCTTTGAGCACCGCACCCCTTGCCTTTTTTCTCCTTGGGTACAGTAGCCTTTTGGTCCATTTTTCCCCCCAGTTGAAAGTCTCACTTATTCTAAAGCTGAAATTGGCAGCTAGCCCAGAGCCAGATGGAAATTAACTGCTCTCTAAGAAAAAAAAATGAGCAAGGGAATTAGAGCTGTAATTTCTTCATCGGGGCATTAATTTCCCTCCATCCTTGCTTGCTTCCCCCATCCCATCCCTGATTTTACTCTCGTCTGGAAATTGCTATGCAAAAGCCAAGGAACCTAACAAGCAAACCACTCCCAAAACAATTTACAAATAATGTTAGTTGTGTTTAATGTTGGGGGGAAAAAGGCATAACTGGGCTGCAAAAACAAATTACCTGCAATGGGGTGATGGCATAAGAAGAAAGCATGCAGTAATCCATCAGGCTGAAATACTGTTGCTAAAATATTTGTTCTTGAATTCAGGAGTGGCCAGTTTGACCCAGTCACTAGGGTGCCCATGCTGGGAGGTTGTGCACTTGGACTAATCTTTGAGTGAAGGGAATTGCCAACAATATTTTGACGAAGGAAAAGTAGAACTTAATTTAGAATCTTATGGAGACGAAATAGGTAAATAATCCGGAGGGAAAATAAAATATTGTAAATGTTAGTAGGGGAAGGATGTGTCTATCCTTACATTTTCACTGGATTTGGCCCAAAGTGAAATTAGAGAATAATTCTTCCAAATGAAACATCTGGGAAATTTTGAGGGCAGCCCAAAGATTTTTATAAGGCATCATTTCTCAGAATGTGGTTTTGCACCAAAGTAGGAATTTTCTTCCCCACATAAAGATCCACAGTTTAAGCATGTATTTTGGTAGATAATATAAGTCTTTAACTTGAAACAGAAGCATCACTTTCCTCTTAATACCAGTGATAGCCAGGAAGTGACTAGATAGCACAGGCCCCCATTGTGTTGGGTTTTAGGGCAGAGGGTAATTTTTATTCATCCTAAATCACTGAAAGGTGATAGGACACCTGTCCAGGTTTACTACGTTTTCCTTTGTCACCAGATAAGTGAAGAGTTGTTCACTGGGTAATTATCCTTCAGACATAAGGTTGGGGGGGGGGGGAAATCATTTCTTGAAGGTTTTTCAGTTGGTAGAACAGTTTGGACTGTTTAACATTATACACATGGAAGCTTAAATCCGAGATGCACACCATGTGCATCTTGGAAAAACTCATGCAGAAACATGCACATGTGGAGAGTATGTAAATAAGGCACATGTTGGAGCAGACTATACAAAGGAGAACATTTTTCTGCAGGAAAATTTGCTGGCAAAAAGTGTACCCAGTAGAACAAAATGCTTCCTGAAGAGGATAACAAATACACATTTGTGCAATTTTCCCTGCCAAATTTCTGAACGGCTGGATGAAAAATTCAGGAAAACCAAAGTCAATTAAACCCTTTGTAAGAAATAAGAGACTTGTGGGCTGTTGACTCAGGTGCCATTGCCTGTACGTACCACCAGCACCTGCTAAAACCTTTTGATAAAGGCAAGAATTCTCACTCTACCAGTACGATGGATGAAATCCAGCACTTTCCACTTACAAGCCAGCCAGCCTACTTTGATTTTACATCTCTGTCTGTGTTGGGGACAGGGTGGAGTAAGGGTGAGGGTTAGTAGAAAGATTATTTTCAAGAAACTCAGCACACAAAGCTGTATCTTGAATAGCTGTTGGGTGTGAGATTGATGTGACAATATTTGTAGTGCATACGTGTGTGCTAGCTTTCCCATTTATCCCCAGTCCTTGTGCTAGTGGCACTCTCAGGCCATGCTAGTACAAGGGTCACTTAGAATTAAAGTTCATTTGTCCATCATTAAGTACAAATGACACTATGTACAAAAGGGGCTGCTTGCGTGCATTTTCGTTCTCAATCTTATCAGGTAAAATCATTGCGTGGGTCACTATTTCCACTGCAACATGTCCTATTGGTAGGGCTGCACAGGCTTTCAAACTGCTGGGAAAGCTCCCACAGAAACTGGTAATTAATATCAGTGTAGTCCAGGGGTCTCCAACCTTGGCAACTCCTGAGGAATTCTGGGAGTTGAAGTCCACATGTCTTAAAGTTGCCAAGGTTGGAGACTCCTGGTCTAGTCTGAGTTTTTGCATCCTCCTTATAAGAGATTATAAAAATAATATAATTCTTCCTGGAATTGATTACCTAATCCAATCCATGGCTCATTGTGTTAAACTTACTGACAAATTCACCAATATTTAGTATTTAGTTAAGTGAGCTAGTTGTTTGCTCTGGAAATATCATACCATGCAATGTTTCTCCACTATAGCAATTTTCAGATGTGTAGATGTAAAATCCCAGCATTCCACAGTCGGCATGGTCATTGATGAAAATCCTGGGATTTGAAGTTCACACACACTTGGAAGTTGCAAAGGCTGGGGAGTACCAATATAGCACATTAATTTGTTTCTAAAGCTGTTGCAGAAATATTCTGAACAAGGCCAAATTTCAGTGGTTGAAATCAAAGGTTGTCAGGTATGTAAAAGTAAAAAACAACAACAACAACAACAACAACAAACCAACCTCCAACTTCAGAATGAAAGAAGAGATTCAGGTGGAGAAATGAACATTTGGGCATATATCATTTAACCTATAATTAAATAAAGAATGAATAGTTCAGGGTGTCTAGATACAAATTAATCTTATTCTATGCAGTGGAGCTTTGCAGCTATGCAGTCATCAATGAAGTACTTTCATCAAGGAAGTACATACGTTTATTTGATGAATTTGAAAGCACAAATGCAGATTAATTATTACTTCTTTTTTTTTTTTACAAAAAAGTAGCAAACTCAAAGT
This sequence comes from Thermophis baileyi, assembly GCA_003457575.1. Classification (NCBI taxonomy): domain Eukaryota; kingdom Metazoa; phylum Chordata; class Lepidosauria; order Squamata; family Dipsadidae; genus Thermophis; species Thermophis baileyi. The sequence continues at coordinate 1,144,447 of QLTV01003900.1, read as the reverse complement.
AGGTCATTGGCTTTCCCCCCCTGGAAGTCTTGCTTTATTACCCTTTCCGTCTTCCCCCTGTATTCCCACTACCATTTTGATCTTCTTGATATGTCTCTAGGATTTATTCGTAGAATGCTATAGAATCAACGGTAGGTTGCTCCTGGTTCGGCCCGGTTCTTAGAACCGGTAGCGGCAGCGGCGGGAGGCTCCACCCACCTGCCCGGGATGCTCCACCCACCCGCCCGGGACGCTTCTGCTCATGCACAGAAGCATCGCGCGAGCGCACGCACGAACCGGTAGTAAAGGGTTTTAGAACCAACTACTGTATAGAATGTTTCTGTATCTTCTTTTTAATATCAGGAGAAAGGTCATTCTTGGAGATCTGAGAAGGACATGTTCAGGAAGGCAATGGTATGTAATTTAGAGCTCAGGTGGATTACAGTGTGCCTATTTATATATTTCAAACTTGCTACAATTGCCTTAGGAACAGTTTATCTGATTCAGTAATGTGACACACTCTCCCTTGTTTTGACAGTTGCTTCCAACTGATTATTTCAGTTCAGTGTATTTTGGAAACTGTTGCAGCAAGGATGATGCTCTGATTCACAAGATTGACCCCCTGGGGTGGGTGGGGGGAATGTTGTAGGTTTCACGTGCTCCAATTTCCAAAATAGCAGATAAATATTGTGGATTTCTTTTTCTTTTTATCCCTATATCTGGATAAGGATGCCAGATACTTACAGAAACATCAAACATGTCCTTAGTTGGATTCTACCAAATTTACAGTAGTGCTAACTCCGGGATGGAGTTGTGTCACAATACTATTGTAATAATTTCACAGGAAATCTCTATAGTGGACCTACCACCAGTCTTTTACAATTATTGTTCCAAAGAAAGGAGATAAGAAAGCAGAAATATCCCCATTGGTGTCCTACAGGTCACCGCAAGCAGATCTATATCATCTACTAGTAGCTGGATACCCATGCTTCGCTACGAAACTGAACTCCTTAGCATGGAGTAGAATGTCTAAACTCCCAGTCCGCAGGCCGGATGAGTCACATGCTGGCCACACCCACTGGCAGTTGGAACAGAGTTCTTTTCAGGTGGGGTGGGGGAGTAGAACATCTAACTCCTTAGCATCAGAACGTGTTAATAATAATATAAGAAATAACTAATGATCTGATGGTCATTTCGAAAAATCCTTTCTTAGCGAGCACCTAGAAGCCAAGAGGAACATACGTGTCAAGTTTCAAGTTTGTAGGCTTTCCGGTTCTGGAGATTTCGTGATGATGCGTGAGTAGTATTTCGCTTTTATATATATAGATTACAGAACCAAGAGAAGATCCATCTCCTAAGGGAAGTTTCTCCTTTGCATAGATTCAGTTGTGCTCATTCTGAACTGGAGAGGGGACTCCAAATAGTCAGTCACACAGGGGTGGGTTCCTCCCGGTTCGGACTGGATCGCCCGAACCGTTAGCGACCCGCTGGTGATGTCATGGATCCGGTTCGGTCAGTGCCGGTCCGTGGGTGCCGCCATCTTTTTTTGGGAATTTTTAGCCTCCCGCCCGCCCCTGCGTTTAAACTGACCTTTATTCCTTCGCCCGAAGCACAGCTGATCAGCTCCTCAGCTGTGTTTCGGGCTGATTGAAGCTACTGAGCATGTGCGGAAGCCAAATTGCCTGAGGGAACGCGTGCGCGCAAAACATCGCGATGCGAACCGGTGGGGAAGGTAAGTGGAACCCACCCCTGCAGTCACACCCTAGTCACATCACATGTGGGCTATTGCAATGTGCCTTACATTGGGCTGTTCTTGAAAACTACTCAGAAGCTATAGCATATCCACAATGTTCAGCATGGGCTGGGCTGGGCATGCTATGGTAGGTTTGCAAAACACTGCTGGTCTCTAAGCTGCACTGTTCATGAGTTAGCTTCCAGGTACAATTCAAGGTGTTGGTTGCCACTTATAAAGACGTTTATGATATAGGGCCTGACTATCTGAAGGATTATGTAACTCTAATCATTTCTGCTTGCTCTGTATGATGAGAAAGAATGAGCATATTCCAGTCTTGTTGATTAAACAACATCACCTGACAGAACCCAGGAACGGGGCTTTCTCTGCTGTGGTTCATGCTCTCTGGAATAGGATCCCTCTAGAGACTGACTTGGGCTCTACCTTGAGTTTATTTTTTTAAAATGGTGTTTAAAAACATGGCTTTTCTTCCAGACCTTGGGCTAGTGAGAGAAGTGGAATATTATTCTTGTAATAAATGAGCAAGAGCACAGCCATATTGTAAGACATATTATATTATATAACCAAGACAAAATCGCCTGTCAGCTCTGTTCCCAGAGAAAAGGGAAATAACAAGACACTTAAAGCTGACATGGACAGGAAAGGATGTTTCAGACAAGGACAAGCTGACATGAGAAAGGAAAAGCAATTATGAGAAAATGTCAGGGGTTTTCCATGCCGGGAAACATGGTAAATGTTGGTAAAACATGGTAAAAATCACCTAGGTTCAGTAGAGACCCCCTTTTTTAGAATTGTATATGTTAGATGAATGTTTCCTTCAATGTAATAGCATACATTGTTATTTTCTTGTACTGTTTTTAATGTTCTACATTAATCGAACTCTCGTATAGTTGAGTAGCTCAGTGTTACCCATCAAATTCTGCAAGTTGCCTTCACCTCATGTTACCTAAATGTCTTAATCTCTGATGTCAACATTTCTTAGTGCTCCAGTTTGATGCCAAAAGGACAGGTACAATTCAGGACATAGACCAACCCAATTGTGGTCTTGGTGGAACAGGTCAGGCCCTTTTATCTTGCTTTATATAGAATAGTTAGAATGGTTATATCTAATCTAGAAAAAAAAACAGGGAAAAATGGTGCATTGCGCCATTTAAACACTGGTGCCTGGTCTGCATTAAACAGTCTATGCCTGTTTAACATTAACATTTAACAGATGCATAGAAGAATGAATGCTGGGACGCAGTTCATCATGAAAGGAGTGATAAAAAATGTTGGCTTTTGCATAACCACTATGTTATGGGTGAAATGGCCTCTGTTGGTTCCTGGTATGAACCACTAATGTGCAGTTCAGCTGACTTGTCTTTGGGTTGCCTTATACAGGTAATCTTCAATTTATGATCAGTCATTTATCGATCATTCGAAGTTATGGCATACCCCTCCAAAAGGTACTTAAAACCTGATTTTGAAGTTCCAACAGCTGCACGCACATCTCCCGGGTTTGCTTGAATACAGTTTGGGGGCTTGGCAATCGACTCACCTTTACGGCAGGGGTGAAATCCAGCAGGTTCTGACAGGTTCTGGAGAACCGGTAGCGGAAATTTTGAGTAGTTCG
>QLTV01003900.1:1042538-1083608 GCA_003457575.1 Thermophis baileyi | reverse complement strand
AGGAGAGAGGAGAGAGAGAGAGAGAGAGAGAGAGAGAGAGAGAGAGAGAGAGAGAGAGAGAGAGAGAGAGAGAGAGAGAGAGAGAGAGAGAGAGAGAGAGAGAGAGGAAAAAAAAACCCTCTTGCACTTTAATTTTAACCAGTTCTCCGAACTACCTAAGCAATTTACTAACGGTTCGGGCAAACCGGTGAGAACCGGCTGGATTTCACCTGTGGTTTGCATGCTACAGAATCTTTCCTGGCTGTATACCAGGGGTGGGTTCCAACTTACCTCGCTGCCGGTTTGCTCCCTCCCGCGCTGCGTGGGTGTGCCCCGTGGGCGCGTGCACTTTGCGTGCACGTGCATGCGCAGTAACAAAAAATCCGGGGGAAAAAACAAAGCCGAAAAAAAGATGGTGACCGCATGCACAGTGCCGGAAGTCGGCTTCTGCGCATGCTCAGAAGGAAAAAAAAATATCAATTTTTTTTAAAAAAATCGAAAAAAATTCAAAAAAAAGATGGCGGCCCCCATGGACCGGCACCGACCGATCCAGTTCGGTGATGTCATCGTGATGTTACCAGAGGGCCGCTACTGGTTCGGGAGAACCGGTCCGAACCAGGAGGAACCCACCCCTGCTGTATACATTTGCTAAATAAATAAATATTGATTCAACTGCTGATCCACTGACTATTTCTTCTCCTTATTCTGAGATATCTGAAGCTGTGTTCTTCAGGTAGTTTAGTTGGAGTGCCATATGTCCTAATCCTTTCCTTTTTCTTTTCCTTCTTTCCTTTCTTCCATATAACCTTAATGACCTCCTTATTCAACTGACATTTGCTCTATGATTTCTGACAGGTAGATGTCCTACCTCTTTAATGATGAGTTATTTATTACAACATACCAAAATGGGAAAGCTCCATACCTGCCAATACCAGCATCTGAGACTCTGACTTTATACAAGAGATGACTTTAGCATTGATTAAACAACAACTCAGTCCATTTTTCCCACTGGCACCTCAAGCTTTCTTTCACATCTTCTTGGTTATCAATTACAAGTGTGGCTCCATTAATCTTCTTGAAAGGAAAATATTTTTGATACAATGGCAACTCTAAAAAAAAAAATTATCCTAAAGAGATGACATAAAAGGGCAGGCTCAGTGCAAAAAGTAGTTCTCTTAGGAGTTCTGTAATGACAGCATACAAATGCCTGAGAAGATTGATGGGCTCTTTTGGCTGTACAGTAAGGTTACTCTTTCCTGTGTGTAAAAATGGGTTGTTTGCCAGCCATGGTCTATAACTTCATTAGGTGAATTTTTCTTGGCTAAGGCACCAAAGTCAAATGCTCTATTTTCACCTCGTTTCTCTTTTTCCTGAGACTGATCCCCTCAACAATGAAGGAGGGGCTGACAGTTTAATGAGGATATAGAGGACTAGGGATTCCACCTCTGCATTAGACTCTGGGCAACTCACTCACTCGGACAATCACTCATCTAGGCAGGAAGGATAATAGCAATGCATTATATCATTGCTGGAACACCATGTTAAATATTTGGTATAATATTTATAATAATATTGAGGAGCAATGTAATTTTTCATCTATGGCCAAGGCTACCAACTGGAGAAAAAAATAGTGGTTTGCACAATGAGTAGTGGCTGCTAGGGCCTGAAGTGTTGAATAAAATTTGCTAGGAGTAAGAGTGCTTATTGCATTGTTAAATTTCCCTTTAGTTTACAATCCACATTACCTCTTTACTTTGGGGTGATCATCCTGCAGCTTCTTGTGATATGGAATTCCCTATTCAGGGATTCTCATGTTAATATCCAGAAGACAGGACAATAGCACACAGATATCTTTCAGCAACACCAGCCTCTTGTGATAATATATAGATAAGGGTGAGGTGTGAAGAATCAAAGCAATGTGTAAAACACAAGGCTAATCATTCCTCCCTCAACTTTTCTTTTACTTTCAACTGCTTTTTCCTCCAGGCTGTTTTCTTTCAACCTATAGCAAAACTGTTTAGACTGAAAAGGCTTGTAGGGAAAACAATTCAGGAAGTTAATAGGGAAAGGTTGTGGGAAGAATGTTGGGCAAAGGAATTGTTCTGCATTTATGTAACAGTTTTCAAGCTGTCTGATTACAGGAGATTTGTTTTAAACTTTCATTTAAGAGCCCAGGTGGCACAATGGTTAAAGTGCAGAGCTGGAGACTAACTCTATCCACAGCCTGGAGTTCAATCCTGACGGGGCTCAAAGTTGACTCAGGCCTTACCCTTCAAAGGTCAGTAAAATGAGGACCCAAATTGTTGGGGAACCTATGTTGACTCTGTAAATCTCCCAGAGAATGCTGTAAAGCACCATGGGACAGTATATAGTGTAAATGTAAGTGCTAATACCGTACTATTGTTATTGCAAGGAGAAGAGAATATTAGATAAAGTATTCTGGGTGAAAAGTTCTTGCATTTGTTTAATTGTGATATATGCAAGAAACATGTGAGTGCTCATTTTTTTCATTGTATAATCACTTTTTCATTAGTCGTCAACTTTGCCAGCAGGCTTCCCATTCTATAGTCTTATCCCTAAGGATACAGAAATTCACCCAATAGGCATTTTTCAGATTATAAAGTAGTGATAGCACTTAGACTTATATACCATTTCACAGTGCTTTACAGTTCTCTTTAAGCAGTTTACAGAGTCAGCATATTGCCCCCAACAATCTGGGTTCTCATTTTACCGACCTTAGAAGGATGGAAGTCAACCTTGAGCCTTGAGCCGGTCAGGATCAAACTCCTGGAGTGAGCAGTGAGTTAGCCTGCAGTACTGAATTCTAACCACTGCACCACCACGGCTCTTGTATGAACAGCTAGAGCAATTCCAGAATGATGAAAAGAAGTGTGTCTCTTCCATTCCCCTGCCAACTCCTCCCATCAATATCAATAACTTTGTGATTTCTAGATATAGAAATATCAGGGCTAGATGTAGAAATCACAAAGTGATTTACAGCTCCACTAAGAAAAATTCAATAAGATTTGTTTAATGCTGTAAGCCACCCAGAAGTGTTGGATACAAGATGGGTGGCAAATAAATTTCATACATAAATAAATAATTAAATTTCTCCATCACACTGAGAATAAGATAATAAAACAAAGACTCTTTTACAGGGGATAGAAACTTGTATAAAATTGCAAGCAGATCTTTGAGACATTTATATCTAGACCTCTCTGTCTTTCATACACAAACAACTGAAAGATACTTGGGACTGGATAAATGCCCAAATGTAGCACTGGTGTGCAACTCCTTAGAGCAACTCCTTTTGTTTCTAGATTCAATGATAACTGCAAAAGGCAGCCATGCAGTCGTAAAAAAAATTATGTGGTTGCTTTCAAGACTTGCAGCTGGGTGCAATATTTATCTCTCCATTTTACAGCATCTTTTCAAACTAATCTGAAATAAGTCATATATATCCAACAGCAATATATCCAATAGCCCACTTTTAAATAGTTCTGAGAATTTCCAATCTCAGAATCTGAAATCATCTCCTTTTTTTTAATTTTTATTAAACATTTTCAACATTTTCAACATTAAAAACACAAAACACAAAAACACACAAAACAAACAATTTTCCTCGTTACAGCGAATTCGTATCGATATCACTAGTATCCATAAGTTACCTAACTAATGCAATTTGGTATATTATATACTCCCTATAATTATATTACAATCATAAATTATATTACTACTTACACAACTATTCAAAGACACTCATATACTATTATCAAATTCTTATTTCATAGTTATCTTTCTACTCTCTAACCAGGTATACCATCTATTCCAAACCTGATAATACTCTGATTCATCTCTTTCATTCAGTTCCATTGTCAACTTATCCATCTCAGCGCATTCAAGTATTTTTCTAATGATCATTGCATCCGGTGGGCTATCGACCTGTTTCCAATTCTGCGCTAATGTGATTCTGGTTGCTGTCAATATATGTAAAATTATGTATTGAATCTCTTTGTCCATTTTCGCCTCTAAGATGCCTAGGAAAAATAGTTCCGATTTCATTTCTATTTTTTGTCCCGTAATATCTTCCAGCCAATTCCTTATTTTACGCCAATATTTCCTAGCCTTAGGACAGGTCCACCACATATGGTAGAAAGTACCCTGTTTATACCCACATCTCCAACACTCTGGTGAACAATTCGGATACATCTTAAAAATCATTATAAATTTATAAAAATGATCTCATGATCTGAAATCATCTCCTAAAGGGTTTCTATTGACATGGGGCAATATATTTAGAGTCAGGTTCCCCCCCTTTTTTTTTCTAGTCAAGGCTGGGGGTCAGGGCTGGGAAATTAAAAACAAACCCTTCAAGTACTCCTCCCAATGAAGAGTGAGATAAACTGGATTGACCCATCAACGGTGGAGATCCAACTTAAGGGCCATTACCATTAGTTCAGGTTGTCTGTGGTTCTAATAGTATCCATGTAAGAATGATACAGTCAAACTCAACAGACAATATTGCAAGCAGAGATGGAAAAGTGTATCTGTCTATCCCATTTAAATGCATACCTTTGAATAACTATTTGTGGTGTAAAATCATTTAGGTCCTAAATTCTGTCCTGAATTCCAAACCAAATTGGTATTTCTAGGTTTACTAGATGAAAGGATATTTTTTGTAAAAAAAAAAAAAAAGGTTCATCAGGCTGGATTACAGAACATATTGTCCTTTTTAAATGAGAATGAGGTGAAAAAAATAACAAGGAAAGCACATTTGCAAAATAAAATAAATAAAACAAAAAAAGTTTGAAACCCTCCCCCCCCCAACATTTTTTAGCAAACCACAAAACCTTCTTTCTGTTCAAAGCTTCTGCATGGCTGAAATTTTCTGTGCGAATTTGATACTACCCCTAGCTTGCATTTTTGTAAGAATCCATTTTTCTTAATTTTAAACATATTTTCTCCCAGCATATTATATAAAAATATGTTAACTGCTAAACTATATAGAGAAGTTAATCTGAAAACACATACCACAATTTTCACATGTTGCAGAAAAATACAAGGAATATTTTGTAACTTAGGATACTTTGTTTTAGTAATGAATATTTGTTATTGGTATGTCTTATGAAATGTTCTTCTGGCAAAGACATGCTTAGAACCAACCTTTTGCTTTCCAATTTAAAGTATCCCTCAATGCTGTATGAGTTTGTAGACTGCTGAGCCTTAATTTGTTTTATTCACCATTATAATTTGTTTTATTCAACTCAAGGTTGACTCAGCCTTCCCTCCTTCCGAGGACCCCCAGATTGTTGGGGCAATATGCTGACTCTGTAAACAGCTTAGAGAGGGCTATAAAGCACTGTGAAGTGGTATATAAGACTAAATGCTAATGCTAAATGCTACTAATAATAAATGATAGTTTATTTATTATCATTCATAGTTTACATTCCAAGTAAAAACCTAACAAGTCATATAATAGATGAACATGATACATGGATAGCAGCAAAACATAGAAATTGGAGAGTTTCTTGATTATTCAGTCACAACTGTGAGTAAGGAGCTACCAGGCAACTGGGCACAACCACATGACTGTTTGTTGCATGGATCAAGAACAACCTTGGCCTGTATGGAAATCACTAAATAGATTATGCACTGGGATAGGAAGATCAAAGGACAGTGTAAGAAAATGGGGTTTCCCTATACAAGATACTCTGGTGAATGTGGAGAACAATAATCCACCTCACATATGCATATAATGTCTTTCAACATGTATGGCGGAAGATCTCATGCTGGCGACAGAAAATGCTCTTAATGTGGCTTGATACTGGGCAGATGTCATTTGATTTTAATCCTACTTATTTTACATACTTTTTACATGTGCTATATTATTATGACCTATTTTATACTTATTTTACTTACTCAATGTTGAATGTTATATGTTTATAATTTGAAGGTGCTTCTATTTATTTATTTTATTTATTTTATAAAATTTATATGCCGCCCAACTCCCGAAGGACTCTGGGCGGCTTACATCATAAAAAATAAAACATATAAAAACAATTTAAAAAAGAAAGGGGAAAAAAAACAAAACCCCAACTATATTTAAAATAAAACATTCACGCAACCATGCATGGGCCAATCAGAACAACTAACAACACAAAGTCACAACCACCATCTTCCTTTTTTTTTTTCTCATTGGATGTTCCAGTATGGAAGAAACATTCTGATCTTGATTCCATTTACTTTAGGCTATAAAACAAAAACCCACCCCCCATCTGCCTTTGTTTTTTTTTTACAACCTCATTGGATGTTCCAGTATGGAAGAAACATTCTGATCTTGATTCCATTTACTTTAGGCTATATTCAGTATTTCTCTTTATTCAGATCACCATCATCACCAACAACAAAAGGCTGTCATGCAACGGATATCTCCTTTCCATATGCTCTGGACGTAATACTAATAAACGGGAGTGCTGACAGACTGCTCCCTTTTAAATGACAGCTGAATTTGTTGCTCCTCTATTGGACAGCCAGAGTGAGCAGCTCATCCTTTCCCTCTCCTCTCTCAGGTGTGTTTTCTTTCTTTTTCCCTTTTGGACCCAAGGGGAAAACCAGGCTTAAAAAATTGCCCCTTTTCCTGTTGGGGAATGCCTGTCTTTTTCTCCTTGGCTCAAAGCTTCATTCCATTTGGGAGCCATATTGTGTCAGGAGCAAGGAAACAAGCCCTAAACAACTGCTAGAAGAGAGGCCTGCAGGAAGGTTGAAGCACAAGTTCAAGAGGCCAGACGTAAGATGCATCCGCTTCCTGCCTGGCACTCTTGCTTGACAGATCATAAACAAGAGCTGAATTAGGAAAGGGAAGGGATAAAAGGGCAGGAGGGGGACTTTCAACTCTAAGCAAAGAATGTCAAAGAAGTAACCCACTAGACAGTCTAGGACTTCAACAGGAAAGGATGCATTATTCTCACTGTGTTGGTAGATGGTGTTTTGCACCATAGCAAGATTTTGTTTTCAGGCATCCAAAATACATTGTTGTTTATCTTCACATGACTTCTGCAAAGGCATGTCCACTCATAAATGTTGTGTGTGTATGTGTGTGTACATGTGTGAAGGATGGCAGAATTGTAATGGTACTGCCATATTTATGCATCAGTGAATTATAAACCATGTCTCATTCTGACACTGCTTCTTTCTTCTGAGCATAAAAATCCACCTCTGTATTGCATTCGATATAGCAGTTCTGTTGTACAAATTTTAAGCAACTAACTGATACAAAAATTTGCTCAACTGGAACTTTGTAAGAATATCAATCAATCAGAATAGAGGTGGAAAGGACCTTGGACGTCTTCTAGTCCAGTCCCCTGCTCAAGCAGGAGACCCTATACCATTTCAGACAGGTGGCTGTCCAGTCTCTTCTTAAAACCTCTAGTGATGAAGCACCCACAACTTTTGAAGGCAAGCCATTCCACTACAAGGAAGTTTCTCCTTAATTCCAGGTTGCTTCTCTCTTTTATTAGTTTCCATCCATTGTTTCTTGTCCTGCCCTTTGGTGCTTTGGAAAATAAGTTGACCCCCTCCTCTTTGTGGCAGCCTCCCAAATACTGGAATGGCAGAGGAACTCTTTTCCAACTAAGAAGGATTCTGATAGGAAAAGGGAAGAGCAACCTCAGTCATCCTGAGAATAAAAGGGATGGAAGATGACCATTGATAATGTTGACAATGTGACAGCTGGCACAAGGTCCTGAAATAGAGTTTTCCAAGGACAGAATGGAATAGGAACCAGAACTGTTCCATGCACACAAAGTGGGGCTGACCCCAATTTCAGCCTAAAGCCAGCATACTGAATTTCATCTTAATTTCTTCCTCTCCCTCCCCCCCCCCTCTCTCTCTCTCCCCCTCCTTCCCTCCATCTCTTTCTCTCCCTCCCTTTCCTTAGGTACAATCTGTTTGGCTGAAAAATCCAGTTAATTCCTGTCTCCCATCAACTTGCCAGGCCTGATTCTCTCCATCCTGCTTAGGATAGTCTTGCCCTTAACACACTCTTTGTTCTGCTTGTCAGATTTTTGTTTCTTTTCCCATGTTTTTGAAAGTAAGTTTAGAAATGAAAAAGGAAACACCTTCTTGTTTTCAAATCACAGGGAACATTTTAGAATTCTTCCCACAACAACTATTGTTGATATGTTGTTATACAGACTGGTTTGTTTTAACCAACTTTCCTCTTTCTGTGTTATCTTTCATTGCCAGGCAGAAAAGTGCTGACTTATTATGGTGCACTCTTGCTCAGAAATGGATAACCCTGTACAGTGGTAATATTGCTTAAATATATCTTTGTACCAGGGGTGAAATGCTCCCAGTTCGGCCCGGTCCGGGCGTACCGGTAGCACTGCCTGCCGGTGGTTCAGAGACCTGGTAGCGACGGCAGCGTGAGGCTCCGTCCACCTGCCCGGATGCCGCCATTTTGTTGTTTTTTACCCTCTGCGCATGTGCAAAGCGTTCTGCGCATGCGCAAAGGGTGAAAAAGCTCATGCGCGAGCAGAGCGCAGGCGAACCGGTAGGGAAGGGAAGTAGATTTCACCACTGCTTTGTACGTTTCCATATGGTGGCCACTGCACACAAAATGGCTCTTTCTTAGGTTTCATCAGGGCCAATACAACCTGGTGTAAAATTTGTGAAAATGGTGGTCAATGTGTGTGTGTGTGTGCGTGTGTGTGTGCGTGTGTGTGTGTGTGTGTGTGAATTGCAAGTTTTAAAAAAAGTTAAATTGCAAGTTTAAAAAAAATCAAAAGCCAAGAGGTATAGTTACCACATGGTACGGTTATATAAAAAGAGATTGTCTGAAAAAAAGGAAATTTTCTGAATATTTTAAAAATGATTTTTTTTTCCTGGGGGTGGGGAGTGAATTCTGCACAAGAGTGCCTTGATGGCCAGCAGCAGCCCTGGTCTCACAGGTGTTTGGGTGCACATGTGACTTTGTATATGTGTGAAGAAATGTCATATAATTTAAGTTGCTTTTCAGAGCCTAAATCTTGAATGCAGAAATCTGTGGGTTCCCAATGTATTAAATCTAAACTTTTAAATCAGATTTTTTTTCCAATTAGGTGAAAATATCTGGAATGAAGATCAAATTTCTGTCATTCTAATGTAGTTCAACTCACACCTGTAAAAATGTGATTCTCTTGTCTTCTTCTCTTTCATTTATACATAGACACCCTTCGAAAACATAGTCTCAGTTCCATAACAAAGGCTGAAAAAAATCATTCAGTCTGTAAAGGTCTTTTAACCATTTCCAATCTTTAAATGTCAACACTAAATTTAGGTATTTCAGCACTGATTTAAGGATTCTAGACACAACCCTGAGAAAATGAATTTCAAACTGATGGATTTGCCATCCAGTCAGAAGCTGAAGTAGGATTTTGTTAACATTTGCTATAGCTGGGAAGAGAGATTTCAAACATCGGACCCAGTGGTGAAATCCAATTTTTTTTACTACCGGTTCTGTGGGCGTGGCTTGGGGGGCGTGGTGTGGCTTGGGGGGCGTGGCAGGGGAAGGATACTGCAAAATCTCCATTCCCACCCCACTACAGGGGAAGGATACTACAAAATCCCCATTTCCTCCCCACTCCTGAGGGAAGGATATTGCAAAATCTCCATTCCCATCCCATTCTGGGGCCAGCCAGAGGTGGTATTTGCCGGTTCTCTGAACTACTCAAAATTTCTGCTACCGGTTCTCCAGAACCTGTCAGAACCTGCTGGATTTACCCCTGATCGGATCCCATTCAAAGTGTGCTGACTCTGAAGGAGTGACTTGCCCTGGGAGCCTGTTCTGTTCAGAAGCCGCTCGTACCTAAACTGTAACAGGGTCACCGCAAGAGACGTGTCTCAAAATCCTTGCTCTGTGGGGTCATTCTCACTGGAAACCAAGGTAGCCAGATTCTAATCTGCCAATGTGCCTCGAAACCCAAAGTGCTTCACTGTTCATCAGCGAAGCAGACTGAAACCACATCAGCACGCCATTTCCTTGTATACACAATGGCTGACCTCAACATTCTTTGTGCTTCAATCTTCACACATCATGTTTTATAAATTCCCCAATTTGCAGTGTCAACTGAAAGACTGGGGAGAATTTGCTAATGCCACCCTGAGACAAGGCAAAGGTTGTTTCTGCAGCATCTAAGGTGTGTTTGTGTACACAGTTTTCTTTGTTACTGAGCACCATGTATTTGCAACACACACACACACACACCCGCTTCAAGTAAAAGCACTGGGCCTTGGAGTGCTTAATGGGTGTGCAGGCAAACTGCCCAGGCTGATGGTGTGAATGGAATGTGGGTGCTCATGCAAGCTTTTCACTTTGGCCATCTTGTAAGTTGTCAGGTCCAGAAATATGTTCTTCAGCAATCTACTCTCGGGGAAATAGTAAATGATTTATAGTTGCTAGAGTAAGGCAATTTTGCACATGAAGTGAAGTGATACTTTTTCCCCAATGATGCCTGTTGATTAAGGTTATACCTTAATACCTACTTAATATCTACCTGCAAACAAATGTCCTTCTGGATTTTGTAGCTTAAGTCACCTATTTGTCATTAGATATAATTGAGATTGTCACCAAGGGTAGAAATAGTTAGAGCTGTGTAAAGCTTCAGATTCAGTTGGAGCATGCACTGTTTGCAGCTTTTTATAGCAGCTGCCTAAGAGAAGGTATACCTGCTTTAATAGCTGGTACTATGATAATATTTCCACACACTCTAAAACAGCTTTTTGAAATCAATGGTGATGATGTCTAGCATATCTTTTTCTTACCAAGTAGTATGTTGGACTTTCTGCTTTTTCTTTGAAGACATTTTGCTTCTTATCCAAGAAGCTTCTCCAATTCTGACTGAAGAAGCTTCTTGGATGAGAAGTGAAACATCTTCAAAGAAAGAAAAACCAGAAAGTCCAGTTGCCTCTTGAAAAAGCACCGTTGCTTGATTATCTTTTCCAGATAATTTTTCAACTAATTTCAAGGCTATCTATAAATGTGTTGTAAAAAAAACACCCCATCTGGATGGGGAAAACCCCACTCAAAACAAAACAAATCAATCTGTGAGCATTTAACAGCATCTACTGAAATCACAACCTCTCCTTTTTCTATTGCTTTTTCCAAAACACTTTAAAAGCCCAGTGAGGGCTTTTGCTTGCTTCAGCCAGCAGCTGAAATGAAAAGATTAGAGGCTGAAATGTTTAGAGATTTATGAGCCACAGTCAGGTCAAGCTGCATAATGGTGAATCCATCCAAGCCATCTGATTTTCATTGACTGACCCTTGGCATAGGAAAATGTGTGCTGGTGATGGATTTGGTGACATTTGCCCAGATCAGATGCCTGGTATGATTTATCAATTGGCTATGCAGTGCTCTGTGGGAAGCAGATGGGTATGCAAAGGGGTGCATGCTTTCAGAGGGGGCAGGGTAGAAATCTTGGTTGGAAAAGAGAGATAGAAAGTTGATTTCCAGATGGGAATGCTGAAACTAGGCAAGGAATTGCCATGTTTGGAAATAACAATCCAGATATGCATCATAGGAATCTTCCCATAACACTGTTATGAAATGGCCCAAGCCAGGGGTGGGTTCTGGCTTACCTCGCTGCCGGTTTGCTTCCTCATGTGCCACGCGGGTGCACGCGCGCTTCACGGGCACATGCGCGCATGCGCAGTGCTAAAAACCCAGCTTCTGCACATGCACAGAAGCAAAAAACAGTTTCTGCACATGCACAGAAGCAAAAAACAAGATGGCGCCGCCTGTGGCGCCACCAAGAGAGCCGGTTCAGGGGCGTGTCCAGCCGGCCATCGCTGCCGGTTAGGCGAGCGGGGGAAAATTCCCGCTACCAGTTCAATAGAGCCGGTCCGAACCGGCAGGAACCCACCTCTGGTCCAAGCGGAAAAGTCTTCCAGCACGTTAATCACTGCTAAGGCTTGATTCTTTCACCAGGAAGTGAGTAATTAGAAAATTCTGAATTAATGAAGCTCTAGGTGTAGGGTCCTTAAATTCTTCTGATTTTCTACCTTCCTATTATTTCCACAAGACGACATTTTCTATCCCCTTTTCTCAATATATGTTGGACTGCAGGAGACTGCTGTAGGAAAAGAATGGGATCTAGCAAATAAGCTGCCATTTCATTAAAGCGCAATGTGAAGGCCAACCCGTGGTTTTCTTGTAACATTCGTTATCAAGAGTTACATGAATAAAACTTAAAATATATCCCGGGAGACAAATAATTGGCAATTATTTGCATGGAAGATCTCGATGGCTGCCTATTTGAAGCTCCTCTTCACCAACTGTGAATACTTGGACAAACTGATATTCAGTTGAGCTGCCACTTTGCCAAATTGGTCCTATCCTAACAATATGATGCAGCAACTACAGAGCTACCTTCTTGCTCTGATGAACATCAGGATGAAAAGATGAAGTTACTACCAGGCTTATGGAATTTCTGAAGGGGAATTTTGTGCTCCTACATGGGATTTCATACAAGGTAAAAACTAAAGCAAGTATGATGCTTCCCACTTAAGTAAGAGAAAATGCCTGAAAGCTTTTGAGGGCAACCCCCCAAAATTGAATTAGCAGTATATGATTACTCAAAAATGAGTCCCGCTAAGCTGAATGGGACTTGGGTCAAGAGGAGCAGCTGTTGGTTGCAGTATTAGGTTGCAGTCATGTAGCTTGTATGATGATGTTCAGCAACTATAGAATGCACAGGATTTACCCTCAAATTCAGAACAAGTAATTGGATAGTGGAAGCTTTCTGAAGCCAGGTCCTTTTGGCCCTGGATGGGTCAGAAACAGTTAAAAATAAAGAAAGGTGTATCTTAAGGACCTTGTTCAATTCAGTGCTTCCCCTTGCTCTAAAGTGCTAGCCCAAATGAAGAAGAACGTGTATCAACCCTGGAAGTGGTGTACAGTTAGTCTCTCCTAGAAGTAGAAATTTTTTTTGAGGGGGGGGGAGATCTTTTAAATTTTTAAACATTGAAAATATCTAGATGGTAGTTCTTGTTAACGTAGTCAGTGGTGTATTAACCATTAAGCAGACTAAGCACGTGCTTAGGGCACCAGGCCCAAAGGGGGCACCACAAAGTTGAGAAAGAAAAAAACCCCAATGAAGATTTGTAAAAAAAAAATTGATAAAACTAGGAGGGGGGCACCAAGATTTGTCAGTGCTTAGGGCTCCAATGAGCCTTAATCCACCACTGAACGTAGTGAAAGAAGACTCTCTCCCTCATTTTCACTGTGAAGTAGCTGCTAGGGGTTGGAGAATATAGGAGTTTTTAGCATCAAAGATGGCATTGCCCAATAAGATGAGCTGGGGAAGAGATGATTCTGCATACCCTTAATTGCTACCTTTGTGCTTAGAATTTGTGGCCAAAATATGCCATCCTGTTGCAAATGCTATTTGTAACTGTCTAGTGTTACTGGGCTATATAAGCTCAGTTATGTTTGTTTAGGAGGACATGAGATCAGGGAATGAGAAAAGTCTTGTCATGTTGTTTTAAAATGCTACATTTAAAAAAAAACACATAAGGAAAAAAGGCATCATTCATGATTCCTCAGGTCCCCACAACTAGAAAAAAAATGTTCAAAGAAATATTACAGAGTAATGGCTAGAAAGGAAGTAATGGCTGGAAAGGAAGCCAAACACAGTTTCAGAATGGGCCCCTTACATATACTGTATACTACTCATTGAAACAAAAATTAAGGCATTTTATACAGTTGTATCATCTAGTTGTCAGTCAATAAACAAATTCTGTTTTGAAAGGAGAGTAGCCACAGTTTAGAGAGTAGCCACATAGGACTTCAAAAAGAAACATGCTCTCAATCCTGGATTGGGACATCCCAATCCAACATTACACCCACACTGTTGATCAACCCATCCATCCACATATTCATATTTCTCCCCTTTCCACTTAACGTCTTACCTGAAGCATGTGTCTTCCCTCTTTCCAACACTGCTTTTTGCCATAAGCATTCTGATTGGGTTCTTCACTGGTTTAGTGCTGCATTTATTTAAGATTTCCATATATATATGTCCTATGTAATATTTCATATTGTAGATCCTATATTTATTCTTTAAAAACTGTAATCTGCTTTGAAAGCTCATGGGGATTAACACTATTAAAAATGATGCTATCAATTATCAGAGTCATACTAATTGGGTTTGTGAAAGGAGATGAATGCAATGGCAATGGTCATCATTGTCAATTGTTTTGAATATCAGCTAAGATTATTTTCTGTTGGCAATGCTGGCAAAGGCTATGGGGAACTAAAGATCTGGAGACTATCACCAAGATGCCTATTCCTGTTCCTTAACAGCTTTGGAAGGAAAAAGGAAAAGACAAGAAAAAGGCAAAGAAATGGGGCCACAAAACTCTCCTCATTGTATTCTGTTTGGATTCATTCAATTTAGAAGGTTCCACAAGAACCAATATTTAGACTCTTCATTCTTCATTCGTTTGCCAAGATAAGTACAACTAGTTGGCAAATCACACCTAGACTATTCAATAGCATCCACAAAGAGCTCTCTACTCTGTTTACTTCCATGTAAATGACAAGATGCATAACATGCATATGCATCACCCACAAAGCTTTGGATGTGGACCCAAAGCTCCTATAAAATATGCCACTAGATTTTATTTAAAAATTATTTTTAGTGAAGCAGAAGGAAATGATTAAAGACACTATACTGATTTCATTTCATTTATGTTGCCCACTTATCTTGGCTTCATGCTACATTTTTGGGGTGCAATCACTGGCCTACCCCTCTGTGGCCAAGCATATCTATTCTTGCTTTGCTATTTTGGTGGGTATTTTAAGTGATCTTTTGTATTGTTTGTGTTTGTGATTGCTCAGTTAGTTACTATTGCCTGCAGGGGGAAAAAGAAGTCAATGGTTACGACACCTTTTTGTCTGCTGATGGTCTCTGTTTCAGTCTTCCATGCCTCCTAGGAGAATAGGTTAAATCTTAAACCTGACACACTATAGAGTGGCCATTAGTAACACAAATAATGCTGAGCTAGACAGAGAGATAATCTAACCAGGCATGATCCCTATTCCTATGTCTTTATGTGGCTGATTGTATTGTGATTCTTTTACATAATATTTTGATTTCTATCTTTAATTGCAAGATGTCTAGAATTGGGCATGAATGATCAGGAAATAGATTCATAGTCTACTGAGTTAATAAATCTACAAAAATACAGACAAACCCACCCACCCACCCTATGTCATTGATGCTTATTGCTTGCTCTGGCTATCATATTCCTTATCCCAAACTCACTTTGAAAGTGAAGCCCTGTGATTTATGGGTTGCAGAAAGGAGCTAAAATTGGCCTTTAACAACCACGTGAACAGCATGGCTTACCAGAAGACTGCCTAAATAGTTAAGCCTCCTCGGTGTTGTGAAAAGCCTTCACTGGAATAAAAGATGGTTTGTGTCAAGGGATTGTCAAGGGCTTGGCTTCCTTCCTTTCTTTTTTTTATGGAAAAGAGGGGGTGGGGGAATGGAATAGTGGCAGGGTGTGCTCTCTCTCTCTCTCTCTCTCTCTCTCTCTCTCTCTCTCTCTCTGTGTGTGTGTGTGTGTGTGTGTGTGTGTGATGGAAGCTGTAGAGGGTGGGGATGAAGAATAAACCTGCCAGCGCTGAAAAGGCGTTTGAGGCATTTTCCTGAAGCATGCTGGGCATTAGTCAGTGCTCTTCCAAGCCACAGAAATGTGCCTTGGTTTGTCTGAAATTATAGAGATGAAATGATTAGACCACAAGCCTTTGCCCTCTGGACATTGGCCTTTTGTCTCCATCATATAATGATACATTGTGGATTGTCATCCCCTTCTTTCTTAGGGAGCTCGAGTCCCCCACCCCCTCTTTCTCTGAACCCTCCTCTGGGTTGTCTTGTTTTAATACAGTCTGCCATTTCTGTGTGTTGCTGTTCCAGTGTCCCTGATTGAAGATTGTTTAAAATGCATTTTAGCGAACTGGTTTGTTTTAATCAAAGACAGAAGATCATAGAACACTATGCACTCTTCTGTTCCTTAAAGGTTTTCCCCTCTAGGGAAAAGGGGTGAGCAGTAGACTGACCTGCCAGCTTCCCCCGCCCCCCTTTCTTGCTTTGCTAGCCCTTTTCAGAGAGGAAAAAAAAAACATCAAGGGAAACAGCATAGTGGGAGGAGGCAGAACAGGGCTAAACTTGCTGGCAAGGTCCCAAACTCCACACAGACTATGCCATAGTTTTCATAGAGCTGTTTGCCAAGGACCACTTGAATTCTCTCTACACTTGCAGGCACCAAAATTGGGATGAGGCATTTCATCAAATTCCTTCATCAGAAGGACAGGTTCTCTAGCTATTTCTGTGGCTTGGATTCACTGTTAACTTTGGTTGTAGCATGGTCCCTCCTTCCTTGTTTTGCTACCATGGTGAGACTAACCACCATTTAGTATCCAGAATTGTTTCTGAATATAAATAATATGGAATATTCATTTAATCCTTCCTTCCTTCCCTCCTTCCCTCCCTCCCTCCTTCCTTCCCTCCTTCCTTCCTTCCTTCCTGCCTGCCTGCCTGCCTGCCTGCCTGCCTGCCTGCCTCCCTCCCTCCTCCCATAAGAAAAAGGAAAGTAATAGTCTTCCAATGTATCTTTCTTCCTTTGATGGTAACCTCCTTGAAGATGTCATCAAGTTACAATTTTTGCCCCCATATGACTAGGAACCCAGTCAGATTTGGAAATATTCAGATGTTAGTGTATGCTTTATTGAAATTTAAAAAGTGCCATCTTTGCTTTTTTCATTATAAAATTTGCATGCCACCCAACTCCAAACAATTTCAGCTCTCTTAGAAAATCACCTTTTGGTGATCCTAAATTAAATGTTGGAACTCTTCACATAATGCAGTCTATCCAAACTGAACTATATTTTGTGAGGATTCCCCCCCCCCAAAAGGTTCCTAATAACCAGAATAAGTGAATGCACAGACTAAGATCTTGTGCAGATTCAAATGAAACACATTAAAAGAGAGAGAGAAGGCAGCCAGGGGGTGGGGGAATATATTGCTTTAATGTTGCAGCTGATCTTTAATATAACCTGTTAACTTTCTATACCTACCAGTTTTTTTCGGTCATCAAAACTTACGCTATGGTGCATACATACGGATTATGTTCAAAACTACAATTCTCTGTTTTGTTTTTGTTTGGTTGGTTTTTTGTTTGTTTGTTTTTGTTTGTTTTTTTTTTTGCAAAAAAGCAAATATAGCAGGTAGGTTAAATAAACCTCCCTTCAAATATGAAAGTAGCGCTTGATCTGCATACTATTAAAACAGGGAAGATGATGTGTATCCTCGGCTCATTAAAACAGTTTATTTTTAGCTATGCATATTATTAGACAAGCCTTCAGCTATACTGGGTAATGTCTTTCCTAAGACTAAATTCCTGCATCAATTGTTTTGCTAGTGAGTTGGCCTGGGCTTTAATTTTTTATTTGGTAACTAGAAAACACCTTTTGTTTTTCTTCATTTAAATTATGATAATAAAGTATGGATCTTTTAAAAAAACAGAAAACAAGAATTCTTCTATTCCTCTCCTGAGGGGCAAAGCTTCTCAAGCAAGTTGGAAAACAACTAAAATCTTTGAAATCAACTGAATGTTGTCCTTATCAAAAGAAAGCTAATTGGAGTTGCTTATCATTTAAATGTTCTTTTCTCCAATGCACAGTCTTTCATTTTGATTGAATTTATGTAGATAAATATTTTAGAACCGAAGCGGAAATTTGAACAGTTCAGTTAAAAACAAATTTAGTGAGCTTGAACATTTTGATAAACAACTGGCCTTAGATGTTGAAACAAAGTTTAAAATAAATGAAGATGCTCAAGATAAAAGTGATCCAGGTACAGACTGTATTTTTGTTTTTAAACATTCCTAATCCTAAATGAGATCAAATATCAGTAGTCTTTACAGGAATCTTTATATGTGGCATTGTTTTTAACCGAAACTGGAATATAAATTTGAAATTAAAACTGCTTTTTGTGTGGGTTGCTGTTTCCATTGAGCATAAAAATCTAATTATAGAGATAATTTTAAGATTTACAATGTGGAATCTCATTCTACATCAGCAAGTTGGATCTTTGGAATTTAATACAAAGAAGGTAATGGTTCCCTGGGGTTCCTTGGTGCTGTCTGAGCTTGCTTGTTTTCTTGCAGACGTTTCATTACCCAAACTAGGTAACATCCTCAGCAGAGGTGGAATTCTGCCGGTTTGGACGAACCGGTAGCGCCGACTGCGGGCCCGGATGTAATGCCGTCCTATTTAGCCACGTTTTCGTGGCTGGGCGCATGCGCGGAAGGCACGCATGCGAGTAAAGAGCATGTGCAGGAGGCTGTGTGCATGTGCGGAGGTGGGGCACGTGAGCGTAGCGAGCAAGCGCGCACGCTCACATTTGCGAACCGGTAGGGAAGGTAAGTGAAAACCACCCCGATCATCAGTGCTATTAAGGAGTGATGACGTTACCTAGTTTGGATAATGAAATGTCTGAAAGAAACCAACCAAGCTCAGAGAGCACCAAGGACCCCTCATGTCAACCTCAGCTACAAATATTCTCCATTATTGGTGATGGTTCAGAAATGCAAATTATTCATTAAAGTTTGTTTGGTAGCAAAATTATAAACAATTAAATATTGTGTTTTTATTTTTTCAGCAATTGTTTGTTTATCAAAGACTTCTGTTATGAAGAACATATTTGATTCAGAAGCTGCTGAGAAGCTTACTATTCTGCAAAAAGAAATAGCAGGCCTTTTGAGATTTTTAAAAAAATAACTTTTAGAGAGAAATTGGGCAATTTGTTTAAGGGAAGTTCCTTTAATGTATTCTCAGGAAGTCTGAATGTGCTAGTACCGTATTAGTGCTTCTTTGTTATTTCAGCTTTTTAGACTTAGCTTCATAATATTCTTTTGGTTCTTTAAAGGTTATTTGTATTTTAATCCCCTTTTTAATTATTTCCTTTTTTCTTATTTGTGAGCTTTTGTGTTTTAATTAAAAATATTATGGTTTTTTTATGGTTTTTTTTCTTTTTCACCCTTTCCTTTGACCTACAGAAGCATTGAGGGGTTTAGCCCCCACATTTTTAATATTATGTCTTTTGTAAAAGCTCTCAGACGTTTTTTTCCTCCAGAACACAGGTACTTGTTAGACTGGGACATTTAAATCTGAAGTAGTTTCTTCTTTGTTAACTAGAAAATCATATTGTTTTATATGAGATAGTTCTTTTGTCTAGTATAGGCTAATTGAGTATGTATACTAGAAATTCTGCATACACTAACTTTGGTTACCAGGTTTCAAAATTTGTAACGGAACCAGAAATAAGTGATCCAGAACAGTACTTTTTTACACTAGTGAATAATGTTGTAACAAGCATATTGCAATGAATTATTTATGGCTGTACTAGGAATCATCCAGTTGGTTTATACAAGTGTTTGGAATGTCTATTTAGTTTAGTTGGGTATCATATAGTTTCAGCTTTATAGATTAATACCATTCCAGCTGTAGAAAGTTAGCACCCACCCCTCTCCTAGAAGAATGAAGTATTTTGGGAAATATTATAAAAGGCAGAATATTATATTTCCCTAAAGGAGAAACATGCTCTTGGAAAGCAGCCCCCCACCTTTCTTAATAGCACCAGCAGTACTGGGCCAGCCTATCTATAAGACAAAAGGCCTTCAGCTCCAGGATGATGGGATTATCCTTCAGGGCAAAGCCATTCAGCCACAATAGGAACTGCATTGCATCAGCCCAAGTTTCAACCAAGTTTGACTCAGAAAACCTACAAAGTTAGCTATGACCCCTGCATAGCCCCATGGGAGTCTGACAGCAACCAATAGAATACATGTCCTTGCCTTGGAACAGGAAGCTCAAGGGCAAGGCCCAAGAGAGGGTATAAATAACTTTCACTCTCCACTCCATGTGTTCAGTTGCCCAGGACTTTAAAACCCATGTCCATCAATAAACCATCTTTCCAATCAGCCTCCATGTTTCCAGTGTCTTTCTCCCCACTTGGAACTGAACCCAGATGGATATTTCTTCCAACACAGCTAAGTTATACTCTCATATGGAAAAGGCTACAAGCTAATATGTTGGAATTTAGTATGTTGGTTATACTGTATGTTGACATTTAAACCTTTCACAGCAACTGTTTTTCGATTTTACATTAGACTTATTCTCAACTTGATGTTTAAGATCTTAATCCCTGATTGATTGAAATGATAAATGTAATAATCTTTATTGCAATATTCAAGCATTCCCCAGGAACACTATTGATTGTTATATGAAAAATTAAAGAAAAAAGGTAGATTTTGTGGCTTGATGCCATAATGTTACCTTCACCATCCTGCTTCTCCCTCTTTCACAGCCCCACCTCCTGCCATGGACATCCTGGTTGTTTCTGATACTTTGGAAGCATATATTTGTGGTTGTATAATTGCATATTCTTCATGGAAAAAGAAAGATAACATCTGAGCAAGGAAGTTTGAAAAAAAATACTTTTGAATACGTAATCAAGACAATCCCAGAAAGATCTAATCTATTAAAAGTAATTATTAAATCATATGATAAAAACCCTGTATAATTACAGTTTATAAAATTCTGTTGGTGGTGAATTAATCTGATAAGCAAACCTCAGTGGTTGAATGGAAAAAAGAATTAGAGATCCCTATTTTGACTAAACAATGGTACATTGTATTAATATCAAAATTTTGATAGTTCCTTGATTATGTCTCATTCAATAAAAATATTTTGGACTTACTGAATTCCATTGCATTCATAGAAAACAGCTTTAGTAAAATAATGTCCTATAATTGTTCCATTTGGACTGAAAGTTACTACATGTATTAACTCAACTTTGAGATAAGATTCAATATTTTCAGAGGTTTGTGTTCTTTTGAACTATATTCCTTTCATATGACATCTAGACAAATAAAGTGGATTTCTCCATGGCCTACTTTTAGCTAAAAGACTGATTCTTCTCCATTGGAAAGATAAACATATGGCTTCAGCCACTCAATGGCCTGTTGAATTGCTGTTATTAGCAACTCATGAACAAATCACTTATCAACATTAATGAGCTTTGAATGATTATAATGAAATATACATAAGCATTTTAATGAATGGGGGCTACGACCTTTACATAGGTATATGTGTCTGCGAACATATGCCTATATCTTACCTTTCTTTAAAAGTTTGTTCATTTGTGGATTTTGTGTGTGTGTGCTGAATCAATCAAAGCACCCTCAAAAAATGCAATTTAAAAAGAGGTAATCTAATCCCAAAACAGATCTAGCTTTTATGTCTCCTAAACTAGAACATTCTCCCTTTATGCACTTAATACAGGAGATTCACTAAATCAGATGAAACAAATTTTGGGGCAGTAAGGAGAAATACTCATGAAAAATCTCATTGTAAATATTTCAATTTGATTACCTCAGATTAAAATTGTTATAAACAGATGGTTAAATCCCCATCAGTGCATGAGGCAAGATAAATATTATAAAAGTTAAGTATTACTTCAAGATTGATGTATGTCCTTAGCAGAGGTGGGATCCTCCCGGTTCGGACTGGTTCGCCCGAACCGGTAGCAACCCGCTGGTGATGTCATGATGACATCATGGAGCCGGTTCAGTCGGTGCCGGTCCGTGGACACTGCCATCTTTTTTTTGAATTTTTTTGTAATTTTTTGGGGAGGGGGATTTTTTCTGGGTTTTTTTTTCTTCTGCGCATGCGCAGAAGCCGAGTTTCCGGCACTGCGCATGCATCACCATCTTGTTTTTGGCTTTTTTTGGGGGGGGGATGTTTTTTTTTATTTTTTTGCACTGCGCATGCACGCGCGCAAAGTGTTCACATGGCCTCACGGCGCGCCCACGCAGCACAGGAGGAAGCGAACCAGCAGCGAGGTAAGTTAGAACCCACCCCTAGTCCTTAGAGAAATTCTTGTATTAAAATCTATTAAGGTATTTCAAGCAGATTAATAAGTCGTCATGACAGTTTCTTTGGGAAGAATCATCCCCCCCCCTTTTTTTTGTCTAAATTAAATTTTTCAAATGATGAATGAGATTTTAACTTTCTTGATTTTCAGTTTAGTGATTGGGCAGATGGTTTGACTTCTATTTCTTGATGGAATCCAAATAACCAAGGGCAAAAATCATTACAGGTACCATTAGGGTCCTGGTGGCTCAGTGGTTAGAATGTAGTACTGCAGGTTACTTCTGCTGACTGCTGGCTGCAGTTTGGCAGTATGACAGTTCGACTCTGACTGGCTCAAGGTTGACTCAGCCTTCTGTCCTTCTGAGGTTGGTAAAATGAGGGCCCAGATGGTTGGGGACAATATGCTGACTCTGTAAACCGCTTAGAGAGGGCTGTAAAAGCACTGTGAAGCTATATATAAGTCTAAGTGCTAGTGCTAGTGCTAGTGCTTATATCATGGCAGAGTCTTAGTTCTTTTTCTTTGTTTGATCAACTTTCTACTTGCAAGAATGTTGTAATGCAGAATTGGAATACCTTTTATCAACAAATTCATGTTTAAAACTCTTAAAGAACGTTAAGTATTATTATTTATTGAATTTATATGCCACCTGACTCTCAATGACTCTGGGCAGTTACAAATGATTTAAAACATGAACACAATAGAGTAAAAATAAAACACAGAAGAAGGATAGAATGGAAGAATAACAAATTAAGTGGAAACAAAAGAAAATAATACAGATAACAAGAGGCTTCAGCTATCCTTGCCAAAGGCCTAAGGGTAGGCCAAGAGACAATAGGTCACCAATTCTATCTTTAGTTCAAGAATCTGAGAATTCATCTCCTGGCCAAGGATTTGAACCCCATAGAATAAGACCTAGCCATGTACCTCTGACAATTTTCAATAAAGCTCAAACCAGTCATCTACTGCCTCCTGGTGGTCAGTGTAAAAACAGAAAAATTGCCCCCTTCCCTAACTGCATACATCTATACATGTATCATACATGATACATGGACTATTTAAACCATGTTGATAGTTTTAATACTATTTAAGAAAGCTACAAGACTGGAAGGTTTAGTAATATTATTTCTACCATGCAGTTGTTTTATTATCTGCTTCCAAGGCATGCCATGAGAAAGAAATATTCTCTCTTTCTTTGTCCTTGTGAACAGATACACAATTGAAAGTTATTTTAGAGTTGCAAAGTTAGGACTTTCTGTGAAATATTTGCATTTCAGTTGAGTTGAGGGGTGTGTGGGTGGGTATGCATGTAGACGGAGGAGAACAATAAGACAAACGAAAATGCTCAGCTTGGTTTGTTTCTATTTTTTTTTATCACTTAGAGCATGAACTGTATTCTTCAATACAGAGTCCTGCAAATGTGTGCTGTTTGCATTGGCATCCAATATTCATTTTTCATTTTCTTCACATACTCAGAATTTCAGAAATTAAGAACACTGAAGGCAATTTTGTGAGCTCCGTTTCCCCAAGACAACAGATGGTCTTGAACCAGCCAAAGATACATAGGAAACAAGTTCAGGGTATGGAGTATAAACCATAATTTATGAATTACTGATGAGAAGAAAGATCTGGTTGACATTCTACCTATGAATATAATCTTTCCAAATAATCAAAGAAATGCCGGAGGAAAATCCCAAGTGCATGTTGAAAATGCATAAATATGTTCAAAGAAATTCAATTTTATTTAGTTACCTTTTGGATTTTTCAAATGTTTCAGTTGAAGACTAAGTTCATGTGTCCCAACATGTATACTACTGTACTACTGTAGTACCATGTGCACCACCAGCAACACATCACATAGATTTGTGTATTGAGCAAAACTCTGCCTCTCTAATTATTTCTACTTTAGGAAGCTATTTTAGCTCTGAGAAATTATTATATTATTTGGTCTGACTGACCATCTGGATCATTGCAAACGATGGTCTTTCCGGTCTTCTGCAATCTCCACATTTTACAGCATAAAAAAAGCATAAACAAATTACTATCGATTAATGTAAGTTTCTAATTCTAAAACTCTGTGATAAACAAAAGATAAGGATGTGGTTAAATTGGCATGCTACAAAGAGAAGGAATACATAAAATGGGAAGACCAACTGTAGTGTGATATAATATGAGAAAAAGAGGGCATTGTGGTCATGCAAAGGGTAGGCCTGTACACAAATGAATGCAGAACAATAACCAATACTAAAAAGTGAAGAATTTACTGTAGCCATCAATCACTGAAATGGAATGCCTTTTATAGACAGCTGAAAATTAGATTTTTCCAGGAATCTGCATAAGACACTAGCTTGTGAATGCACAATATGCAATGATAGCTTCCAGCAGGGGTGATTAAGATATAAAACATGTTTTAATCATTGTGATTGTTTATATAAGGCCATACATATGCAGATGCTTTATAAAGGCATCAAAGGAGCTACTTTACATCAAAATCAGATACATTGTTCATCTGTGACATCAGAAGTGGTGGGTGCCTCCTGGGTATAGGTCAGAAGCATGGTTATTCCTTTCCACCTGGGATTTCTTTTTGGAGTGGGGGGGGGTTGGCTACTGGAATTACCAGGATATAGCATTGAATCATTTTCTCTTCTTCACTTGCCAGATGGATGGCACACACATAGAAATTGCAAGCCATTGGGCCATCGGTGGTACTTTAGATTACACTGAAAGGCAGCAATGGAGTGAACCATTAAAAACAGACATTCATTTCAAGTCAAAAGGAAGTGATAGCAGCCCTACTGGATAAGAAGCCATCCTTGAGCAAAGCTGACTGAGGTCAACTCAGCAGCTGCAGCCTCCCCAGCAACAGGATTATTCCATGTGCTGCCAAGCTATGCAGCAGTTCAGCAGGTCATTTCATTTCCTGGGTCAACCAAGGATACTATCCTGCTGAGATGCTGAATGGTTTAAAAGACAAAAGCCCAAACAATATGTTTTGGAAATGCAGCCCAATATTCATAAGGCACCATGACTTGCTGGTGTCTTTGAGAAAGGAAGGAGAGATTTGGCCATTTTCATCAAAATAAGAGGAGAAGAATCCCTTATCATGGAAAGTGGTGCACCTGATTCTTGGGACAGGCCATCCCTATAACTTCCCCACTTCTTCCCAACTAGGGCAAAGATTTTGTGATCCTGTTAGTTGAATGCTTCAAAACTGGGATACTTGTGGCTGGCTGCATTACTCACAGAGGTCTGAACCACAAATGTGTCCTATAGCCATGAATATGGCAATGAAACTACAGACATGTACCCTGTACTTTTGTCTGAGGAGCTCTGTTTATGCCGCATCTTTCTCTTAACTTGTCATGGGACTTCTATGGGCTTTTAAGCTTGATTTAGAAAGATCCTGGCAAGATTAATGTCATGAAAAGCATCAACAGTTTCACAGCAGATACCAAGGGCAACACTCAGTTTAGTTGGTAGGGTTCCTTTGGAGATTCTGACTAATGTTTACTTAGTTTAACGGGAATCCTACAATATAACACAGAGGGAAAACCTGTGGTTCGTTCAGATAAGCTTCCAGCCTATCAGTAGAGCCTGCTAGGGCCTTTCCAAAGCTACAGGTGCTGATTTAACAGCTGTGATCTAAGGTATTTGATTCAAATTCTGAAGAGCAGTGGAGCTCATTTAGTGGCCCTGGGTGAAGTAAACTAGAAAAACATTTCTAGCATTTGTGCAGATAGAAAGTATGTTTCAGTATCAAGGGCCTATTTGCTCACTCTGTAGTCCAACAATCTGTGCTGATATGTGAAGATAGGCTGCTCTCATATTGAAAGGAAATGTTACTTAGCACACTATGCTGCCAGCTAAAAAATTCTGATCTGTTGTATTTTAGATAATGTGCATGAAGCATATCCTCTTTAACATCAGAGGTCCTATTGCATGTTGCACATGGAAAGTCAGAGGAAAATTGGCCTCCTTGTACAGCTATGTAGCTGCATTTATTTCCCTATGCCAATATGATGGAGGAATTTCTAGCTGTTGCTTGCCAGCCCAGGAATTAAAGTGGGAGGTTCTAACATTTTTGTATTTTATGGATTTCTTATTTTACCCATCACAAATTCTACTTGGCTCCGTTTCTGTGTTAGCATATGTATTCTTTTGAAAAATGTCTATGTGGATACTAACAGAAATGTGTGTAGACTTCTTTAATGTGAGAACAAATTTGAAAGCACTTTTTGTTTCATGGCGATGTTTTTTTCCTTAATGTGTACCTAGTTGTGCATTGTTCTAAGTTGTGAAGCGTAAAATATATGTATTTGTGAAAAAGAATTGAATATGAAAAATATGCCATTTCCTGGATGAGCCTGACTTTAATGCCCATCCCTGCATAAGCTCCATCCTGCCTGTCTACAGGTTCTTCAGCAGCAGATGTTCAGTTGATACAGTGAGGCAGTCCATCAACACTGGGGATTCCCTTGCCAATCTTTATAAGAACACACTGCAACATGTCAAGTAGTAAATGAAAGTAATATGGCTGAGGATCTGGTAGTCTGAATGGGAACAGACATGTTTCCCAAAGGATGAGCTTGTTTCATCACTCTAATTAAAGTTTTGCTCCAATGACACATCATGATGCTATCATGGGGATGGAGGGTGGGGCCTACAGAAGTCTCTGCTGCTTTCCCAGCTATGCCATTGGGATCTATCCTGCGCACTGAATTGAGTCACTATTCAAGAATAGTGGAGGAAGAGGAATAAAATCATAACAATCACCCACAATACTTAATGCCTGAGGATAGGGATTCTGATAAATATGACTTATTTTCTAAAGCATCAGAAGGCAGGACAAGAAATGATGGATACTCAAGGAGAGAAGCAACCTGTAATTAAGGAAAAACTTTGTAACAGTGAGAACAATTAACCAGTGGAACAGCTTGCCTTCAAAAGTTCTGGGTGTTTCATCACTGGAGGTCTTTAAGAAGAGACTGGACTTGTCTGAAATGGTACAGTGTGACTAGAAGACCTCCAAGGTCCCTTCCAGCTCTATTCTGATTGATTGATGACAATGTATCTTATAGAGTCTTATGACTGACCTTGCAAGAGACAGTTTTAGTGTGGTAATACCATAAAGATGGACTGAAGGATATTCCTTTCCATCTAGGTAATTATTTGTGTGTTTGCTAGAGATACAGCCTATCTTTCTTTCAGATGATCAAGAGAGCATACATAACCTTCATTCCTCCATTTTTTACCCTACAGCAATAATCCTGGGACTCAGATTGGATAAAGAGGGAGTGATTGGCCAAAGTCACTCAATGAGCTTCTGTGATTGAGAATAGATTTGGACCTGGATTCGCCATGTCTTAGTCCAACACCATAATCAGGGTACCATCATGGTAATCTTAGGGAAGTAGAAAGAAAATGGCTGGAATGCTATTTCTGAGGATGAAAGACTAAGATAACGATTTCCATTCATTGCTTAATTGGTCTGATTAAGTAAAAGATCTGTTTGCAGTTCAATGGGATCCTTATAAGAAGTATATTTGACACTTCACGTTAATAATCTGACCTGTTTTAGACCACATTTAATTATTTCTCAGAAAGGTTCCCATCTCTGGTTCTTTTAAATGCAATTTGGGTTTCTTGCATCTTAATTTTGGATGAATCTCTGAACAGGTTTTGCTCTTTCCTATTGAAAGCAAGATTTTCCTTTCTCATGACTTTGCTCTGCATTTTAAGCTATTAAAATGCATTATTTTCTACCAGCCCAAACACAAACACTGGAGAAGATCAACACTTTTTTTTTTTTTTGCTAAGACTAAATTGATAAATGTAGTAAGTACTAATACTATCCACCTATTGATTATCTTTTTTCACCTGCAATTGTGTTAGAACTGTTCAGTTAAGCCAACATTTTCTCTTAGACCAATTTAGCTTGGGTTTTTTTTTTCATTGGCAATACTGTAAAACTAATTATGTGTAGGTAAGTAATATCATGTCCATCACATTCATTCAATCATATGTGATTGGATGGAACTAATCTAAGAGAGTGGAAGAAATCTATGTAATATTAGTACTAACTATAATAACTGCCCACTACCAGTGAGTGGGCAGCCATATAAAGTCTCTTAAATAAATAAACAAATAAATAAAGGGAAGTAGGCAAGCATTTCAGCAGAGAGAAAAAAATAACTGTTGGGAAAAATAAACACAACATCATAGAATTTTTAAATCACAAATTATAATGTTGTTAACTTTAATATTTAAATATGCAGGATTTTATTGTAAAACCACCACAAAGAGTCACTTTGGATAGAGAGATGGATGGCATATAAATTGAATAAATAAATAAAATAACATTTGTCAAGACTATTTTCCATCACCTTAAAATACGCTCCTTTTCACTTTGTCAGAATAAAATAAATTTAATCTAAATCTGGCTATTGAAATTTGGGGAAAAAAGGCATTATGAATTGGAGGCATCTACGTAATGTTGTACTTTCTGTGGACCTGGAAGGCTTTTAGAAAATACAAAACCAGGATGGCTTACAAGACAGCTGCTGGGCATGCAAGGACTTCTCCCCAAGGAGCTGTGGTAGCGCAGTGGTTCAAATGCAGTATTGCAGGCTCATTCTGCCAACTGCCAGCAGTTCAATCCTCACTGACTCAAGGTTGACTCAGTCTTCCATCCTTCCGAGATCAGTAAAATAAGGACCCAGATTGTTGGGTCAATATGCTGACTCTGAAAACCACTTAGAGAGGGCTGTAAAGCTCTGTGAAGTGGTATATAAGTCTAGGTACTATTACTATTGTTCCCATGACCTGAGGAACATGACCAGCAGCTGCCTTGTAAAGGGTCAGATTGGGCATGCTTTGTCAGTAGCAGAAGGAAGAAGATGGTGAAGGTCAGCTGGGGGACAGCAGAGCACAGGAGCCATGGAGTGCAGAAGGCCACAAAGGCAGAAATGGGGGTGAGATAGGCAAGTGGGGGTTATGAATGCCCACCAGCATTAATGCACCCTGTGATCATTAATGGTGGTGGGCTGCAATCCAGTGGCCCTAACTTTGAGGACTGAGTGTACATACCATTGGTTCAGTGTCATCATAACTTCAAATGGAAGTTGAACAAATGGTCAAAATGGTTGTGGCAAGGATTACCTGTATATTAAGCAACCATACTCCCTTTCTTCCCTCTTGTGCAAATCATATGAAAAGTGTTGAGGATGATGAGAGTTCTTTTGGTATAGGGTTCTTTACAAAGTCCTCTGGAGTGCAACCATTTGATTGCACAGTATAGTATAGAAACTGGCTGTTTCATTTTTCTGTGCTGTCCTGATTGGATAAACAAGAAAAGAGGGCTGGCTTGATGTAGAGGAAATACTTTATCATGTTCTCAAATTGTGCCAATCTGAGCAATCTCTGTTGAAGCTGAATCAATCTGGCAGCCCCTTTGAGATTAAGTTAGAAGTCAAATTAAGCATCTGGCCCCAAAATTGGATAATACAGATTTTGCTTGTTAAGATCCTTCAGTAAGCAGAAGATAAATGTCTCCAGTGTAATTAAAGAATGACTGCACCCAAGTTCATTAGCATAGCTCCAATTACCAGCCGCTCTTTTTCTGTGTTTTTCCCATATATGGCCAAGTTGACTTGTATCTTAAGAATAGCTTAGTGTGTGATCCTCCTAAGACTTCAGCCTGTTGCTAATTGCAACAGATGACATGACTGGAACTCTTCTGCTGAAATGAAATTGAGCTAAAACTGTGCTTTTGGCTTATTTGCACAGATGCTATTCCCAGAAATGCTATAAGGCCTGCTGTGGTAGACATCTCCAAGACTTAGTTTTCCTCTCATGTCAAATAAATCTTGGCATTTGTTCACTAATAAGATAAATGGAGGCAGGTGCATTGGGATTAGTACTTCAAAATATATATCTCAGTAGCAATTAGCAATTCAACCGCCTTCATAGCGAGGGGTTAAATTTGCAGTTGGTCAAAAAAAAATGGTCCAGCACTGCATATGTCTGAAGACATATATAGCTCTACTAATGTAGGTGCTAATGACTGATAGGTCTTACCAGCTGAGGATACACCCCAACTGATTTTTTTTTAAAAAAGAGACTAATTTAAAACATTATAAAGTTAGCCACTAAACATATGGGTGGCTTGGCTGCTCACAGATAGGTATTAGATGACTAAAAAGTAAGTGGACAACCTAATTGCCATGACTGATAGTTAGC
Organism: Thermophis baileyi; assembly: GCA_003457575.1. NCBI lineage: Eukaryota > Metazoa > Chordata > Lepidosauria > Squamata > Dipsadidae > Thermophis > Thermophis baileyi. The sequence goes on along the minus strand of QLTV01003900.1, from coordinate 1,053,411 downwards.
TGAACCTACCAGCTGCTGCCATGGTGGAGTGGAAATTATGGAAAATCCATCGCAGGCATTGATTTCATTGATAGCCAACTGTGCCACCCACATGGCCAGTTCTAGTTCACAGTAGTGCCACCACCCTGACCAAACAGATGAACATAGCAATCTCTTCCATGGCTACCATTCTGAAATTCTACATGGCTCAGAAGGATTCAGTGTGTGAATTGGGCAGCCATATACTGTACATTTGTTTCATAAATAAATACCATCAGTGGAAGAGCCAAGGTGCATTATTAATCCCTTTTGCAGGGGAACAGTAAGAGGGGAACAACATGTCTCCAACTTCTGCTGGTGAGCTCCCTAGCTAAAACTATCGGACTGGCCATTGTGAGAAACAAAATGTCATATTTTAAATTGAAAATACCACTAGTCTTTCCAGCATTTAAAGACCACATTTCAAATGTTCTCTTCTGCATCTAAACAATGAGAAGGAAACCTTCTGCAGCTTGCATTTCCTTCCAATTTGTTTCCACCCCCCAAAAAAGGGTTATGTTTGAAGCCATTGAATATTACTCATTGCTAATACCCTTGGCCAAAATTACATCTTACATGTGAGTCCATATGATCTACCATTCATTAGAGCGGACATCTTTGCTTGCTATAGCTATGCGTATTTCATTCATATTCATGTGTGCATCTATATGTATGAATTTTTCATGCACATTTATATGTACATGCACCCCAATGGGATCAGCCTGCCCCACTTGTGCTGTCAGAGAGGGCAGGCTATGGCCCCCATCTACCAACGAATTCCACCAAGAAGTGTCCAGATGAAGACCCTTTTCTGTTATGGCTCTTGCCCTTTGGAACATCATGCCCCCTGAGGTGAGATCCACACTGACCCTCTTGAGTTCCATAACAGCCTGGAGACCTGGTTATGCCAGCAGGCCTGGGCCCTCAATGGGGGGGTTATCACTCTAGAGGTGGTCAGTAGATTTAGATAAGACCTCACCTCCCCCCATTGTCTTTGTGCTCCTTTCTCCCGCCCCCTTTATAATTTAATGATGATTTTTAGTATAATTATGGTTATTGTGATTACTATTTTATCTTTTTAATGTTTCTGGTTTAAATGTTTGTAAACCTCCGGACAAGATGGGAGGCACATACTGTAAATCTGATAGATTAGATAGATTTAGATTTAGATTTAGATTTAGATTTAGATTTAGATTTAGATTAGATTAGATTAGATTAGATTAGATTAGATTAGATTAGATTAGATTAGATTAGATTAGATTAGATTAGATTAGACAGACATACAGAAGTGGGGATTATAAACTCTGGTGACAATTGTATTGGTAATATTGAGAAAACTCTGGCTTCAATTAGAAGAATAGGCCAAGTTGCAGAAATGGCAAACAATACCAATAATTTATAAACTTGTATGCCACCCAACTCTCGAGGACTCTGGGTAGCTCTCCTCAATATTTGGATGAAGACTATATCCTTTATACAGGAATCCATGGGTGAATTTATATTATGATTTCATGGAGCAGGCTCATATAATCCAGCCGCACCAACCCCATTTATTAATGACTTTGGCACCCCAAAATAACATTCAGCACCTTTTAGGTTGAACGTTGCTTTTGCACTGAGGGTAGTGATCAATCCATAGATTATTAAAATCAATGAGAACTTTGCCATTAACTTCAAAGGGTTATGTTTGAATTAAAAGATGGGCTTGGATTATTCTGTGCCTCCGTAGTATTATTATTTTAGTATCACATTCCAGGAGTTCAGAAGTATGATTGTAGGAGAGAGCAAAGAAAGAAACATTTGTACCTGGCAGCTCAGGATATTTTCTCCACCCCTTAAGATCCCTTTTTATTTTTTAAAGGAGGAGAGTCTGAGTGCAGAAGTTCATGGCTAACACATACCAGTCCTGCTTGTCCTCCACCATACATTCCCCAACACCCAAGCACTCCCTTTTCAAAGTCTGTCACCTGGTCCATCAATTTGCAGGATATATTCTTTAAATGACCTGCTCCCATCTTTCCTCCATGATATTTTGAAATGGAAAAGAATTAAGCAAGGCTAAGAGAGAGGGGGGGAGAGAGAGAGAGAGAGAGAGAGAGAGAGAGAGAGAGAGAGAGAGAGAGAGAGAGAGAATGAGAGAAATAATAACAATCCTTCCTACTCATTTCCTCTGGCAGGGAAGAGGTGGGATTGACTCCAGACCAGACCTAAAGCTTTAATGTACTGGTATGTTAAGTCTCTGTCAAAGTTAAATTTGTACCATTACAAGATTTGAAATCATCCCTTAGCAAATATTTCACAGCAGGCGTGGGGACAGGAAATTAAACATATCCTGGAGTTTCTTCATTTTTCACTTGTCTTTTCTAACCATTGCAACCTCTGTGTAATGTGGAGACAATGTGCAACTTTTAAAAAAGGGTTATATTGAGATTTATGTCTCCTTTTTGAACTAAATGCTATAGAAAACCAGGGCTCCAGTACTGTTGTGCTAAGGATTATGTCATGAGTCATTTCCAACAGTTCAGCTTTCTTCACCTCCATAGCATATTAATGGCATCAGATCATTCTAAAAGCACATTGTTATATCTCCCAGAGCTCCCTATTACTGTAAACCTGCAGAAGAGTTTCCTGCCTTTTGAGTCAGTAAAGATAGAGACATTGTCATGTATGCCCTACAACAGGTTTTTAACTGAAGAGCCCTCCTCTAACCTTCCCCCAATCAAAACATGAAAATCTAATTTCCTCTCCCTCCTGAATATTAAAAGCATCCCATAGCACCTACTTCTGCCCAAGAAATATGAGTTTCTTTGAAAAGTACTGTAGTAATTTTTTTCTGGAGACTCAGAACTTTAGAGAAAACAACAATATTGCAAAGTGTTTCACAAATCACTGACCCTATTGATGGGTCTATAATTGGAGAACTATAGTCAAAAATATCTATGTGGGTGGAGAATGAAAAGATCCAAGAAACCAGAATTTTGTTCAGGATTGTATGAAGTGTGTACAAATCCTAGAAACTTCAGAAAATCCATTCCAAAATTCAGGGTATTTCTCAGCATCCAAGTTGATAATAGAAAGAGCTTTCTAAATGTAGAAAATTGTAAAAGTTTAAGTGGAAAAACTAGACAGTCTGACATAATTATTTGCACTACTGTATTGTGTAAACTCAATATTGCAATAATCTCTGTCCCCCCTCTCTCTCTTACACACACACACACACACACACACACACACACACACACACACACATTTATCATCTATAGGCAATAGCACCTTAATCCACAAATGAGCATGGATGTCTGCACATGTGTTTATATTCAGTTCTTTTAGCTGTCGACATGATAAACTAGCGGCTACTGAATGGAATCACTTTCTGAAAGGTGAGAAAGGATATGCCTCTTCAGTCCCATTGATCCCCTAATTCAAGGCGTTAGGTTGTTTTGTACACAACCAAAAGCATCAATGTAGCCCTCAAATCCTTGAATGTATCCTGAGAAGAATCTTTAATAACTGTAAAATTTGATAGAAAGGGGAACGTACTATCTACCCAAGAAGTAATATATTAATTATATTTAATTCATGTAATGTTATTTTAATTAAATTTGAATAAATTAATTCAAAATTCATTTTAGATTCTGACCACATTTACTTCTTTGTCCTGTGTCATCCTGAATCTATTTTTTGAAAAGCGGGGGCCCCAATGGACAAGGACGGATGTCGGCCTGATTTGAGAATAACCAAATGAGTTCACTATCCCTGTCATACCTGAATTGGCTTTGTGTTAGAACACAGTCGACCATGTTCCTTTGTAAGTCTGTGAAAAGACTTTCAAAGAAGGTTTTCAGATGTTCCTGATCTTTTCATTTGGTTATTCTCAAATTAGCTTTCAAGGGCATGAATGAAGTTGGAATTGATTCAGTCAGTAAAGCTAGGACATTAAGACAGTGTCCAGAAAAGGCAATGCATGCTTTATGTTTTAGGATCAAAGGTTGATGTGTTGTTGAAACAATATCTTAAATTATTCCCCCAGCACAAAATTGTAATTATCGCTGGGTACGTATTTGAAGTATATATTTTTTTAAATATACTTTTTCATTTAAAAATTCTCATTTACTTTAAAGAAGACTATTTAAGGAACGGGAGTATTTTTACACTAATGAGGGACAAGCCTTCCTGCATAGGAACTGAGAGGCAAAACTTCTGTAAAATTACATCAGTGAACAGATGGCATGTGGTGACTGCATTGGAAAAGAAAACTGTCCATTCTAAATAGAAAATATCCCAACTTAAAAGAATGTTTTCATTTTATTACCAATCAGTGTCCACAGCATCCCATTTCCAGAGCTTCTTATGTGATTTTAATTTTTATGTTATTAAAAATAGAAAAGAGTAGGTCTAGGGAAATGTGCACATTATATGTGACATTTTCAATGCCTGCCAGGAAAGTCTAAACACCAGCAGGGACTGTTGCATCCCTGAATTTATTTTTGTATAATGCTGATTCTACAAATTATTTGAAACCCACTAAATTATATGTGCTTACAAAGTCTTCCTTCTCAATATATCAAAGAGCATTACCTTGTGCAACTTTCTAATGATTGGTCCCCAGGATAGTTACCTCTTGCAGATCACTAGATAAGTACACTAACTCAGTTGCTCAGCATATTCAGAATCATCAGTTTGGGTCACATACTGCCAATCAGGAAAAATAGCAGCTGGGGAAGAAGTGTGAGATTGTCCCCTTCTTTTTTAAAAAGAGGTAGAACCCAACTTTACATGCGAAGCTTCTTAATTCCGTTCCTGGTCTATCTAAGTTAAGAGATAGCATTGTGAAAACCTCCTATCTGAAACTCTGAAGAATTGCTACTAGTCTGTGTAGACAATAATGAGCTAGGTGGACTAATGGGTTGATTTATTCTAAGGCATATTCTGATGACATCCATTGCTTGTTCATATATGGAATAGATCTTTCTGTTCATGCTTCCTCTCTGCATGTGGATAACATAACTTGTAACAAGTTGGCCTCTTCTAAAATAGATGTACTATTGTGAATTAAATCATGGATGGCCCTGAAGTATGTTTAGGGGGTAATATGATCACCATTTATAACTTAGTAGTTAACAAATATTTTAACACATACAAAATTATGGCTGTTCACTGACACTGAACTGACATGAATATTATATATGCTTGGTTTCTAGTAATTAGGATGTTTTTGTTGATGCAATCTAACTTTCACCATACTTTTGCTGTGGAAATATCTTAATCATTCTGGTTCCCAGCAATAAATGAGCATCTTTATATATTAATAGCTTATTTATCTTATGACAACATGATCATACATTAAAACAATGCAAAATGGATACCTCTTTGTTCTGTCTGTAAAAGCAACTGAGTTATTGAATACAAGAGAGAGGTTCTTCTCTCTCTGACCCTAAATTCTATAGGATTATATACCCATGGGAATTAGTTCTGGTGCCAGCATTCATGTGACCTTATACTTTTAATGCTACTTAGTTTAAGCCTCTCAGCATATTTAGGTTTAAGGCTATGTCACTCTGTGGAATCTTAGGGGTCATCTACACTGCACCCTTAAAAAGTTTTTGTCCTGTGCTCCTGTCAATTTCACTTTAAGTTAGTTTAAGAAAATCCTGTCCAGACAAGATGCTTTGAGGTAATAAAATTACCTCAAATGACTGGACAAGTGATGAATCAGTGCATTGCTGGACCTATTTAAAAAACAAACAGACAAAAAAAGATCCAGTGGAAATTACCTCAGATGACTGGATAAGCAATGAAACTGTGCACTGCTGGACTTACTTAAGAAAAAATGGTGGAAAAATAAGTAGCTCAGGAAAGCAAAATAATATTTAAAAACAAAACTGCCTGGCTTCAAACCTGCAAAGTTCTGTATACTAGGCAAGCATTGTAGCCACTGCATTGTTACAGATATCTCTATAACATGGTTATGCAACCTTTTGGCTAGTCTGGGCTGCATTGAATGAAGAGGAATTGTCCTGAACCACATATAATAATATGTGTGTGTGTGTGTGTGTGTGTGTGTGTGTGTGTGTGTGTGTGTGTGTGTGTGTGTGAACATATGGGCCAAAGGTTAGACATGCCTGCTCTAGAAGATATTTAGCCTGGTGAATGCATTGACAACCTGGTCTACCTAAATATGGGACAGAGCATATTGCTTCTGCTTTTGCCTTTCAGCCCCAATCCAGGAACCTTCGCAGGCAGTCACTTCTGCAACAAACTATTTTGTGTTAAATTTCAATTTACCAACAAAGAAATAACTAGTATAGCTATTTCAAGCTGTTTAGCTCTCATCAGCTAGCCATACCTTTCTGGGATTCGAACCCAGGCCACTTGCATATTAGGCAGATGTATTAACCTCTAGGCCACGGGCTCTCCTCACTTTGTTGGCTGTACCAGGGGGGAGATTAAGTGTTTTTCCGGTGAGACTGGTCTATCAGAGCAACCTGGTCTACCCAAATATGGGATGGAGCATATTGCTTCCGCTTTCCACATTGACTCAGTTGTGGAGTTATTACTTCTTCTTGAAGGTTGCCAGTCACAAAATACAAGGATTGGTATAAAAGAAAGGCAAAATGGACAGCAGTGCTTGAGGCAACAGAAGTGGGAAAATGGTACTCAACTTAAAAAGGAGCAGGAGCATGGACCTAGAAGTTGCTTTTGAGGTGGTAAGCAGCAAGCAGATTTGTCTATTCCTGCCAACCAGGGGTGGGTTCCAACTTACCTCGCTGCCGGTTCGCTCCCTCCTGCGCCACATGGGTGTGCCTCGTGGTTGCGCACGCGCTTCGTGCGCGCGCACATGCGCAGTAACAAAAATTCCGGAAAAAAAACACAGCCGAAAAAAAGACGGCGACTGCATGCACAGTGCTGGAAGTCGGCTTCGGCACATGCTCAGAAGGAAAAAAAAATCAAAAAAAAAATCAAAAAATAAAAAAAAATTCAAAAAAAAAAAGATGGTGGCCCCTACGGACCAGCACCGACCGATCCAGTTTGGTGACATCATCGTGATGTCACCAGCGGACCATTACCGGTTCAGGAGAACCGGTCCGAACCAGGAGGAACCCATCCCTGCTGCCAACCAAAAATGGTTACTGGCCCATACTGACAGAGGAGTAACCTGGCAATAGTGATACACCTTTAATATTTGCTATCCTGAACCCTGAACAACTACAAAAACAAATAAATAAAGTAAACTTTTGCCCCTGTGTTAAAGCTTCCTTTATTTGGCAGTGAGAAAATGTGTTGGGAGAGCTGTTGTCATTTAGATAAAAGTATTATTGGAAAAACCCCAGAGTCATAGGAATTTATAGCAATGCCTTAAGCTCTTGAATTCATTGTGGCTTGATCCTTCCCTGGGCATACCACACATTGCCCTCTAAATAATCTGTTGCAGATTTTAACATTTTTTTCTCTCATTACATTTCTCTGCTTGGCCTCTATTTTATAATCAAGACCTTCCTTCTGACTACATAGAGAATATGAACACACACAAGTGCAAACATCTTTTGCCAACAAAAAGTGATAATGATGATCATGGGGAAAATGGAATTTGAAGGAGATGAACCAAATTAATACTTAATGGAAATCTTTTTGGGAAAAAATGCTCCCCCAAAACAATATTAAAGTTAGTCTGTTTTCCCACAAATAAACAATATAAATTCTGTAATGGACTAATGAAAGAAGGGAAATTGATGTTATTAGAGTGACTCAGTGACAGCTGAAACTTTCACTGAATTTGGTAGCTGGGGTAATATTTCGTGTATGAGTGTGAGAGAAAAGAAAACTTTGGTTGATAAACTCATTGGTAACATGGCAAGCTAGCTTTTCTCAAAACAGGTAATTTGTCCACCTGGCCAATTATTACCTACTGAGTTGTGGGGCAGCCCTTCATGCTTCTGCATCTAACTTCTTCCAGTCAGCTGACGCTCTTCTGTGATTGAATGGAGAACCTCCAGCAAGCAATAAACTGTTCTGTTAAAAAGTTGTGTTCCTTTTGCACCATCCTGTACTCTACATTCTACAGAGATGGAAACTCTCTATGATGAAGCTATGGATATAGGCCAGAAGTTAACAGAATAAGAGAGTTGGAAGGAACCTTGGAGATCTTCTAGTCCAACCCCCTTCTCAGACAGGAAGCCCTATACCATTTCAGTCTAATAGTTATCCAATCTCTTCTTAAAAACTTCCAGTGTTGGAGCATTCACAACAGTTGTTCCACTGATTAATTGTTCTAACTGTCAGGAAATTTCTTCTTAGTTTAGGTTGGTTCTCTCCTTGATTAGTTTCCATCCATTGCTTCTTGTCCTGCCTTCAGTTGCTTTGGAGAATAGCTTGACTCCCTCTTCTTTGTGGCAACCTCTCAGATATTGGAACACTGCTATCATGTCACCCCTATCCTTCTTTTTATTAAACTAGACATACCCAATTTCAGCAACTGTTCTTTATATGTTTTTGCCTCCAGTCCCCTAATCATCTTTGTTGCTCTTCTCTGCACTCTTTCTAGAGTCTCGACATCTTTTTTACATTGTGGTGACCAAAACTGTAGTATGTAGTATTCTTTTGCCAAGGCATTATAAAGTGGTATTAACATTTCATGTAATCTTGATTCTATCCCTCTAATGCAGCCTAGGACTGTATTGGCTTTTTTGGCAGCTGCAGCACAGTTCTGGCTCATATTTAAGTGATTCTCCACTAGGACTCCAAGATCCCTGTCACAGTCACCACTATTCTTCCTCCATTTGTTTCTTCTCCAACAATGCCACATCCCCCTCCCCCTCCAACAATGCCACATTGCTTCAGGCTTATGACTTGGCTCAGCTTTTGGGATATTCTAGTTCTGCAATGTCCAATATTAACATTGAAGATATTAGGGGTTTTGCCTCCCTCCACCCAGTAATAATATACTGGTAGAGCAAAAAGAACTGGGCTTCCTTACTGATGTATGTTTATGTGTAGCAAGTTCTTCAGGTCTTTAAACTTACACTGAAATTATTATTTCCTGACCCTCAAAAAATGATTGTGGTTCTTTCCTCTCCGAGGTCCTACAGTTTTAAAACGGGCTGGTTAAAATGTTGATAGTAAAACATTCTGGTTTTGAATTACTTAATTGCCACTTGTGAACTTCCTATCCAAAAAAATAAAAAGTAAGGTATCATCATTATACCATTATTCTCTTCCCTTGGGCATCTGGATCCCATCCTTCTAGTACCCACACATATGGTTGCCAGATTTCCTTCTTTTATGAAGTAGCCTTTATTTCAGTCAAAATTAGAAATCACAGCTCCACAGGAAGTAGCTGTACATAAGCCTGTGATAGGTGGTGTTCAGTTTTTATTGATAAATGTGGGGAGGGACTGCTATTCAACTTCTCATAATCATTGTGGGGGGGAAAAACACAGTGTTTCCATAGAGGCTTTGCAACCATACCTCATTTGGTGCTGCACAGCTTCAAACCCATAACATCATCAAAATTAGGCAGCTGAGCTAATTTGTTTCTGACTTGGCTTCTGGTTAACATGACTCACACAACTTCCCATTCTGCAAATTGCAATGTTGAAACTCTGGAAATTTTAGGGCAGGCCATTTTTTTTTCATCAATGGGAATGCCAGCCAATCCTTATCTCCCAATTCTTTGGCTGTCAGTTCACCCTCACTTGATAAGCCTCCATAATGTCATGGTAACCTTGCTCTGGGCTTGAACTGGGCAGAGTGGCAGTTTTGTAGATTGTGACCAGTTTCCTTTCCTCACTTTAGAAACAAAGATAGTAGGGATGCCAATACTGGCTGTCTTCCACTGGTCAAATGGAGAGAGGAGTGGTCACCTTATCTGGAGTCCTTGGTTGTGCTGAGGACATTCAGAAGCAATTCAGACAGTGCTTCTGAGCACTTGGACAATGTTTGAGAAGTAGTGGCCATGCTTGGGTGAAATTGTCTTTAAGGAACCCCCAATCTGCTTTTTCTATGTAAATTTTGAAGAATTTGGGATATTAATAGTGTTTAACAATATTTCATTTGTAAGATTATTGTAGTGGGCCTTATTTAAGATGACAATGAGGGTGCTTACCACAAGGAGGTAGAGGGTTTGGTGAACTGGTGTAATAAAAACAGCCTTGTTTTAAACATTGAAAAAACCAAAGAGATCATTGTCGATTTCAGAAAAGGCAGGCACAGCCACACTCCTCTGTGTATAAATGATTTTCTGTGGAGATGGTTAGCAGCATCAAATTTCTGGGTGTGCAGCTAATGAGTAGGCTGGCTTGGTCGCTCAATAGTAATAGACTGGTGAAGCGGGCACAGCAGTGCCTGCAATTTCTGTGTCGCATGAGAAAACTACATCTTCATCCCCCTGTCCTTACTACTTTCTATAGAGGGACAATCAAGAGCATCCTGTCATATTGCATTACAGTCTGGTTTGGAAGCATTACTGCTTCAGACAGGAAGGCAGTGCAGAGAGTGGTGAGAATGGCAGAAAAGATGATTGGCAGTCCACTCCCTTCTATCCAGGACATGGCATAGAAGTGATGATTGAGCAGGGTACGCAGGATTGTCTGGAACACTACACATCCTTTTCACGACCTGTTTTCCTTGTTACCTTCTGTGAGGAGGCTTCGTGGTATCTGAAGCAGAGCATCCATATTCAGTCACAGTTTTGTTCCATACAGTATCAACCTTGTGAACTCTCAAGCTTTCCGCTATGTATTCAAGATGGACAGTGATTAACATTTTATATGTATGTGTATATATATATATATATATATAGAGAGAGAGAGAGAGAGAGAGAGAGAGAGAGGGAGATAGAGAGACAGGCAGGGAGAGA